>MU968509.1:9033-479617 GCA_034641835.2 Pinus albicaulis
GGTTAAACAATCTACCCAAACTAAAGGCGTGATTTGTATGACTCCAGACTCCAGACTCCAGACTCCAGACTCCCAGACTCCCAGACATCCTGACCTCCCAGATGACCTCCTGGGATTACAGACTGAAACGGTTTTTTTTTTTTTTTTTTTTTTGACTCCAGACTCCAGACTCCACTGAACGGGCGCTGAGGCTCCAGATTTTTTTTTTTTTTTTTTTTTTTTTTTTTTTTTTTTTTTTTTTTTTTTTTTTTTTTTTAATGTTTATAATATCTATAAGTTTAGTTTATTTTCATATTTAAAAAAATGGTTATGTTTCTCATAAAAAAGAGAGGCTTAAGACTATTTTATTATGACCGTGTAATGTATTGAAAAGCTCAAGGCTAAATAGATCGAAGACTGCATATTTTAAAAAGAGACAAGTTTCTGAAAGCAATGAGTTGTTGGAAATTAAGAATATTTAGAAACATATTATTATGACAAGAGCCATTTTTTAAGATAGAGAAGTGCAATATTGTAATGTTGTGTTTGTAGCAACATATTTTTTGTAAATGTGCGAACAAATACCAGGCATCATCAGAATAGTTTTTTTTTTTTTTTTTTTAGTTTTGAAATGAAAGAAAGTTTTTTCTCGCATCTGCTCAACATTGTCTTCATTAATTTCTCGTGTTGAAGTTGGGGAATTTTATATTCTCCGTTGTTTGGAATACTTCATAAATTCCAACATGGTATCGTGAGCTAGTCCAGCTCTTGAAGTTGTCAAAGAAGTTGAAGGAAGGAGGAGTTGAAGCAAGTTTTCCAACAAAGGTGAAGGATCAAAGAAGTCCGTATTTATCAAAATCGCAGTTTGAGTTTGTGTTAAAGAGTGCGTCTTCATAGATACGTATTTTATCTCTCGCGTAGAGAAAGTTTGTTTGAGACATAGTTAAGTTTTTTTAAGCATAGTTCGTAAAGCTAGCCATGGTAGGAGATCATGACAATCATGAGTATAGGAAATACTCAACTCCCACAAGCCTTCAACAAGAACTATGACTATTAAGAGATCACAATGAGAGTCATGTTTGTTTCTCAAAATTTATGAGGAGCTGTTGAAGATGGTCAGAAGAAATCCAAGAGATGAAAATGCATTTAATTGCTTTAACACAAGCAGAGAAGGATCCGTCGAAGAGTAATAGGAAGAAGGACTCAAATGCCCTCTTCTATCTCTATCACAAAGGTATGAAAGTGTGCTCTGCGATTGCAGAAAAAGAGGTCCATGGATGCATGGGATACTCCTCTAGACATCCTATCAAGGAATGGAGAAGGTAAATACTGCAAAGTCAATTAATGAGAAGAGATTTGAAGTTATTTGCATGAAGGAGTCCGATAAAATAGACTCATTCTTTACTTACCGATTGGGTTATCACCGAAATGAGATCTCATGGAGAGTCAAAGAGAAGAAAGAAGAATAGGGAGAAAGGTTGAGGAGCTTACCTTCAAGGTTTGATATGATAGTCACAAACTATCAAGAGACAAAAAGACTTCTCAAAAATTTACAAGGATTGCCTACATGCATCATTGATGACACATGAACAAAGATTGGGTAGAACAGCAAACTCATCTTTGAAGCATGCCTTCAAGACTCAAATGTCCTTTGGAAGAGGAAGAGGTCAAGGCAAAGAGGAAACTACAGAGGAAAAGGAAGAGGCAAAAGTCAAACATAGGAGGAAGAAACAACCCCGCAAACACTAATGAAAGGGGCAAGAATCGGGAAATCGTAATCCGTTGCCAAGGCAAGAAATTTTAAGGGACAAATCAAGCACATGGACAAAGGTATGCTAAATCCCAAGTCCAATGTCATTATTGTAAAAAGTATGACCATTATGCCAATGAATGTAGGAAGAAATAGAATAACATGGGTAATAGACCTGCTAATTTTACTAAAGAAAATATCAAATAAGAGAAGTGTTTTTAGCATGTAATATGGCCGAAGAAAAGAATGAAGATATATGGTTTCTAGATTCAAATTGTAGCAACTATATGATCGAAAAAAACATTTCCATATGTTTTCCATAAAAGTTAGATAAAAATGTAAAGTCTCAAGTAACATTGGGGATGTAATAAGAAAGTCTCTATCATGGGAAAAGACAAAGTAAGTGTTTTGACAAAGAAAGGAGAAGAAAGATCCATATCATATGTATACTATGTGCCTGGTATGAAGTGTAACATTTTAAGCATTGGAAAACTCATTCAAAAGGGGTACAATGTTTTCTTTCAAGATGATGTATGCACCATCATGGATAAACCACTACACACAATGCAGTTGCACAAGTGAAGATGACAAGGGAATGTAATGTTTCCTCTCAAGATGAGAGTAGATTTGAAGAAATGAGCTGAAATAGCAAAGAGGACAAAAGAGACATTCCAAAAAGAAGTAAAGGATGAAAATGGTTATGGCACTCGAGATTTTGACATCTCAACTTTGGAGTGTCCTAATTTGTTGCATAGGAAAGGAATGGTAAAGGGATTACCATTGATTGACAAACCGGGCAACCTATGTGAACGCCGCATCTTGGGCAAACAACACGTAAAAATCTTTCCATCGCAGTTACATAAGGGCGAAGGCACCTTAGAAATTGTCCATTCGGTATTTGTGGACCAATGCAAACACCATCACTATCAAGTAGCTTCACTATATGCCGACTTTAATTGATGATTACACAAGGAAAATTTCGGCTTATTTCTTGAAATATAAGAGTGAAATGTTTGAGAAATTCTATCACTTTAAGGCTTTTGTAGAGAATCAAAAGTTAGGTAGCATAGTAAGGTATTAAGAACTCGATAGAGGAGGTGAGTATATCTCAAAATAATTTCTATGCTTTTGCAGAGAAAATGACATACACAAGCAATTTAAAGCAAGGTACACACCACAAACAAATGGAGTTGTCGTAAAGAAAAAGAATCCATCACATCATGGTAAGAAGTATGTCAAGAAAAACATTTCCAAAATGAGATACCGAAGCTTACATTGTGCAAGATAAATTCTGAATAGATACCCAATCAGTGTCGTTATGAATTCAGAACAAGAAGAAGCACATGGAGTGTACAAAACAAGGTGTCACCCAAATGAGAGTTCTTAGTTGGTGTGGCTTGTGCACACATTCTACATCGCCTAAGGAAGAATGGATAAATAACAAGGGGGAAAAGTGCATATTTATTGGATATAGTGAAGAATCAAAGGCATACCGTCGTATAACCCATCCACCAAGAAGTTGTTATAAGGTGAGATGCAGCTTCATTGAGGAAGAAACTTGGGATGGAAGCATGGAGAAAACAATGAACAGCAACTGTTTGTCTCATGATGATAACGAGGAGATATTAGAAATACATACCTCATTACAAACATCACCTCCTACCAACACAAGGACAAGGACACCATGCGGGAAGAATGAGAACACACCTGAGAAGTGATGACAAGCCTGAAACACACCATGGAGGATATTTGAGTGCTTCTACAAGCACAAATTCAAAGAAGTGAAAGAGGAACCGCATTCAAAAGTCCGAATGATATTTACGAGCAAGAGTGCTGAATGAAGGTATGAACTCTTTATTTTGTACTGTATTGTCATGAAGAGATGATCCTATTCATTTTGAAGAAGCAAGAAAGATAAGAAATTGATAGATGCCAGATGAAGAGATGAATGCCATAGAGAAAGCAAGACATAGGAATAGTTGATCTCCCAAAAGGCAAGGAAGTCATTGGAGCTCTTGAGTTTATAAACCCAAGAGCAAACGATGAAGGGTAAGATTGAAAGGCACAAGGGCAAACTTGTTGTCAAAGGCTACAAGAACATGGAAGAGATTATGAATAAACAATTGCACCGGTTGTAAGAATGGAAATAGTAAGAGAAAGGTTGTCCATAGCAACACAACATAAGTGGAAGGTTTACTAAATGGACAATTCAAGATTCCTAAACGGGGTTACTGATGGAAGAGGTGCATATGCTGTTAACTCCTCTCAGCTTTGAGAAAGAAGGCCAGAGCACAAAGTTTGCAGATTTAAAGAAAGCTTTGTATGCGTCAAATAAGCACTAATAGCATGGTACAGAGAGGATAGATGCCTATCTACCTCCGGAAAATGGGTTTGAAAAATGTGAAGGAGAACCCACATTATACATCAAGGAGAAAGATGGTAAGATGTTGATTTTTTTGTTTGTATGTTGATGATGTGATCTTTATAGGTAATGATGCTTACCTTATCGAGAATTTTAAATCAGCCATGAAGGATGAATTTGAGATGACTCATATGGGATCAGTTAAATACTTCTTAGTAATAGAAGTAATGAGTTAAAATGAAAATACATTTTTTATCTCTCAAGCTTAAATATGTAAATGAAGTTTTGGAAAGAGATTTAATACGCAAGACTGCAAGTAGAAATTACTCCTATAGTAATGGGATTAAATCAAGGCAAAAGACAATGTTAGTTGGATTTTTGATCCAGTTTGTACAAAAGCATAGTTGAAAGCCTTATGTATTTGAATGCAACTAGGCTCGATATTATGCATGTTGTGAGTTTAACTTCTCCAAGATTAGGAAAGACCAAAGGAGGCATGAATGTAAGCAACAAAAAAAAGAATTCGAGGTATGTGAAAGGAACAAAGGTAGTGTATTTGTACACCACTTCGTAAAATTTTGAATTGATTGTATATAATTGACAAAGGATTTGCATTTGAAGTATAGATGACAGGAAAATCACCTTCGGTTATGTTTTTCATAAGGGTTCGTGGAGCCATTTCCTTAAGGGCTTCTAAGAAACAAACAATTGTGGCTTTATCAATGCTATATATCGCAGTGGCGGGTAGCTACGTTGGAAGAACATGTCAAACAAACTTTGGATGAGAAGAATGTTGAGGAGGTTGTGTCATGAACAGTAAAAGACACAACACCTATTGTGATAATATCTCAAAGAATAGCATTGTCAAAGAATTCAAGAGCCTATAAGAGAACGAAATACATTGATGCCAAGTATCACTACATTAGGGAGCTAATGAACAATGGGGAAATTGTTTTGAAACATTGCAGAATCAAGAGCGCTTTGCCGACATTTTGACAAACCATTGGGGTAGAAAATTTTAACATTAGAAAGTGTTTGGGTGTAAAGAGAACCCAACAGCTTGAATTTAAGGGGGAGTGTTGAAGTATTAACCAATGGGAAATATATTTAAATGCCGACATACAACAATATTTTTTTTTTTTGCTTACACGCCACCGCACATTTAAAACTCGCAAGTTCGAATTTCCTGTTCATGGTCGTAGCCATATCTACGTTTAAATGTCGTGGTTCTTCACACATGCAAACTAGCAATCAAAGCTCTCCATGCCGCCATCAAAGCCTGAAGAATCAAAATTTAAATTTCGCAACCATCGCCATTAAAACCCTCAACAAATACCATGCATCGCGCATTCACGTGTGTTTGTTCTCTATGTCATGGAGGACTCAACGTCAAGACACGTAACTAGTGCAATTAATCCGGTATTAATCGCGTAGAATTGAGTTTGGATGTGGATCAACCTAACCTCTACCCCGATAAACACTTATCAACCGAGATCGAAACTAGTTTGAATTCGGTGAGCTCCACCGACCAAGGAGAACGATCGCATAAGCCTTAACAGAGCCTACGTCATCAAAGCGCTTGGTATGCGAAAATTTTAATAAAACGATTGAATTTCGTTTTACAAGTCCGCTAGTCAAGTAATAACTATAGCAATATGTCTTTATGGTTACGTCGAACATGTCTATGGCAAAGTTTCTTGACTTAGGAAAATATATATATTTATTGTGATATATATATAAACATTCTCAATGTTTATAATATATATAAGTTTAGTTTATTTTCATATTTAAAAAAAAAAAAGGAAAAAATGTTTTGTTATGTCATAAAAAAAGATGTCGAAGACTATTTTATTATGACCGTGTAATGTATTGAAAAAGCTCAAAGGCAACAAAGAAGATCGTGTATTTTAAAAAAAGAGATAGAGTGTAGTGCTAGTGAGTTACTAAATGCTTTAAGGCCATTTTTTAAGACAAAGAAGTGCAACACCGTAATGCCGTGTTTGTAGCAGTTTGTTTTTTGTAAATACCCGAACAACAGTCATGGCATCATTGTAATAGTTTTTTTTTAAGTTTTAATGAAAGAAAGTTTTTTCTCTCAAGATTCTATCCATTGTCTCCATTAATTCTATGTTTAAGTTGGGTAATTTTTTATTCCTCCGTTGTTTGGAATACTAAATTCCAACATGCTCTCGTGCAACTCGATTAAATTCTGGGCATGGACTAAATCAAGGAACTCAAGTAGTTCAAGTTCCATATTGGCAACCCTTTTATACCAAACTTAGGATGTATCCAGAATTCCTAAGAGACATGACGTTGGAGAGAAATGTTCTAGAACATGCATCAATCTCTCATTAGAGGCCAACAACAAGCTCACCGTATTTGGGATGGTCATGAGACCGTGTTGCATCACAAATACTATCAGGCAAGTGAGATTCTCTTCCAATTGCTTACCTCTTTTTCACGTTGAAAATTTGTGAGACGTTGATTTGTCTCAAACACACAATGCCTCGCTTTTTCCTATACGAATTGCCATGTCCCGGAGGACATCATGAACTTTTATACTCCTCTTCGTACATCAGTAGAGATAGTCGAAATAAACCACAAGCCCAAAGGCAAACAACATACCCGCCGATCATGCACTTATTTGCAAGCTCATTTATGTATTTGTACCCACGAACCTTTAAAGTTGTATCTTCACCGGTTAGCACGCCTTCCGCGATCCAAATTTGCACCACTGCTCGGGTCAATTTCTCAGATATTCGGGAAGTAATATTAAGAGAAAACAATTTATCTATTAGACAATCAATATAATCTTACCTCAACGATTGATAGAGTTTTTTATCAATGTCATGGTAAATATCTTTGAAACTAGAATCTGTGGCTTTCATATCTAAAGCACGACCTACTGCCTTTAGTCTTTTTGAGAGTCATACCACCAACTGATACAGTCGAAAGGCAAGCCTTGACATTCCTTGGCAATTTCTCCGGCAATAGCTTCTATATTTTTGTCCAGAAAGTAGCTTGTCCATTTGTAAAAACTTTTTTCTCGAACAACTCCCACACTTCTTCTTCTGGGAGAGGGCCTTTCATCTTCAAGGAGCACTCATGTGCCCCCATTTGTGCAATCATCTTTTTTTTACGAGGGAAATTAGACTTTGCTACCCTTATCATTGCGAAAGCCGATGCCTACTACATCCAAATCAATTTGCTTCCACGCGTCATCGATAATGATAAGAAATCTTTCTTCTCAAGGTATGCGACAATCTCCGTCCTCTCGCTAATCATCGTCACAACTTTCATCAAAGTTCAAATGAAGTTTCTTAGCAATGGATTTCGCAACTCTTCAACCCGAAAGCTCGAGAAACAACAACCTAGATGACATCTTCAAAGGTATCCCTCGCCTCCTTGAAATGGTTATCGATCAATTTGAGGAGGGACGTCTATCGACCCCACCCATACCCCACATACCAACCACGCGATGACGAGACTTCGTGAGCCATCCCTTCAGCTTGCACCCAGCGTATTCCATAAAATGACCCAACAAAGCCACCAGCCGGGACATGTTGAAGGACCATCGGCTTTGCCTCTCAAATGGCAAATTCTTACACAATTTGCTTGTCATTGGAAAGAAATTGAAATTCATCGTGAATCTCTTTTAAAATAGGCTATCAAATTTTGTCTTCCATTCTCTACATTCCGTAGAGAGCTTCGGCATAAAGATTCTAGCAATCGAAACACCGACTTCGGTTGCTATTCATACCGCCGAGTTCTTTGGCCTTTTCTATCACCTTCCATCTGTTAGGCATTTCGTTAACCTTGCAACACTTTCCTTTGATTCTCGAATCCAAAGGCGCACACGCTCAACTTGGTCTCCATACGATAGATGTTTTCATTTGGGGTTGGTGTGATGAATATTATATCATTTTATGTATTTCAATACTATTGAGAACTTATAAGCTCAAGTGGTTTCCCTCTACGAGGGACCGCGGCCGCCCGCCGTCGCGACCCATCTTCCGTGCGGCGACAAAGTTTCGATGGCGCTATGGGTTTCTTTTTGCGTGGCCGACAATGGACAATTTTTTTCTCGATTCCTTGTTGTCGCTTTTGGATGCGGCGTGCTTCATTCTTGTCTTTCTCGTTGTGCGGGGGGTGTTTGTCTTTTTTTTGGGTTTTTGGGGTCTCGCCGGGTCCCCGGCCACCGCAGCCCCATCCCCATCAACATCTTCGACGCTTACTCTTCTCGCTAAAAGGGGCTCTGTACCTTCTTCGCTGGCGCAATGTTTCCGGGGCGCGGAGGACTGCTGCGGGGCCGACTACGCTGGACCTTCTCTCTCCCGTATTCTTTGTTGGTGGACCTACTCTTGACTTCGTTGTCGCTCATGGATGTGGCGTGCCGATTTCCCGCCATTTTGCAAGTGGAGTTTTCGCTGGCTTGCGGCCGCAACCCCTCTTCATTTATGCCGCGGATATATGATTTGTTGGCATTGGGGATCTTCTCGTTTGTCATAGGGGGTTACTTTTTTGTGGATGTGGTCGGTGTGTTTGGGTCGGTGTCGTCGTGCTGCCTGCTTGTTGCCACCGTTTTGGAGGCTTTTGTTTGCAACCGTGCTTTCGTTCATCGGGGTTTTGGGTCGCCGATGTCTCCGTCCGGATTCCGGTTTTCGCCTTTTCACTCTTTCCGGGGTAGATGTTGACGTGTCTTGTATGGTTTTGCCCGTTTCTCGTACTTTATGTTGATCCCTTATGGGTTTTTTGTGGGCCTTTAGCCGGGTTTATATTGGCTTATTTCTTACCACTATTGTGCGTATGTATATACCCCGGCTTATTTCGATTCTTTGTGTGTATATATGTACCCAAAAAGTTTGGGTTATACATTTTTGAACTGATTCTCTCGTATTTTAATCCATGGAGAGTTTTTTTTACTCTAAACCATATGCTATATGCATGTTTATGTAACATCTTATTATCTAATAGAAAGTAGTTGTTTTTTTCTTCTGAAAAAAAAAACTAAAAAAAAACTTCATAATTATCTTCCAAATATCATATATCCTTGAGTTGTTGAATGATGAATACTTCCATAATGGAACCTGCAATTTTTCTCGCCTCCAACAATGACAATTTTCCGCTGCCATGTTATGAATATGAAAAACGAGAAATGGGAGATAGGAAATTGTGGCTCTAAAGTTGGAGTGATGGAAAAGGGCAGAGTGGTAGAATGGCCAAAGCCATGGGCAACATATAACGAGAGGACCGCCTAAACCATGGGGTATACACGACTATACCCGTCTCAGCGTTTTGAAGGTGGGCCCGTACCTTAATTGAATTATTGTACTACTCTAACTTTAACCTTTACTGACTAGGACAATATATGTCATGAACCATTGTACTCGACTATCTGTCATAGAAAACTTTATCGAAGTCTACCCAGGCGTGAAACACATTAAAACTCCATTATGATTTTTGATAAATTTCGGCGAATTAATTGTTTTTTATTAAATAGCCGGACTGCGAAATTGACGCTTAGGAGAAAACGCGTTAAAACTTTATTCAATTTCAAAGGTATCTTTACTTTAATTATTTAAAAGGATTATTTCTAGCTAATTATCAGGACAACGTGGTATGCTTCAATAATGGAAAAAAAATTAATTCTAAAAATATATTGATAATGGTATCACTGGCTTGTTTAAACGGTGGACCTTTATTGAATTATCTTACCCTCGAGCCTTTTTAAGTTTTTAAGAAAAAGTTTACTATGATTTCGAAGCGTGGGTCTCATTTAAATTACTGCACTGTTTCTCACTGGTCAAAGAGACTAATTTCCACGTAGAAAGGGGGCTGCTTAGTTAAGTCTTCATTTACTTATAGTATTGCTGATATTTTAATTTGAATATTTTTGGGTTTAATATTAATTAATCAAGTTTAAAGAGTTTGGTTAATTATTTTATTCAAATTATTATTATTATTATTAATATTTATTTTAATTTAATTAAAATGTATGATTAATTTTATAAATAAAATAGCATATTTTATATTTGGAAATAAAATTAAAATATATGTTAATATTTTGTAAATAGTTATTTTTATATTCAAATAATATTAAATTATATGATTTATTTTAAAATTTCATACATATATACGTTAATGAGGTGTTATAAATTAAAATAGTTAATAAATATACACATCAAAAATATTTATTTTATGATACATCTCATATCCCTAAAATTAAAAATCACAAATGCTAATTAAATTATAATAATTTTATTATTATTATTATTATTGTTATAAAAATAATAATTATATATATATATATATATATATATATATATATATATATAGATTTAAAAACATGAAACAACATTTTTAACAATGTAGATTTACTAACTTTACTATGGAGATTTTTAATTTGTAAATAAATTGTGTTACAATACCATGTCTTATCAATTAACGTACACCCAAAACCAAAACTCACTTCATATGACACTTGTTCATATCATATTCTTTTTAATTAATAAGTTTAATTAAAAGCTCAAAAAATGCATAACTATTTTGAAGATAAATTTCAACTTTTGATTTTCCGTATGCGGATGTTCGAGAAGCCCGATAGGACGTCACTCTCGGACTCATCCCGAGGAGGCCGCATGGGATGGCCATATGGCCCCCTCGCGGCCCATTGGGAAGATGCCATTACTCACAAACTCTCCTTGTGCATTTACCTCGCCGACGAGTTCAATCACATCCCGTCTTCCGCCGGTTCATGATGGATTTCTGCTTTCTATAAGCGACCTGTTTCCCCGCTCTATGTGCATTCGCCCGCATCCTCTTCAGATGCTCATTTCCGCTCGTTGTGCCAAGCCAAGTGCTCTCATGATGATGGCGACGTTGCTCTCTTTCAACTCGTTTGGAAACTACTCTCGGTTTTCATTATACTCAAAGTGTTTTCCGCCGTTCCAATTCGTGCTCGCATTCTTACCGTGGGATGACCACTATGGGTATCCTCCATCCCCTTCCTCGCTCAGTCTCGTGCAAGCCTCAAAATTTTGCATCCCCGCCATGCCAAGGCCGCACCACCGAAGCGCTCGTCGTCTGGGAGCAAGCCGAGGCCGCCCGCACGCGCACGTCCCTCTACGAGCTCAAAACAGAGCCTCCCCTCTCGAGACTACCGAATGGAGACGCTCCGCCACCCGTACGCAGGGCGCGACAGCCATTCGAGCATTGCAAGCGCAACCTTAGCTTCTCCACCTCCTTCTTCTCGTCGCCTCCTACTGCATCGATTTCCCCCGCCTCCTTGTCCAAGATGCTCTACTCCCCTGTGCCAAACCTCTCGAGGGCGGAATTCCGCTTTCAATCGCTCCCTAAACCAACCCAGGGTCTCCGTCTTTGTTATAGTCACCATGAGAGAAGAAATGCCCCTCGGTCTCCCTCCCCATGCAGGGTCCGCATCCCCCCTCCGCCTGGTCTTAATCCCCGTCCTCGGCCACGAATGCTCCCGAGAGACCGGTCGAGCTCCCAGTTTCCGCACTACCCGACTTGGGTAAACAACCCATGTGTGGACGCAGCCCTTACGCGCAAAGATGGCGAACAAGAAGACAAAGTGGAAGAACCGAAGGCGAGTATTGGTGTCGTATAGTGGGAGGAGTCGCCTCTCCAAATTTCACGAGCAAGAATTCCCACCGACTTGGTTCATCATGGTACACTCGTTCACTTGCTGAGATTGTCGTTCTTCACAGTACCGCAACAATCGCTAGCTACTTCAGTCTTTTTTAGTTTTAGTATGTTAGCAATTAACATTGAATCGTTCTCTCAAGGGCGGTCAAACTCCTCTTAAAAGAATCGGTTTCACCGTGCGCTCGTTATTTTGTTAAAGCATGGACATCAAGCCCGGCCTTTCAAATTCTTAAATTTCAACGTGGTGCTTTGTAACAAAGATGTTTTCATAATAGAATTAGTAGACTTAGAAACAAAAATTTCAACTTTTGATTTGTGTTTTCTCAAGTTAAAAATATTTTAGAATATTTCATTCAATATTCTTATCATTCACCTAATAATTAAATTAAAACTCTAAAAACTCTATTTCAAAATAAACATACCTATCGACATAATAAATATGATCATTTAAAATTAAAATACAATATTTCAAAATATATATACATTACTTACTTTAACAAAAATAAAATAAAATCAAACAAATAAAATATGAAAAAATAAATAATTAAAAAATATATTTATAAATCCCAATTACAATTAATTTATGAGTATGGTGAGTATTGGCTTCTTGAATTTTTCAAACACTATTTTTAGAACATAACTTATAATTGAATAAAACATCTTATATCTAACCTAATCAAAAAAATTAGGCATTCATAAATATCATTTTAAAACATTTTTTATTCTAAAATCTATGCTTTCCATCTAAATAATTATAAAACGCTTTAGCTTATAATATTTAGTAACATTGACCAACATATGGTTCCATGAAACTAGTTTGAGTTCAATAACAAGAAAGATCTGTGAGTTCAATACGAAAAATGAAGAGCAATAACAATAAAGATCTGTGAGTTGTGAGTGAAAACAAGAGCAGGAGTGGTAGAATGGGCGAAACCATGGGCAATATAGAAAGAGATGAGACCGCTAGGCCTTATCCGACATTCCGACATAGACACGTGGGCATACACGACCGTACCTGTCTCAGCTTTTTGAAGGTGGGCCTGGGCCTCAATTGATTAATTGGCCTTAGTTGAATTAGCGTACGACCCTAACTCAACCTTTAGTAAAAGTTTATTTTGTACACTAAGACGAGGACGTATGTTTTAATCATTGTACTTGACTCATCTGTCATAGAAAACTTTATCCAAGTCTAACTAGGTGTAATTCTACCTGGAACACATGAAATGACAGTACGATTTTTGATAAAGTTTGGCGTATTATTTGTTTTTTTAAATAGCTGGATTGCGAAATTGACGCTAACGCGTTAAATCTTTATTTCAATTTCAAAGGTAGTTCTCAACTTCTTAATTATTTAAGGACTGTTTCCAGCTAATTATCAGGACCACGAGATGGAAAAACATTAATTCTAGAAATATATGGATAATGGTAACACCGGCTTGTTTAAAGGGTGGACCTTTATTGAATTTATCTTACTCGAGCCTTTTAAGTTTTTCAGAAAAGTTTACTGCGATTTTCAATGGTGGGTCTCAATGGAATTACCTGCTATTTTCGAGTCGAAAGACTATTTTCCACGTAGAAAGGAGGGTTGGTTATTGAAGTCTTCATTTATTTATAGTGTCATTTATTGATATTTTAATTTGACTTTTTTTCGGTTGAATGTTAATTATATGAATTATAGCTTAAAGGGTTTGGTTATTTTTTTTTTCAAATTATTATCATTATTAATATTTCATTGATTTTATATAAGAATATTTTTTTTGAAATCAAATTAAAATATATGTTAATATTGTAAATAGTTATTTTATATTAAATAATATTAAATTATATAATTTATTTTAAAGTTTAATACATATATATTAGTGTAGCCATATAAATTAAATTGCTGATAAATATCAATATGCATTAATTTATTATAAACATCAAAATATTTATTTCATGATACATCTCACACTCCAAAATTAAAAAATCATAAAAAAACTAACTAAATTCTAATAACAATTTTATTATATTATTATTCTAATAAAAAATAATTAATATATAAGCAATACATATATTTAAAAACATAAAACTAATTACAATTTTCAATATTGAGTATGGGACATTCCAGGGAGGGAAGCCTTTTTGTTGTTATTTCAAAAAAGCTTTTGACACTGCTCCAGGGATGTTTTCAGAAAAGAATGGAAGAGCTTGGAAACCCAAATGAACATAGAGTTGTTGTCCAAAAACCGTATGAGAAAGTTAGTGCTAAAATCATAACTAAAGAGGACTTCGACGTTTGGTAGCATGATTAATAAGAGAAAAGTCTCTTCAGTTCTTCATTTGGTTTATATATTGATAAGCTAAAGGAATGGCTAAACAACAACAAGGAGAGTGTATTCAACTAGTAGGTAAGCCGGAAGCTACTTCGTACGCTATGACTTTATCTTAATGGCAAAATCTATGCATGGTTTAAGAAAGCATTTGAAAGAATTAGAGCTTTTTTCATTTGGGGAAGTGGTGGATGCAAGTAAACACCAAGAAACCAAAGTCATGATATTCTCTTTGAAACGAAAAAAGAAACAATATAGCTTCATATTTGAGGAAAACCTCTCGGAGATAGTGGAAGAATACAAGTACCTAGGAATTGTTTTTCACAATAGACTCTGGGACATGCATAACTAAAAGGATCCAAGGGGGGTGGAGAGCCTTCATCTTCTTCCAGACGATGCAGTGGAAGCGGAATTGTGGACCTGAGAACCAAGAAAACTCTATTTGAGTAAGTTGGTTACCTTAGTTGTCTTATATGAATGGTGAAGTTTGGGGCAAAATGCTTGTCAAATCACAAGTGGAGACAAATAGAAAGAATTCAAAAGCACTTAATTATTAGTAACCCTGGTCAAGGCGACAAATCCCATATGAGATCCTCGCTAGCCGAGGTCGGAATGCCTTCGTTGGAGGCTTCAAAGAATCATTCGTTTCTTAAGCTACCTAAAAAAGGTGGAAAGCATGGAGGCACAACATTGGCCCAAGCTGATTTACAGGGTTAAAGTGGAAGAAACATGGAGGAAACTAAATGACAAATGGATGAGAAATGGGGAATTGATTGGCAAGAATGTCCTAATGCTAAAGAGGTGATAAAAAAAATTGGGTGGTTGAAAAATTCAGACTACCATGTGGGACTACCATGTGGGAAAAACAGGTTGGCAAAAAAAATGATATATGTCAAAAACTTCAACCCATCACAATCACATGAAGAAAAGGCTTATTTGAGTGCGGCAATCAAGCGAAAGACTAGAAAATAAAGACAACCGAGGACAGATCCTTTCCATCTTAGGTGGGAGAGAGGTAGATGGATAACTCCTAAGGAAGAATGGGAAGAAAGAATTTGTAACTTTTTTAGGTTAGAGCAGTTGAAACTGAATGGCACTTTATTGTGGAATGTCCAGTATACAGAGATATCTAATCATTTTGAAAGTGATCTAAAGATGGACAATTTGAGTACACTGTTTGAGGGAAGCACATTTCCACAAAACTGTGAATTTCTTGATTAAAATTTAAAGCAAAAGAACTACTCTAGAAGGAATCTTGAGAATATGATATCTTGTTTGAAGTGAAATATGGTCCCTTAAACCATTAAGTTTGATAAATATTATTAAAATATATCATATCATATCATATCAAACTAACTAAAATGAAGAGGCAGTAACAACAAAGATATTTGAGTTGAGTGAAAACAAGAACATAGTGGTAGAATGGGCGAAGCCATGGGCAACATATAAAGAGAGGACCGCTTCTGCCTTTATCCGAGATTTCGACATAAAGACGTGGGCATACACGATCGTACCCGTCTCGCCGTTTGGAAGGTGGGCCCGAGCCTTATTTCAATTAGCGTACGACTTAACCCAACCTTTAGTGCAAGTTTATTTGAAACCAAAAACAAGACGAGGACGTGTATGTTTTAATCATTGTACTCAAACTCATCTCACAGAACATTTTGCTGTAGTCTACTTAGCATACAGAATGACCCAGAATTTGGTAGAGATTTTGAAAATTTGGGAGATTTTGGAAAATCTGGGAAAGATTTATCAGAATCTTGTTTACAATTGTTAAACATTAGTGTTTTAAGTGCCTAAGAGTTTTTTTTTGATAGTGTTGAATTCATTTTCACTATCAAAAATGCAATTCAAACACTCCAACTACCTAATTTTTTTTTAATTTTATTTTACCAGATTCTGACAAAAAACTGTCCAGACTATTCTGTATGCTAGGTAAACAACTCCAAACACTTTATAGTAGTCTAGCCCGGCTTAAATTTCTATACAAGGCGGAAACATATTAAAATACAGTACGATTTTTTATAAAGTTTGGCGTATTATTTATTCTTTTAACTAGCCGGATTGCGAAATTGACGCCAGCGTTAAATCTTTATTTCAATTTCAAAGGTATCCTTAACTTTAATTATTTAAAAGGACTATTTCCAGCTAATTATCAGGACTACGCGATGAAAACCATTAATTCTAAAATATATGGATAATAATAAGCAGGCTTGTTTAAAGGTGGACCTTTATTGAATTATCTTACTCGAGCATTTTTAATTTTTTAAGAAAAGTCTGCTGTGATTTCAAAGGTGGGTCTCAATTGAATTACTACACTGTTTCTCGGTCATGGAAGAGACTATTTTCCACATAGAAAGGAGGGTTGGTTAGTGAAGTTTTTATTTGTAGTGTCAGTGATTGAGGCTTCAATTGGAATTTTCTTCAGTTGAATATTAATTATATTTTAAATGTTTGTTAATTTTTATCAACAAGATATTTATTATTAATATTTATTTTAATTTTAATTTGAAAAATGTATCGTGGATTTTATTTAAGAATATTTTTATTTTGAAATCAAATTAAAATATATGTTAATATTTTGCAAATAGTTATTTTTATATTCAAATAATATTAAATTATGTAATTTATTTTAAAATTAATACATATATATATGTTAGTGTAGCTATATAAAATAAATGAATGATAAATATCAATATGCATTAATTTATTATAAACATCAAACATTATTTTGCGATACATCGCAAAGATTGAACCCAACTCCATTTCACATCATATAGAATATATGTATCCATGAGGAATTATAGTAAAGTGATACTAATTGAATTATAACAACAATTTTATTATTATTATTATAATAAAATATTGAATATATAAGTTAAACATATATATATTTAAAAACATAAAACAATGTTGATCACTATTGTCATTGATGCTAACCAAGCGCTAATTGGGCTAACCTAATATTGCATGGGAATTTTTACTCACAAATTAATATATTCCTGGGTCAATAATGCTTTTGATGGCTTCTACTTATCGAGATAAAGTCGCGTTGATATACAAAATGACTGCCTCATGTAATTCTTCACTATTGAGAGATATTCATGTTTAAAGTTTGTACCCCCGCTAGTGGGCTAAAAACCCCATGGGCCGGGGCATGGGTCATTTAAAATTCATAACTAATATTTTTAAGCTCCTAAAATCCCTCCCATGTTCACTTGTTGAAGCCCCTCTCAACCTAAGCATTCATATACATTGTGATCTTCATTTCCTCCTAAGGCAAGGGATTTCGCCTATCCGAACAAAAGTCATCTTGGACCTTTTGCTCTAACTTTTTTTCTAACAAGTGTTCAAAAAGTTGAAAGGCTTGACAGACGAAGCCCAAATCCCAAGGAAGCCGCAGTAAAAATTCTCGATCAAGGTGCGCAATAATTCCGGAGATATGATTTGTGTAAGTCGTGTGTTTAAGTGTGCTCTTGAAATTCATCTCAAAGAAGTTGACCTTGGTAAAATCATCATAACTCTCTCCGAGCATCGTATTGGAATTCGTAAAAAGCGGTAGGATAGTGCAGCGCTCTATAGTTTTCTCTCTATCAATTTTAGAGCCAAAATGAAAAAAAAAATGACATGTGGAATGCTGTACAAGTGCGCTTCCGAAACAATCCATAATTAGGGCATTGTGAGAGATTGGGTATAAATCTCTTGAAGAATCCAAATTGGGTTAAACCTGTGGCATTGGAAAGACGAATTTATAGAATACTAATGACCAAAATCAAATATTGAGGATCCGAAATACCGTAGATACACCAGATTCAATATCAGTATTCTCAGAAGGCAGAAAAAGCTAGATCATGTGTTGTCAAGGATTGGTAAAGGACTAGACTTTCTATGCGTAAAAGCAAAGAAAGGTGTAGCAGAGGGTAGCATGACAAGAGCAGCAACCAAGGCATACAGCAGCAAGAAGTTCATCATATGAAGTCTTCAAGTGGGCAAGATCGCATACAATCATCAGAAGGTATCATTATACTTAGTCATTGTAAATACATTATTGTACAAATTTTACTAGTATCTATCCGCTAAGGGTTGAAGAGGTAGTGTTGGGAGGTCTAGGATCATCATTAGGTGGTTGTGTCAAAGTTGGGGTTCGTTCTAGTATATCTTCTTCTTCTACATCATTCTATATCATTGTAAAGTGGACCATTTTCCCTGTACAGGAGTCCATTCTTATTTTATTCTTCTTTAGGGTGGTAGGGTGGTGGTAGGGTGAGTTGTAGCTAATTGGGTGTTGGGGCATCCATTCAGTTGACTACCGAAGAATCTCGTGCATTGGAGCATCCATGCAAGTGAGCCGGAGAAGAATGCTTTTCTAGATTCTAGAAGTTGGAGCTTATTTTCAATTGAGTTAGAATATTTAAGAATTATTAGAAAAACATTAGGTGGTTTTTGTCTCTGTGAGTGGGTTTCCTCCTTAAAACTCGTGGTGCATTTGTGTCTTCTTGGTTTGAGCACTATCATTGTACAACACTAATAATAATTGAAGATTAACTAATGCTCTAATTCGAAGAATTGACTGCATTCATCCCCCCTCTCGCATTTCCAATAATTGGTATCGCAGCTTGTCTCCTCTGTTACAGCTTAACAAATTGAAGGAGGTCATGGAGCATACCAAGAATGGTGTACCTCTATTCAATGAAAATAATTATGCACTCGGGAAGGAAGAATGGAGGTCTATCTCTTGGCGCAAGGTTACTAAGAAAAGGGTACTTCAAATCTAGAAACTCGTCGTTACATCTAAGAAAACCAATAAGGACAAAAAACAACCTTTAATTGAAATGACATGCACTGCGGTGAAGAAAAGGGAGATGATGGAGAAGGTTTTTCAGATAAAGAATATGCTTACTTACGAGAAAACTAAAGCCTGGGGAGAAAATTCAAAGGTACAAACTTCCATTGATATGTTTCTGCTGTAGGAGTGTTGCATTTCGTAGCAAAAATGTCCAAACAAAGGGTGATGGAAACTCAAAAGGAAAGAAAGGCTTTAAGAAATCCAACAAGCAAGGCAAAAAAGAAAGGATCCAAAAGGAACTTTCTCAAAGAAGATAGCTCATCATCCGATGAAGAGAGTGACAAACAAAGAAGAAGCCAATAGAAAAGGACATATGCATGCATACATAATAAACAAGAAGTATCAAACAATCAAGAAGAAGGGTAGACCATAGAAGAATTTTACTATAGATGCAATCAAGCTTATAAAGAGCTCAATGTCAGAAGATCCATTCAGCCACTTCAAAGAACAAGTTCAAGGTCTCAAAATTGAGGTTGAAGAACACAAAATGCTTGGGGAGAGTCACTTCAAAAAGAAGTTGAAGAAAGCAACCAAGAAAGGAAGCATTAGAAGTCAAGTAGTCTTGCTACGTAAGGAAGTGAAGAAGGAAAAAAGTGTCCAAAACTATGCCAACAGCTCAAAAATTAAATAACCCATCAACAATCAACGATCTCGCAACGATAGAACTGCCTCAAGTAGAAAGAAGAAGAAGAGGACCTTTCACAAAAAATACAATGAACCTATGAGATCCGATATACATGAAGACTTCATTGACAAGATCTGGCACATCCTTTGGAAGATGATTCCTCGATGAAGATTTTCATCCGTGTACCAACATATTTTTCATGGCTATTGTTATTCATGTGGAAAATTTGGTCATAAAGCCGTAGAATGTTGCACGTACCCTCTATGAACCAATACAATTCCAAGAGATTCTTCAAATATTAACCTCCTGTGCCTCAAAGAAACATCAATAGATTTGAAAATTTAAGAAATAATATGGAATGTTACAAATGTCGAACTTTGGACACATAGCAAGCCGAGGATCACAGACTAGAAAATCCTCCGTATAATCAAGCCATGTAATGAACGAACATGGAAGAAGAAGAAGATCGATAATTGTGCTTCCTCAAGCCCTCAAGGCTCAAAAAGTTATATGTGGTATGTTGACAATGTCGTCGAACGATATGGACTCCGGAGAGAAGGAATGTATCTCGAAAGAGAAGAAGATGGAACCATATCCTTTGGAAATGATGGATTCTAAAATGTTATGATCGTACCATCACTGCTGAAGGCAAGTACAGTAGCCAAGAATGGTTCTATTGGTCAAAAACATGAATCACAATCTACTCGTTATGGGACAAATGTGTGATCAAGGACACACAATGCTATTCAACTCCACAAAATGTGAAATCGTAAAAGGCAGTATGGTAAAATTGTGGCTACAACAAGTCGAGCTCCAAACGACATATATGTTATGGATGAAGCAACTAAAGCATGTCTACTAGCTAAAGAAGATGAAAGTCAAGCAGACACAAACGAAAGGGTCACATAAACTTTGACAATATTGTCAGATAAGAAAAAGGAAGCAAACACGAGAAATGCCGAAAATCTCAAAAACCTTCCAACACACTATGTGAGGCATGGAAAGCAAGTATTAAAACCAATTTAAAACAAAGAACACTTTGCATCACATCCATTGGAATTGATACATACCACCATGTGGTCCTGAGAACAAAAGGCTTGACTAGAATTGGTATTTCATGTTAATGATAGATGACTATACCAAAGATGATCGCCGTCAGCTTCCTAAAGAAAAAAATCTAAAGCATTCGAGTGCTTTAAGATCTACAAGGAGTTGGTTGAAAATGAAACCGATTTTGAAAGAAAGTGTTTAAGATCAAATAATGGTGGAGAATTCACTTCCAAATTATTTCAGCAATACCGTGACGAAAATGGAATAAAAAGGCAATTTTCAATAGCATCGAACACCTCTAGCAAAATGGATTACTAAAGAAAGAATAGACCGTACAAGAAATGGGTAGAATAATGTTGAAGGGCACAAAATTGGATGAAAAATTTGTTCAAGCAATTGATACGATAGTCTTCATTATCAACCTAAGCTCTGAAATAATTGCAACAAGACTCCATATGAATTATGGAAAGGAAAACCAAATAATGTAAAATATTTCAGACCTCAAGCAAATGTTATATCAAAAGAGAAGATAAAAATTCTGGGTAAGTTTGAATCACGTGTTGATGAAGGTATCTTTGTTGGTTACTCATGCAAAAGAAAGGCCTATAAAATGCTATAATCTAAGACGAAAACATATAGTGGAGAGCATAAATGTTACATTTGACGAAGATGGTGTTTTAGCAGTAATGATGAGGATCTAGAATATTTGAAACTTGAGACAGGTCGAAAAAGACACAAGAGGAAATTGTAGAACAAGAAGCAACTATCAACGAGGAAGAAGTAAACAATGATCATCAAGATATACCAAAACAACAACAAGAAGCTCCTCCAAGGAGAACAAAGAGTGGATTCAAAAGAACCATCCATCAAATCAAATCATTGGTGTTAAATGAAGGTCGATAGTTTGTCATATCACAACAAGCTCAGCATTGCTTTTCTAGCAACCTTTCTAGCCTAGTAGTTTTTGAGGAAGCCACCGTAATGAACATTAGTAGCAGCTATGAATGGAGAATTGATCAAATTGAGAAGAATAACACTCAGGGAATTAGTTCCATGACCAAAAGATAAAAAAAAATTCATTGGGATCAAATGGGCGTTCGTGAACAAAATTGAATGAAGATGGGCAGTTACCGTAAACAAAGCAAGATTGGTTTGCAAAGGCTATGCACAAGTGGAAGGAATTGATTTCGACGAAACATTTGCACCAGCTTGCCGAATGGAAGCCATCTCGAATGTTTCTCGCCTATGCATGTTCAAGAAAAAATCAAAGTCTACCAAATGGATGTTAAGTCAACATTTCGAATGGAGAATTAGAAGAAGAAGTTTACATCGAACAACTCGAAGGCTTACTATCACAAAAATAAGACTATGTCTACAAAGCAAAGAAGGCTCTATATGGTCTCAAGTAAAGTTCTCTAGAGCATGGTATGCTCGTCTTGGATGGATATCTACATCAACAAGGGTTCAAGAAAGGTACCGTTGATAGCAATCTTTATGTACAAATAGATAAAGATAATTTAACAATCATCGAGCTATATGTGGATGATATAATATTTGGTAGCAATGATGATCGACTAAGTAAGAAATTTTCTACAAAGATGCAAAGTGAGTTTGAGATGTCTTTACTTGGTGAGCCGACATACTTCTTAGGGCTTCAGTCATCTCACAAGAGAAAGGAATATTTAGTGGTCAAGCCAAGTACATCAAGGAAATGCTCAAGAAATTCAAGATGGAAGATTGCAAACCCGTCCTTACTCCGATGGTAACATATGGTAAATTGAGTATAGATGACTTATCTAAGGATGTGGATGAGGTACAGATCTATGATTGGTAGTCTTCTATATGCAATGAAATTTCCTCGCCGTATGTTGGTGCTAATATCAGTAGCAAGATTCCAAGCAAAAGACCAAAAGAATTGCCATATTATCGTCATTAAAAGAATTCTTCGATAATTAAAGGGCAATGCAAGAATATGGCTTGTGGTATCCCAAGGGTAACAATCTCATTATTCAAGCCTTTACAGATGCAAATTCGGTAGGAAGTGATGATCGTAAGAGTACTAGTGGAGCAAACATTCTATCTAAAGTGGTTGTCTCGTATCATGGCCGAGCAAAAAGCAAACTTCAATCTCAAGTATCTACAGCGATAATATATTGCAACAACATCATGTTGTACTCAAGTCCTTGGATGAAAAACTTTGCAAGATCTTCAAGTACAATTTAGTGAGCCTATTCCCATATTCGTGACAACACTATGCCATCAACATCTCCAAGAATCCTATCATGCATTCAAAAACAAAACACATTCCGATCAAATATCATTTTGTTAGAGAACAAGTTGCCGAAAAGAATATCAAACTTGAGTATGTTTGGTAGCCAAAAGAAAAATTGTTGATATCTTCACTAAACCTTACCTCGTGAAGCATTTGAATATCTTCATCAAAAGCTTGGGATTCTCCCAAGTTCTCATTAGATTAAGGTGTCCGCAGGATGGCCGTGTGTCGGGGGAAGTGGAAGTGTGGGGGTCATAGGATGGTTGTGTTTCGTGTGGTTACCTCACAGCTGATGTCAAAGGGGGAGAGAATGTTGTAGGAAGATGTGTCATGATCGGCAGTGGGAGTACTTATGTTGCCATCAATGCCAGTGGGAGATTGTTGATCACAGCTTGTCATTGACAACAACCCAAGTAGCACCAAGGGCTAACCCAATATTACATGGGAATTTTACTCACCAAATTAATATATTCTGGTCAATAATGCTTTTGAGGGTTTCTACTTTTTGAGATGTTTCGTTGATATATGGCATGCCATGTAATTCTTCACGTTTGAGAGATATTCATGTTTGAAGCTCAGAATTTCAAAGAGGGCCAAAACCCCATGGGGTTGAGGCATGGGTCATTGAAAAGCCAAGTAACTAATATTTTTTAAGCTCATAAAATCCCCTCCCACGTTCACTTGTTGATGCCCCTCTCAACCTAAGCATTCATATAAATTGTGATCTTCATTTCCTCCTAAGGTAAGGGATTTCCGTCATCCGAAATGTAGGTCATCTTGGAATTTTCGCTCGTAACTTTTTTTCTACGAAGGTTCAAAAAGATGAAATTTGTATGAGATGAAGCCGAAACTCGAGGCAAATTTCATAGTGAAAATTTCGCATCAAGGCAACAATTTTGGAGATATGATCTATGTAAGTCGCAGTTTTTGTAGAAATTTCGAAATTCATCTCAAAGAAGTGACCTTGGTAAAATTGTCATAACTCTCTCTCCGAGTATCGAATTGGAATTTCGTAAAAAGTGGCGTATAGTGCATAGTCCGTAGTTTTCACTCTTATCAATTTTAGAGCCAAATGAAGAAACAATGACACGTGAAACGCCGTACAAGGGCGCTCTTCCAAAACAAGCCTATAATTAGGCATTGTGAGAGATCAGCATAGCTCTCTTGAAGAACGAAATTGGGTCAAACTCCGTGGCATTGGAAAGACGCACTTAGAGGAATACTATAGGACCAAAAGTCGATATCGAGGATTTGAAATAACAGAGATACACCGCATTAAATTTTCAGCTCCTAGAAGGCAAGAAAAAGCTAGATCATGTGTTGTCAAGATTGCAAAGGACCAATTTCACTCGTAGAAAAGCAAAGAAAGGCAGCAACAAGAGGGTAGCATGACAAGAGCAAGAAACAAGGTGTGATAACAAGACTTCAAGAAGTTCATCATATGAAGTCTTCTAAGTGGGTGACCGCATACAATCATTGTAAAGGTATCATTGTACTTAATCATTGTAAATACATTATCAGACAAATTGTACTAGTATCTATCTACCAAAGGTTGAAGAGGCAAGGAAGGGTATGGTTGGGAGGTCATAGGATCATCATTCCTGGTTGTGTCAAAGCTAGCCTCGGTCTAGTATCTTCTTCTTTCTACATCATTTTATATCATTGTAAAGTGGACCATTTTCCTTGGTACGGGAGTCCATTCTTTCTTTATTCTTCTTTAGGGTGGTAGGGGTGGTGGTGGGGTGAGTTGTAGCTCATTGGGTTTTGGGGCATCCATTTAGTTGACTACTAAAGAATATCGAGTGTTGACATCCTGAGCCGGAGAATAATGCTTTTCTAGATTTAGGAAGTTGGAGCTTTTATTTTCAATTGGGAGTTGAATATTAAAGAATTATTATATGCAAGCATTAGGTGGTTTTTGTCCTGCAGTGGGTTTCCACCTTAAAAATGGTGTGCATTTGTGTTCCTCTTGTTTGCCGCTATCATTGTACAAACACCGATAATAATTGAAGATTAACTAATGCTCTAATTGAAAGGAATACCGATTCACCCTCCCTCTCGCATTTCCAAATGTTCATTATTTTTAACAAGGCAAATTTACCCACTTTATCGTGGAGATTTTTAAGTTGTAAATAAGCTTTGTTACAATACCATGGTTTATCACTCATAAACACAAATAACCAAAAGTCACTTCATATGATACTTGTTCAAATCACATTCTTTTTAATTTATAAGTTTAATTGAAAGCTCAAAAAGGCATAGCTACTTCAAAAAATAAATCTCAACTTTTGATTTGTCTATATGTTGAAGCCCTCGAAAATCTTTTCTTCGAACATTGGGGGAAACCACTCACGGACCTTAGGATAACTCCTTTTTCTCGTTTGGTGGGTGGTTTTGACTAGATTTATATATTCAGCTTCCCTAATAACAAATGGATTGGTAATGGAATGATTGTATGAATGGATGATTTAAATAAATGACCGAACTAATCTATTTAATTTAATCTATAACCTACAAATAATTCTAAATCAACCCAGGTATTCAATATGAATACAACTTAAAGATTATTTCAATCAAATTAGCACCATAAAATATATTAATTTAATTCAATATAATATTAAATAATGATAACTTTGTTTAAGAAATTAAACAGTTATAATAACACATTGCATTCGTAATTATATATCATTTGCATATACTATGATAGATGAATATTTCTACACATTCAAAAATGATATATAAAGAAATATCAGGAAGCAAGTACATATAATGATAGTAAAATTAAAAAGAATATCTCATGCATATGCCAAGAAAATAATGTGAAATTGATAGAAATACTGCATTCATCTTAATATTTTTCCCGATGTAATTCAATATCCAGATCCAAATCTGCTTCAATGTAAAACAAACTCCAAGGTACAAATAAATGCAATTCTTAGAGATAATTCGCCATAAACCACAAGATGTGATCCTTTATAAAAATAAAATAGTCGATGGAGTTAAAATGTATCATCCAAGTCAAAATTATTACAACGTACCCCTTCTCAAATGCAATTTTAAGGGGTTTAAATAGGAAATTAATGAAAAAATAACTAAAACCATTGCCGCAATCTATCATTGGAAATCTGGAACAGACTTGCAATATTAAATGAAATGCATTCATTGATTTTCTCCCCGCATTCAATGTGCCAAGATGGCAGATTTTGAGCATATCTTTGACCTTCCGCCGGATGACTTAGCCTTGAATGCAATCGACTGAAGATACGTGGCATCAAAAAACTCCGGAATGATGCAATTAATGGCATTGAAATGAATTTGCACTGAAGCAGCTTCATTGGATCGGTGTGACTTTATTAGATATGTCCACATGACATCCCATGAAATTCCTTGAAATTTACTCGATTTGATGATTCTTGTTGATTAATTCTTGTTTCCACATGGTATCGGCTGTACTTTTACCGTGTAATTTACTTGGAATACAATCTGAAATTAAATTGGTGGCATATAAGCTATCATTAACCAAATGTGTTATATTATTCATCGTAGCTTTATTTCGATGTGGCTCTTTCTCCTTTGATCAACCGTTTTTCCCATTTAGCAAACATAATTTCTTTGTGCCTTTTCCTCATTCTGGGAAGGTTTGTACTCTTCCTTGCTTCAAGTCTGCTGCAGAATTCAGAAATTTTTCTCATTCATAATTCTACTCAATCAAATTTGAGGTTAACCGATTCATCTATAAGAGATGATATTACTTCACATAAGGGCTCAACTTCCTCGCCTATATATTTTGACAAGAGTTCCGTCCAACTACCGAGACAATAGCTAGTTTGTTTCAGAAGAGTCATTTTAAACTGGTCAATTTTAGGATAATCCTTAAATTTGTCCAACTTTGCTAGGAATATTTTTTCTTGCTCAACCTTAGCGGGGCTTTTCTCATTTTGCAAGAGGGTTCCACTCTTTTCCACTTCTTGAGTTAACTACTATTGTTTATTCAAAGTCATGACCAAGCTTTTTCTTTTCAATGCCAAGTTTCTCTTCCAACCCGTTTAGCTCTAAGCCCTTCTCTTCTTGCAATCACGTCTCCAACTACATTATTTTTTATTAATTTTTCTCATAGCCATCACAAAGATAGCCATCTCGTATTTCTTTTGTTTTATCATTTGGGTGACTTCGAAGCTTTTTCTATAGTGGCCGTACTATAGGCACTGCATATTAGGACAATTTGGTGAGATCCTTAAAGGATCACTCTATTTTCCTTCCGTACAATGTTCATAGACCAACTTGTGATGTTGAAAGTGACTCTTGATCTGTTTTATTTTCCTCTCGTTTCCCGACAACAAATTTGGCTTAGAGCAGTGATATCTAGAGAGGAATTTCTTCTACTTTCAACAATTTTTCAGAGATGCTTAGGAATAATCTCCATATCTCGATCTCTCAAAATGTCAACTTAAGGATTATTTTTGTGACCCTATTTGCTAAGCGAATCGTTCATATTGACTTAAGAAATAGTATATACCAACTTCAATGTGAATCCACCACTTTCTCCGTGGTCTTTTCTCTTTCAAGTTGATTATCCGGTTTATTATTTATATCTCCTTTTCCGCCTCCGTACATTAGCTTTGCCGCTTCGCATTTCTTTTTCCGTCTCGAACATCGAGTATGCTAGCTATATTTCCTTTCTTAGTGTTTACACTGGCCACGCGTTGTTCTCCTTCTCAGACATCGTGTTTGCTTCTTGTGCTTTCCTTTCCTTACCGTACATTGAATCCGTCAGTAGAAACTTCTTTTCCTACTTTGTTAGCCGACTTTTTCTTCGTTCGTTTCTATATTTCGCATTCTTGCAAAGGAATTCTTAACCGGTTAAGAGGAGTTTTTAACAAGATCCTACTTAAAATGCATGAATTTATTCATATCCTCTTTCTAAAATTTGGATTTAGCTAAGTCATAATAGAAACAAATAAATCATCAAATTCATCGTGCTCATGCTCAAATCTAGTGATTTGAACCGGTTGTGAAATCAAATGCTATTTTCTTCGGTCATACCGCCCGCTCTCAGACTATTGCGAGCTTAAGATCCCTTATTTTAATTACTTCCTTCTCGGCATGTTTGAAGCTGTTGTATAATTTCCACAATGAAAGGGAAAAGTAGGCCACATCAATTTCTTTAAGTATTTTAGACATATTGACATACCTTCTACCTATAATCGATAAGAAATTCTCACACATTGTCTAGAACATATAGGGGTAAGATATGGGGCTCCACAATGCTTCTAAAAACTCATATAGGTAAATCTCTTCTCCGAACCAAATACCAATCAAAGTGGGATATATCATTCTTAGCTTTTTTCGTAAAACTGTGGAGGAAATTGGTCAAAAATGGTTTCCGATAGATAGAATCGAAAAACCATGACAAATTCCTTTGCATATGATTTTTAAAATGAACCTTCCACAAGTACTTATGGTAAATATGTATAGGAACAGATCTTGGGGAGTCTCACTTCCAACCTAGAATGGGAAATTCTAATTTGAAACATGGGGCATCTAAACAAAAATAAATGAAATGAGGCCTATTTCTGACATTTCATTCTTTCATATTCTAGGATTCAGTTAGCTATCTTGTCCTAAAGGATAATCTGACTAAATGTATGATTTCAATTCATAGCAGAATGAATCAAGGGTACCATTTGTATTTATGGCGAAAGAATTATCATTTTTGAAAAGCCTACACATCAATAAGTGAGTACAAAAATATGGGGTGCAAGAGACTCCATGGCAAGGGGACATCTATGAAGCTTCATTTTTATGTTTCTCTCGAGCTCTTCTCCATTCCTCAATTGGTTATGACTCTAGGTCTCATTGTCAAAAAATGTAAATCCTTAATGAAGGCTTTGTTATAGAATTTCTTGTACAGTCCGGAAGATGGTACATTTCCTTTATATCCTCCCCATTCGGAAGACCCAATACACCTCATAACCGAAACAAATGTCCTATTTTTGATGGTGACATTGTCTATCACCCATTGAATTACATCATAATAGGGGAAAATGTTTTCCCAAGTCATGAATTTCCGTGAAGGAATGAATTTGCAAGCGCTTTGAAAGAGTCTCAAAAATCGTAATCTCAGTCTTCTTCATCTCTGGTACTCGTTGCCTTCACCTCGCTGACCTTAGGGTTTTATCTTTCAATCAAGTTATATAGGTTTTCTCCGAAGAAATTTTTTTCCAAGACCTTGTGATGATGTATCCGTAACCAAACTTAATTTGACCGGGTTTTTCTTTTGGTACTATGGTAATAAAGAAGAGGTCCTTTGCGGCGTTAGTACCTTTGCTTTTTTAGATCTCTTAGACATTTTCTTGCTTCAACATTTCACTTGCTCTGGCGAACGAGAGGATTGGGTATTCGTGGTTTTGCAAATGAGAAAATCTTTCGCATGCTCGTAAAATGAAGTAAGGAGAACAACTAAAGAAAGATTTATTCAATGATTTCAATTTATTAACTCCGTGTTTAAACTTCTAAATGCTTTCTATGGAGAGTCACACTCATGCATTCAAATTAGAATCAATCACCATAATTCGTTTGATTTTCTAATTAATAATGAACGTACAATCCTGAGATCGAAAATTTTGAAATGTGAATATAAAACTTTCCATTTGAATTTTCCGATTGCGATGAATAAATAATATATGCGTAGTGTAAAATAGAGATTTTATAAAGACTAAGTATCCATCGCATTGGGGGTTTTCAAAAGGGACAACAAATAACATCTCATGATCTCCGCCGATTTGTGATTGCGATGATGGTGTATCACATCGTTCTTTCCAAAAGAAATAAGTTGTAAATGATATCCGTCGTATTTGCGATTGCGATGATGGTAGTGTCCATTCGCATCGAGATTTTATTGAATGAATGAATATGATGTTGTTCCTCCAAAATGTGATTGCGATAACTCGCATCGCATCGGAATTTTGCAATTGACCGAATGAGGGTTTTCGTTTTTCAATTTGCAATTTGCGATGGGTTACATCGCATCAGAGTTTATAAAACAAGTACATGTAATATTACTCCTCCGAAATGCGATTTGCAATAAATCACATCGTGACGGAAGTTTTGCAAAGCAAATGTGAAACTTTAAGATTCCTCCAATTTGCGATTGTGATTACTTTATCACATCGGACTTATTCAATATGAATACTTTTATGTTCTATGTTGATGCGATAAAATACTTTATATTTCATTGATCGGAAAATTTCAATGTTGCATTTATTTATATACACTTGTGATATGCGATATGCGATATATGATTTTCTAAACAATGAACCTTTTATTGTTTTATTTAAAATGATAGGATTTCCTCAAAGTATTTTATTCATATCTTAAAAAGAAAGGGGACCTATTTCTAAATGAAATTTATTCTAAAATTTTAAAATGGGGAGGCTGTTGTACCGTACAACAATTGGTGATTCATTGGAAGAAATAGCTATCTCAAAATAAAAATGAACACTATATTTTTAGTAAGTAAAAAGTTTTAAAGATAATGAAAAAAACTATCTTAGAGAAATTTAAATAAAATCCAACTCAAAAAGAATAAAAAATCACTTACAATTTCTTTCTAATTCCTCAAAAATAAAAACATCTATGGGTCTTCTCAAGCCTTGATTTCAAGTTGATAATAATAAAGTAGGGGGTCGCTTCCAATTTTAGCTTTTGTGTTTTACTCTATTGTCATAGGTATTACCTTCAGCCATCATGAACATTTATAGTCTTGATATGGTTACCTTTTAACCATCAACCATTCATTGTCCCATCCATCTAAGATCATGATTTCCTTAAAAGATAAATTCATAAGACATTGTATCTAGTGTTTTTCTTCTTTTTATTTTAATTTAAAAGCCATTATTCTGTTTGGGAAGCAAATACAACAATGTCACTCACTAGAGATGAATCGAATAAGCCGGGCTCGTGATGAGACCCCTTGTCTTATAATTATAAGCCATTAATTTCGTTTTGGTATGCAAGGTTGGTAATGTCAGCTATTACTTCTTATGATCATGGTAATCAAAGCCTGGTGATGAATTTTTATCTCTTTAATTTTGACATATGATTTCTTAGAATTACATTCTAAAATCACAACCTTAATGGATGGGGTGAAATGATTTTATCCTTAAGAATCAATGGATGACAATTTTAGAGTTTTTGAATGCCAAAGCTTTTGAAAAGTCTTTAATTTTTATGGATAACCTTTCTTCGTTTAATAAACTTATAATGATTTACAATTTTCTCAAGGTTTCCAAAAAGATCATGCAAATGTTTTGGAAAATAAATTTTCAAAGTTTAACATTTTATTTTAAACTATCCAAAACTCGTAACCATTTCTATAAAAATTCTTATTTACATAAAATAAATATTTATAATATTTTCTAAGATATTTTCAAATAGTAAAAAGTCAATTAAAGACTATTAACAACCTTATTTACAAAATAAACACAATTGCAGAAGGAATATGTACAGTAAGAAGGGGTTACCTCCTTATGAAAATAATTCTTTAAGACAAGCCCATTCACAAAATGAAGAGATTCTCTCTTTCCAGATAAGTCTTGCAATATGAACATAGATGAGCTCATCTTTGAAAAAAAATCTAAAATGGTCCAAGCCACTTTTTTGAAATTTGTATGCTTACCCTTAATCTTCATGTGCTTTATCCCATTTCAGAACAAGATCACCAATTTGCAAAGTTTTGGATCCGGTGGAACTTGAATCAAAAGAAGATTTTACAAGCTATTGGTGTTTTTCATGAATACTTTTTGCTTTCTCTCTATCTTCTTCTAATTTAAGAATTTGATCAAATCTCAACTGAATAGATGATGAAGGATTCTCTTCAATAGTTTTTTTAATGATTTTGATGAGATTTTTATTAGTAGATTCAGCTAAACCATTACCTTGTGGATAATAATTTGTTGAATATTTCAATTTGAAACCTCTTTTGATTGCAAATTCCATTATACTATTTCCAAAAAAATAAGATGCATTGTCAAAGACAAGAGCGTTAGGTACACCAAACCTGGTAATGATGAATTGATTAATGAATTCAATGATTGCATCAGAATTGGCTACCTTTAAAGGAATTGCTTCTACCCACTTTGTGAAGTAATCTGTTGCTGTAAGGATGTATCTGTGTTGTTTGGAAGAGTGTGGTACTATTTCTCCAATGATATCAAGCCCCCATTGCTCAAATGGTTGCTCAATGTTTACTGGCTATAAAGGAAAAGCTGGCTTCTTTTGTTTTCCACTATTAGTTTGACAAATCTTGCACTTCCTTACATAATCATGTGTATCTTTGAAAAGGGTAGACCAATAATATCCAGCATGGATTATTTTGTGAGCTATGGTATCACCTCCAAAATGTCCACCTGCTGGTCCATCATGTAATTCCTGCAATAGCTTCTTTGCTTCAGTCTTTTCAAGACATCTTAATAGAATCGAATCATAATTATTTCTGAATAACACATCATCAATGATTTCATAATGTTTAGCTTTTAATCTTAGAGCACATTTGTTCTTATAGCTGAGATTAGAAGGAGCATACCCATTTTTCAAGCAAAAGATCAGATCAGCATATTGAGATTCAAAATCTATAACACTTATCTGATTTGCTTGAACGATATTAGCTTGATCTTGGTGTGCTGGTATGTTGTGGGCTCCTACTAACAATTTGCAAAAACCTTGTCCTTTAACAATCTTGGCTGGCTTAATATCAATATCATACTCTTGCAAAGCTGTTACCCAATTAGCTCTCTTTTCTCCTACTTCTTTTTGAATTAACAATTGTCTCACTGTAGAGAATGGGACAATAATTTTTGTATGTGTCTTTAGGAGAAAAGGTCTAAAATGTTTGATTGATTTAAACACAACAAAGGCTTGTTTTTCTACATCGGAATAATTAAGCTTAGCTCCTTGCAGATTTGAGCTAAAGAAAGAAATTGGTGCTTCTATTTGTTGATCATTGAACCATGTTAAAACATCAACATAGGATGTTTCAGTAGCCAAGGTATACAGAATAATTTTTTTAGAAAAATCAGGAGTATTCAATGTAGGTGCATTAATGATTTCCTGTTTGATTGCATCAAAGGCTTCCTTCTCTTTATACCCCCATTTGAATACTGAATTTTTCTTAATCATATTCTGCATAGGTAAAACAATTTGAGAAAAATCAGGAATGAATCTTTTTACAAAATTGATTTGCCCTAGAAATGATTGCATGGATTTCTTGTTATGTGGTAAAGAAATATCATAAATTTCTTTCACTCTGTCAAGGTCGATATATATACCATCTTTTGACACAAAAAACCCTAAGAGTTTTCCTTCATTGAGAGAAAAAAAGGATTTCTTTGCATTTAAAGAAATACCAAACCTTCTATATCTTTCAAATATATGTTTCAAATCATGTAGATGATTGGATCTTTTATTTGAAAATATTGTTATGTCATCAAGATAAATAACAACTGATCTATCAATCAGACCCTTAAATGCTATATCCATGGCTCTCTAGAAAGTAGCTCCTGCATTTATTAAACCAAAAGGCATTTTCTGGTAAGCATAGGTTCCCCATTTGGTTCTGAAAGTAGTTTTCAGCCTATCATCTAGATGTACTAATATTTGATTATAGCCTGAAAAACCATCAAGAAAGGACATGAATTCAGAACCAGCTACCTTTTGAAGTATTTGTTCCATCGTTGGTAATGGGAAGTTATATTTTTGACATGCCTTGTTTAAATTTCTAAAATCAATGCAGATTTTAATATCTCCATTCTTCTTCCTGACAGGTACCATGTTGGAAACCCAATTAGAATGCCTGATAAGAAAAATGATTTTCGCCTTTAAAAGTTTATTGAGTTCTACCTTGATTTGACTTTCAAGATTTGGATGAATTTTTCTTAACTTCTGTTGAACAGGTTTGACATCATAAAGAATTGGAATTGTATGTTGAATAACAGAAGTATCATAAGTTTTCAAGTCCTCATAATTCCAAGCAAATTTTTTTTTATACCTACTCAGAAGTTTGATGAAATCAGTTCTTTCCTCTGGAGTTAACTCGAGTCCTATATTAACATTTTGAGGTTTAGACTTAGAGCCAAGATTTGGGAATAGGATTTTTATTACTTTTTTAGGTATTTTGAAGATCATGATCATTTTCATCAATTATTTGTTCATCATAGGATTTCTCTGAAGTCAAGAAATTCAAGATATCTTCATCAAGATAGAATACTCTCCAGTTTGTGATATTATTGGGAACAGATGGTCAAAATATTAATTCGATTGAAAACCTATCAGGACTGTAATCTTCAGTAGGGAGGAGTTTGGATGCAACATTAGCTAACAAATCAACTGATGTGTTTTGATTTCTAGGAATAGAAGAGATATTAAATGCTAAAAGTTGAGTGGTAAGGTCTTGCACAAGTTTTTGATAATGTTTGAGATGTCCTGAAAGACAATGAATGGCATTCCTTACTTGTCTTATGACAATTTCAGAATCACCATATACTTTCAAGTATTTGACATTAAACCCTATAGCTTTATAAAGCCCTTGGATCAAGGCTTCATATTATGCAGTATTGTTTATGCACTCAAATTCTAGTCTACATGACAGCATAGTTTTCTCTCCATCTGGATTAATTAAAATGCATCCTGCTCCTGCACCATCGCTAGATTTTGATCCATCAAAATATAATGACCAAAATAAAGACTTATCTACAGGTTTATCTATAGGTTGATCAGAAACATTAATAATTCTAGAAGAATCAGATTGTGAAAAATTTTCAATTTGTGAAATAAAAGTATTTACAGAAAAGGGTGATTGTGGTGCTGTAAAATTCCCAATGAATGATTCAGCAGAATAACCTCCGAGGATATTTTTATTAAAAGCTACAGGTTCATTTGCTTGTTCAAATTCTGTTACAGTATGCATCATGTGTTTTTCTTTCTCAACTTTTATTTGATTTGGTTTCCCTTTGTAGGGAAGCCACATATGTGAATAATCAGTGCCAATATAACCATTAAGCTTTGTAGACCAATCCCTGCTTAAGACTAATCCATAGAATTCAGGAATATCTGCAATTAGAATATCAATTCTTTGGAATATCCTAGGATCGGAAGCTAATCGAATAGTAACTGAATTGATTTCTCCCACAACTTGGACTTTAGAGCGATCTAATTGAACAATGTGAATTGCAGACTTTTGTGGTTCAATATTCAATTTTGCACAGACTAAAGTAGGCAATATATTAGATGATGCTCCTGAATCTATCAAGCAATTATGCAAATTCTTGTTGTAGATTTCATAAGTCAAAAGAAAAGGAGGTGTCTGAGAATTTGATCTTTCTCCAATACAAACAGTATCAGTGGCATCTACTTTATCTAGTGGCTTACCTGTTCCTTTAGCTGCTTTGGAAACTACACCACTTGGTAGAGGAGCGATGGGTGTTGCATTTAATTCTTTCAATAACAACTTCTGTTGATGTTTAAGTTTGCTGAGTTCATGTAAGGAAATGTTCACTCTGGTCTTCTTCATGTCTTCAACAATGTTATAATCCATAGGATCTGATACCACCAAAGTTTTAGATGTTGTTGTAGGAGGATTAGAAGATGATGGCTGATTTTGAGTGGGTAAAGGAGAAGCTTTCTTTACAGGAGATTTGTCTTTGGTAGTCGGAGTTGTACTTTTCTTCTTAGGAACAAATTGAACAGGCTCCGCTATAGATTTACTCCTTGTACTTACTGGCATGGCTTCTTGTTCTATTTCATTGTCCGAGTTAGAAAGAATGAAATCCCACATCCCATGTAATTCAACTATTTCCTCTCTTTCTTCTTCTTCATCTGATACTGGAGGAGTATCTTCTTCTTCTTCTTCCTCTGAATCTGCATTGGATATTGAATTGGGAGGTTTAAATTCAACTTGTGTTCTTTTGAAGTTTCTGAATGGCCTTTTGGTAGAAGTTTCTGCCACTTGCTTCTTAATCTCAACCATCTCATTAGAAATAGTTTTGAGAACTTTCTGTAAGCCTTCCATGTCATATGGATCTCTCGGTGTTTTCTTCTTTGAATCATCCTTAAAGCTAACCTTTTTTGATTTTCTTTCCTCAATAGCATTTTTCTTATCCAAAGAAACAATCCTTCTTTCAACTGCAATCGCTTCTTTCATGTTTTCATCCAAAGTAGGTTTAGCATATCTATCAACAAAAAATGCTATATTTGAAGGCAAAGCTGTTATATACCATTCACTTCAGACCTGCTCACTAGGCTTTGATGTTGTAGGGATTTTATTCAAGAGTTTATTGAATCGGGAATTAAATATTTGATGGGTTCTTTGGGTTCTGTCTTCAAATTGGAGAGATCATTGATTAGGATAGCTATTGATCTATCATCTCCAAATTTAGTTAAGAAATGTTCTTGAAAAATATCCCAACTTGTAATAGATCCTGAAGGTAATGAAAAATACTAGGATCTTGCTGCCCCTTGCAAAGTATAGGGGAATAAACTGACTACAACATCCTCATGTTCAACTCCGTTTAAGTTTACAACAAGCATAAAGTTATTGATATGTTCTTCATCTTGTCTGTTAAGGTTAGGACTAAATTTTGGTAGCCATTTTTCAGGATGATCTGGTAAATCATGTAAGGGTGCAACCATCGCAACAACTCCTGGACTAGCCCATGGCCTCTGTGCCATTGTTGTGATAACAATTGAAGGACTAGAAGAGACAGTTGGTGTTTGGACAGATGTTCTCTGAGAAGATGATATTGGAACAGAAGATGTTTGAATAGCTGATGTTGGGACAACTGCAGTTTTCTGAGTTGGGGTTTGGGAAACAGATGATTGAATTTATGATGAAGAACTAATATCACTCTCTGATTCCGATGGGGTTTTTCTTGTTTTAACTCTACTAGGTAGAGGAAATTCCTTTGGAGGAATACCAAGTTTTTCACTCTGTAACCAGTAAGAGGTTTGGAAGAAACAAATTGTGAAGTTACACTACCTTCAGATAATTCAGACTCTTCTAAAGATAATGAGAACCCTTTTAATTTGTGAATTAAAGCTTGTACTTCAGGGGACTCAGGAGGTTGATTGTCTGATTGGTTTGAGACTTTGGTAGTGGGTGTTTGAATATTCTTATCAATTTCTTCCCTAGGGATTTGAGATGTAGAAGAAATTGAAGAGGGTGATGAGGGTGAGTTGCTCTTAGAATGGCCTGTGGATTGAGATTACTTGCCATTCATAGCTTAGGCCCTCCTTCTAGCGCCAAAAATGTTGAAGCCTTGAAAATCGCTGCTTCAAACATTGGGGGAAAACCACCTGGTCGGGACCTTAGGACAACTCCTTTTCCGTTTGGTGTGGTGGCTCTGACTAGATTTATAGGACCAGTTTCCTAATAACAAATGAATTGGTAATGGAATGATTGTATGAATGGATGATGGAAATAAATGATTGAACTAATCTATTTAATTTAATGTATATCTTGCAAAATAATTCTAAAAAAAAAACTAACCTGGGTATTCAATATGAATAAAACTTAAAGATTGTTTCAATCAAACCAATAATCATGAAAATGTATTATAATTTAATTGAAATATGAAGTATCAAATAATGATAACTCTGTTTAAGAAATTAAACAGAGTTATAATAACACATTGTATTCATAATTTTATATATCATTTACATATACTATGATAGATGAATATTTCTACACATTCAAAAATGATATGTATAAAGAAATATTTGTAAAGCAGGTACATATAAATGATAGCAAATTCAAAGAGAATATTTCACAACATAAGGAAAATAACTGTAAATTGATAGAAATACCAAATTCATCTTGATATTTTTCTTGATGCAATGCAATATCCAGATCATGTGCTTTAACTTAAAACAAACTCCAAGATACAGAAATGCAATTCTTAGAGATAATTCGCCATAAACCACAATATGTGATCCTTTATAAAAATAAAACAGTCGATGGAGTATAGAAATGTAATATCCAAGACAAAATATTACAAACTCCGGACCCATTCTCAAATGCACGGAAGGGTTTTAAATAGGAAATTAATAAAACAAAATAACTAAAACTAGTGCTGCAATCTATCATCGGAAATCCGGAAACAGACTTGCGATATTAAAATGAACAGATTCATTGATTTTATCCCGCATTCAATGTGCTGAGATGGCAGATTTTGAGCATATCTTTGACCTCTGTTGGATGACTTAGCCTTGAATGCAACTGACTAGTATACGTGGCATCGGAAAACTCTGGAATGATGCAATTAATGGCATTGGAAAGGAATTCAATTTCCATTTGCTGACTGTGTGGCTTGATTAGATATGTCCACATGATATCCCATGAAATTCCTTGAAGTTTGCTGATTTGCTGATTCTTGTTGACTAATTCTTGTTTCCACCTGGTATCACTCTCTTTTACCTTTGGTAATTTACCTGGAATACAATCTGAAATTAAATTGGTGGCATATAAGCTATCATTAACCAACTGTGTTATATTATTCATCATATTTTTGGCTCTTGATGTGGCTCTTTCTCCTTTGATCAACTGTTTTTCCCATTCAGCAAACATAATTTCTTTGTGCCTTTCCTCAATCCTGGAAAGGTTTGCATTCCTTCCTTGCTCCGAGTCTTGCCATGAAAGAAATTCAGAAATTTTCTCATCTGCATCGTCAAATTCAAATATGAGGCTAGTTGCTTCATCTATAAGAGATGATGTTATTTCACATAAGGGCTTAGCTTGTGCCATCTTTTGACAGAGTTCATTCAACTGCTGAGACAATAGTTTATTTGTTTCAAGAGCTTCAGTTTTAAATTGGTCAATTTTAGGATAATCCTTAAATTTGTCCAATCTTGCTTGGAATATTTTTTCTTGCTCAACTTTAGTAGTTTTCTCATTTTGCAGTAGTGTCTGTAATTTTTCCACTTTTTGAGTTAACTGCTGTTGCTTATTCAAAGCTTGTTGATCAATATTTTTCTTTTCAATGCCAAGTTGCTCTTCCAATTTTTTAGCTCTGAGCCCTTCTTCTTGCAACTGCTGCTCCAACTGCATTATTTTTTGCTGATTTTCTGTTGCTTGTTCCTCCAACATAGCTATCTATAAGTCCTTTTGTTTCATCATTTGGGTGACTTCAAAAGCTTTGTATATAGTGGCGGCACTATAGGCACCTGCATATTGTGACAATTTGGTGAGATCCTCTGAAGGATTCACCTCAGTATTCTTCCAGAAAATGTTCATAAATTCAACTTGTGATGTTGAAAGTGACTCTTGATCTGCTATTCTTCTCTTCCTCTGTTTCCTGACAACAACCCTATGCCTAGGACTATAAAAGATATCTAGAGGAAGAGTTTCTTCTACTTTCAACACAGTTTCTTCTATAGGATGCTCAGGAATAATCTCCATATCTTGTTCTTTCAGAATGTCAACTTGAGGATTATTTTGTGACCCTATTTGCTGAGAAAATTGTTCATATTGACTTAACAAATGGGGAGCAACAATAACATCAGCAGAATCCACCACTTTCTCCGTGGTATTTTCTCTTTCAAGTTGATTATCTGGCTCATTACCAATATCTTCTTTTCTAGTCTATATATTAGCTTTGCTTCTTGTACCTTCTTTCTCAGTCTGCATATTCGTCTTACTGCCTGTACTTTATTTTTCTGTCTGAACATCAAGTTTGCTAGCTGTATTTCCTTTCTCAGTATTTACATCAGTTTTGCTGCTAGTGTTATTCTTCTGTACATCAGGCTTGGTTCCTGTGATTTCCTTCTCAGTTTGTACATTGACTCTGCTGGTAGACACTTCTTTTCTTGCTTTCTTAGCTGCATCTTCCTTTTTCTTCTGCTCCGTTTCTATATTTTCAGACTCTTGAAAAGGAATTCTTAACTGTTCAAGAGGAGCTTTCAACAGTCTCTGAATTCTAAACTACATGAATTTATTCATATCCTCTTTCTGAAACTTGGATTTAGCCATGTCATAAACTTGGGAAAATTTATCAATAGAAATAAATAAATCATCAAATTCATCGGGCTGATGCTCAAACCTAGTGATTTGAACCAAAGTTGTGAAATCAAATGCTACTTGTCTCGGGTCATACTGCCTGCCTGGGATTGTTGCGAACTTAAGATCTCTTATTTTAATGTCTTCTTTTTCAGCATGTTTGAAATCATTAAGAGTATAATTTCCACAATGAAAGGGAAAAGTAGGCCACATCAATTTATTGCTATTCTTTAGACATATTGACATCCCTCCTTCTGTTAACTGGTAAGAAATTTCTTGGGCTAACAATTTGTCGGGAACATATAGAGGTAAGATATGTGGTTCCACAATGCTTCCAAAAACTCTGATATAAGTAAATTTCTCTTCTCCAAACCAGTCTCCAATTAGGGATATATCATTCTTTGCTTTTTCAGAAAGCCGGGGAGGAAATTGGTCAAAAATGGTCTGATAGACTGGAATCATAAAGCCATGACAAATTATATAGACGTGATTTTTAAAATGGACCTTCCACAAGTACTTATGGTAGATATGTATAGGGACAGGGTTTTGAGGGGCCCATTTCCAACCTAGAATGGGAAATTCTGAATTGAAACATAGGACATCTAGGATGTAGGCACAGAAATGAAACGGGGTCGTATTTCCTGTATCTTTGTACTTTCTATATTCTAGGATTCTATTAGCTATTTTGTCTGAAAGGATAACTGACCAGTCCATGATCTCATAATTTACAACAGAATGAATGAAGGGTACCATTTGTATTGAAAATATTGCAGAATTATCATTTCCGAAAAGCCTACACATCATTGCGGTAGCATAACAATATGGGGGTGCAAGAGACTCCACGGAGTACATACCTGATGCTTCATTTTTATGTTTCTCTGGAGCTCTTCTGCATTCCCTAATTGGTTCTGAATGAGTCTCATTGCTTGCAGTGAAATCCTTAATGAAGGCCTTGTTATAGATTTTCTGAGGGTCTGGAAGATGGTACATTGATTTTATATCCTCTGCTCTGAAAGACCCAAATGTTGTTCCCGAAGCTGAAACAAATGTCCTATTTGTGATGGTGATATTGTCTATCACCCACCGAATTACATCATGATAGGGAAAAATATTTGCCCGTGCTGCAATTCTACGAAGGAATGAATTTGCAAGAACTTTGAGAGGAGTCTCAGAATCATAATATGAGTCTTCTTCATCTAGTACTGTCACCTTCACCTAGTACTGTCACCTTCACCTCAGTGACCTCAGGGTTTTCTCTTTCAATCAAGTTATATACATCTTCCCAAGAAAATTTTCCAAGACCCTGGCATGATGTATCTGTAACTAGCTTAATTTTGGCTGGTTTCTCTTTTGGTACTATGGTAATAACAGTGGCCATTGCTTTCTTAGATCTCTTAGACATTTTCTCGTCTGGTATTGTTTCGCTAGCTTGGCGAACAAGAGGGTTGGAAGCTCTATGGTTCTGCAAATGAGAAAAACTTTCAGACGCGGTAAAAATGAAGTAAGGAGAACAACTATATGAAAATATTTATTCAATGATTTCAATTTATTAACTCCATGTTTAGACTTAAATGCTTTGTATGAGAGTCACACTCACGCATTCAAATTAGAATCAATCACCATAATTCATTTGATTTTCTAATTAATAATGAATGTACAATCGGAGATTGGCAATTTTGAAATGTGAATATAAAACTTTCCTTTTGAATTTTCCGATTGCGATGAATAAATAATATACGTGCAGTGTAAAATAGCGATAAAATAAAGACTAAGTATCGATCGCATTGGGGGTTTTCAAAAGGGACAACAAATAACATCTCATGATCTTCGCCGATTTGCGATTGCGATGATGGTGTATCGCATCGGCTCTTTCCAAAGGAAATAAGTTGTAAATGATATCTGCCATTTGCGATTGCAATGATGGTGGGGTCCATCGCATCAAGATTTTTATAGAATGAATGAATATGATGTTGTTCCTCTGAAATGCGATTGCGATAAATCGCATCGCATCGGAGTTTTGCAATTGACTAAATGAGGGGTTTTATTTTCGTTTTGCGATTTATGATTTGTGATGGGTTACATCGCATCAGAGTTTATAAAACAAGTACATGTAACATTTCTCCTCCGAAATGTGATTTGCGATAAATCGCATCGCGTTGGAATTTTTCAAAGCAAATGTGAAACTTTAAGATTCCTCCGATTTGCGATTGCGATTACTTTATCACATCGGACTTATTCAATATGAATACTTTTATGTTCTATGTTGATGCGATAAAAGACTTTATATTTAATTGGATCGGAAAATTTCAATGTTGCATTTGTTTATATACACTTGTGATATGAGATATGTGATACATGCTTTTCTAAACAATGAACCTTTTATTGTTTTATTCAAAATGATCGGATTTCCTCAAAGTTTTTTATTCCTATCTTAAAAGAAAGGGGACCTATTTCTAAATGAAATTTATTCTAAAATTTTGAAATGGGGAGGGTTTGATATATTGTCTAACCACTATATTATTAAAAATATTATAGAATATTTAGTTAATATGTTATCACACTCAAAATTTTCAATTTTTTTTTTGATAAGGTCACCATAGGTTTCATGTTATGTCATGATGCGTCAAATATTTGATGAAGAATTTACCAAATCATGTTTATCCTATGTCAAAAAAACCACCATGAGTCATGTCATGTTAGTCAACTACACTCCATGTATTTTTGTTTTCACACCCATGCCTTAAAATTACAAAATTGAGCCACTAGCCAATTTTACACAATTTCATAGCGAATTTAGTGCAAAATAGGCAGATTTCGCTACGAAACTGCCTAATAATTTCGTAGCGAATATGAGGATTTCTTTGTTTTTTTAGTTTTAAGCAGTCAACTTCAAGGGAAGTTTCTGGGCAAACAGAGAAGTATTTTAAGAAACTAAGAGAGGTTATTGTCAAGCGCATATCAAATAACATTAACCTCTTTCAATTTTCTCAAAGGTGCTACAAATTGGGAGATTCAGGGATGTCTTTTGGCTCTATTTTAAGAATGCATAATTTTCCTATTTTATACATGTTTTTAGAATGCATATTCTGGACAACTGTAGATGGTTTTCAAAAAACCAAGAGAGGTTTTTCTTCAAGACATACTAAAATACAAAAAAATCCTTCATTTTTGCAACATATATGAAGGATAGGGAGATAATAGGTCATCTAGGAACCCTATGTTTTCAGAAAAAACAAAGTCATTTTAGTGATGAATAAATTTGCTAAAGGTGAAAATGATGTTTTTTGAAGAGGGTAAGAGGAAAGTTTTCATGATAACATTTCATTATATCAATTTTCAGACCTATAGATGAAATTTGGAAGAAAAAGGAATATTTTGGAATTTTCTCCATTATCAGGTAGTTTCGTAGCGTGCTCCAGGCTTGAAGGCCAAAAAATGCTACGAAATTTCTGAAGATGCTTTTTTGCCTATAAAAATAGTTTTTTGAAGATCCAAGGAGGGAGGTTGATGGTATTCACTCATTTTTACCTGAAAAACATTGTTTGATAAGTAGAGGTGGCAGAAGGAAAAGGCAGTGGACAAAAACAACCTCGCTACTAAACTACGCTACAAAAATGTCTGTACATAACTGTTTTAGCAGTCAACTTCAAGATTGATTTCAAACCAAATGAAAAAGTATTTTGGAAATATGAAAGAGGTTTTTCTTCAACATAGGTCCATATACAAAATCCTCTCTTAGTTTCTGTAAATCCATCAGGGTTTGGAAATTATACACTCATCTTTGAAGCCTATTTTTCAAAATTTTCGTTAACCAGATTTGTGAAAAAATTGTAAAAATTTGACTTGGAGGAGGTCCAGATCAACATCCATGTGGAATAATGACACATCAGCACTCTAGTACACTCAGAAAATTAGTTTTTTGCAATTGATAAGGATTATTAAATTGATGTTGAACTATTAATGAAAGAAGAGTCCTTTTTGTATTCAGACTCTGCAAAACAGAAATATCCATAGGAAGTCTCCAAGTGATGGAATCATGTTTGAAATAGGTCTCTGAGGTGGGAATTTGAGGTGAGTAAGGTGGAAAATCATTTGTATGAGTTCTCATTCTATAAATGAGAGGAGTTTTTGAGTTAGAAGGGGTTTGGAGATGGTTACTTGACAGTACCACTTTTGTAATATTTTGATATCAGAAATATATAGTTGCAACATGCCTATTTTAGACCTGAGATTCTTCTATGGATTCTTATGTAAGTTTTTTATATCAATATTTTACTTTCTCTCCAGTGTTCTAGTTGTATAATCACTTGGAATTCATGATTACATGTTCCAACTTCATTTTTACACCTAGTCTGATGTTTTGCCAAGACTTATTAGTTTGCTTATGTGTAATCACTTGGAATTCATGGTGACATGCTCCAACCTCCTGTATACATATAGCTGGCTATTCTGTCCTTCATGTGTGGTTTAATAAGAATACAATTGCCTCAACTTCCGTGAGATAGGTTAACTTGTGACTTAGTTTTCATATCGACTCCATGTCCAATGGTAGTTACTGGTTTACATCTTTCAGTGATACAAAAACATCACATTAAATCCAATTTATGCTTAGCCATCTGCTTTCAAGTTATTCATTGAATATCCTTTATCCTTTTGAGAGAGCCCTCTCAGACTAGAAAGGTTAATTTTCAGTCAAAAGCTGGCTTGAAATAGTTACTCCAAATTTACCATTGCAGCAGCCCAACAGGACTCAATTTGGTGATAACATTTTGGTGTCGTTGCCGGGGATAGAAGGTGTAAATTTTCCCTGGGAAGAACGACAAAGTTTCAGTTCTAAGGTCTAAGAGCAGCAAACACTTAGACACATATTGGCTGTATTTCTACTTTGTCGACTCCACACATCAAATAATCAATTGGAAGGTGACTCCACTACTTGAAGATAAGTAGCTTGATGAATTTCCAAGATGAATTCCATTGCAAGAATGAATTTAAGGTATTCCCTTGTGAATCGGTCTCACATCTCTGGTTTTCCAAATCCTATGCCAAAGGTTGATTGGTTAATTGATCTTCCCATATTTAAAAATGAAAAGAAAGAAAGTGCTGCTCTTCATTTGGTTAGATTCCATATGCATGTACACAAAATTAAGGTTCATTTCTTTGAGGATTGTCTCTTGAAGATGTTTATGGTCACTTTAGAAGGAAAAGCATGGTCTTGGTATGAAAGCCTGCCAAATGGTTCCTTATATTCTCTTGCTGATTTACATGTTGCATTTTATGAGATGTATAAAGAATTTCATTCTTCCTTATTTATGGTCAAAGACTATTGTAAACATTGTGTGAGTTTTATTGAATATTTGGAGAATTGTTATGAAGATGATGAGTTCATGGATGAGGAAATTTTAGAGGCCCTTCATGAAAATCCCTTTCATCACCAAGAAGAAAGGATAACCTCTCTCTTGGATGAAAATGAAACCCAGCAAGAGTTTATTTATGAAAATCATGTTACATCCTCTGAGTTTGATGAAAAGTTGCAGCAGACTTGTCAGTCTTTTGATCATCGGGAATATGAGAATCATTTCAAACAACAAGAGAAAACACTGGAAGATAATTGCTATAATCCTTAGGTAAAGGAAGAAGTTTTTTCTTCATGTCATTCCTTGCATTAGCCTACATCAAATGAAGAAAAATTTGAAAAAAAAAGTATAGACAATCAAATGGGTATTCTTTTTGAATCATATGAAGAGTTACCTTTAGAAATTTCCGTGGTACATGCTGAGGTAGTTCCTTTTGAAAGTGTCCAAGAGTTCTCCAAGCATTTCTTCCTCTAAAATGAAAATAATGATCAATAGATTTTAAATTTTTTATTTGAGAAAGGTCACAAGGGTTATAATGAAGAATATGAACAAGGAACACCATCCTCGTTATATCGAATCTTCTAAGAATAACGACCAACGGCGATTCTGCACAGACGACGACTCAATGAAGGCCAGGGTTGGAATTTGTCACAACCTTGGTGGAGCGCAAGAGGATATAATGACGAAGTTTTTGGACCGAGAACACGACAAACAGCTAATTTCTCGTCATAGGAGTATGAGACAGGGGGTCCCACAAGGTTCTTGCCGACATAGTAGATCACATGCTCAATGCCATGGTCATCCTCTTGGATATGACCAGCCGACCTAATAGTGGGAAGCGGAGATATATAGATGAAGTCCCGATTAAAGCCTGAGGGCGAATATGGAGGCATGTGAGAGCCTCGCTGAGGGCATCGAAAGACTCGTGAGCATGGGTATCCCAAACAAATGGGATGTGAGAGCGTAGGAGTCTAAGAACCCGTGCGGTGGTGGCGAGTCAAGGACGAATCAATGGGAGAAAATTAGCTTTGCCTTGGAGGCTTTGGAGCGACAGGGTATCACGGATGGGGAGTTCAAGAATGGCTTTAAATTTGTAAAGGTCATAGAGGATACCGTCTCTAGACATGATGAAGCCTAGGACGTGTCATAGAACGCAAAACGCATTTCAACGGGAGTTAGCGGATATTATACTTGCGCACGGGAGAAAAATGTGCGCAGACGGCGGGATGTGTTAAGTGCCTGATGCCCCCGGAACGCCGTGAGGTCGTCGAAATAGGCAAGGATAATATGAGCTAAGTCGTGGGGTTAACAAGACATGGCCCGTTGAAAGTGTGGCGCCGGCGTTGAGGGCCGAAAGGCATGACCCGAGAAGGAAAGTCTTCACGCACCAATGAACGCGTTTTTAGTTGATCGCCAGGACGGATAGCAATTTGGTTATCCTGAGAAACCATCCATGAAGGATAGGACCTCATGCCCCGCACACTCGTCAATGATTTGGTCGATGAAGGTGTGGGGAAGTTGTCTTTGGGACAAGCTTGCTCAAGTCGCGAGTCCGTGGCAAGTATACCAATGGTGCCTTTCGTTTCGAGAACGCTAGAACGGGGTTAGAAACCCAAGTGGTGTATTCAATGGGGTAAATGAATGTCCACCGCTTGTTTACGGGGATTTCGGCTCTTCGACGGAAGGCCACGTCGGGGAAGGATGAATGGGTCTCACTTTTGGCGGATCGGTTTGGCATCGAAAGCCAGGTGTCGATATGATGTTCGACAATGGCAGGATCGAGTCCGATTTTCAGACAGGGACTAGCAGATACGTCGAATTCTTTGAAAAGCTTGCAAGTTTCACTTCTCTTCCGGGTATTGGGCACCCAAGGTGATGTATTCTTCTATTCCCCGGGTTTGACCGAAATGTCAACTTCGATGGTAGACGAGATATTGGCCATGTTTCCTTCTTCGAAAGCATCGTGTGGATGGGTTTTTGAACCGGCCACTCCAGGAGAATGAAATCTTTGCTCTGCCGCCGTATTGGTCATGGGACCGGGCTGTGGGAGGAAATATGCGCGGTGGTATATCATCCCAGGGAGTTCGTTTATCAGGAGCCCATGATGTCTTCATCGATGGAAATGGAAGACTGGAGGAAGGTGGGACACCCAAGGAAGTAGTGGGGACGGGGCCATCATGAGGAAGGCCTGATGGGCGATCACTGCATCCAGGCAAGGTTGGCCGAGGAGCCGGGGGGATCGGTAGGTTGAGTGGCCTATGAATTATCTCTCGAGGATGATGACATGTACAAAATGGTGTGTGAGGGCTCCGTTGGCGTAATAGTAAGAGATCGAATGTGAATGGGGGTAGGAATGCCTCGGTCCGATTGAAGCGGCCTTGAATTGGCGGTACATGTCCAAGGAGGAAAGATACTCGTCAAGGCGGGGACAGAGGTGTGGGTAATGGCCGTGAAATCGCAAGGCGTGCTCGGGCAAAGTATTTTCTCAGCAAGTGTTTGAGTTTTGGGAGACGTGTTAGTGACATAGACTTCCTCGGATATCGTAGCTCTGGAATACCCGCGTTGACCGTGCTTGAGGGTGGCAATTCAGACACAGGTGAGTGGCATGACCGACGATATCACACAACGCGCATTTAATGGCGGGCTTTGGTGGTCGTGGGGTGGGGAAGAGGTGCCTGAGCTTACTGATCCTTTGAAGGGGTTGCCCCTTACGAACTTTGCCTTTCGTCCTAGGAGCCGTCGCAATGAGAAGGGTCCCGTGAGGTGCCGGGGGGCACATACACGAGGAAGCGAGGGGGACCTCCATGAACTCTGTCAAAGCCATGTAAGGTTTGGGGTGACCAGGGGGTGGCTACCGGGGGATCAAGGTACCAAACCTAATGCCCAATGTCAAGTTAGGGAGGGAGAGGGTGGCCATGACGGGGACAAAATATACTCCGGGAGGGGGAGCTAAGAAAGGGATCTCATTTCAGCAGGGAAATGACCAGGAGGGACTAAGCCCAAGATGGTTAAGGCCGGGGAGGAACTGATCCTAGAGGATAAAGGGGTTCAGTGGATACCGGCCGTAGGGCAGGGGTCAGAGTGAGGAGTGTCCGGATGGCCGAGATGAATGGCTAGGGAGGCTGCGAGGGCGGGGAGGAGGTGGCCGGGACTAGCCGAGGTAGGCCGTTTATGTGCGCCCCGAGACGATCGCATCATGAAAACATTCGACAAGCCGGGGACGGACCTGGGAGGAGGGGAAATGAGGGAAGGTACCAAGCAAGGTGGAATCTTCAGACGGGGGGAGACACCGGTCAAGGAATCGACGCGTTTGCTTGTTGGCTACGGAAGAGATGGTCGTCTCGCAGGAGGTTTGAGACGCGGTCGATGATAAGATAGCTGGTCATAGTACTATCTTCCTATTTATGAGGAAAGAATTTATGAAAACCGCATGGACAATGATGGCATAGGTGGCTTCGCCCCAATAGAATGTTGTAGTCTAGAGGGGTGTCAATGACTTCGATGTCAACGCAAACCGTCTTACCGGCGATGGTGATGGGACGCTTGTGAAATGTGCCAATAGGCCGGGAGGCATGAACGTCCCACGCTCGAAGGGCATCGGGAAGGGCCGCCTCTGGGATCCGAGTTGCTTCCAAACCGGCGACATCACACGTGGATGCCCCCTCATCGATTATACACGGATACGCGGGCATTCCGGATTTTGCTGTGATTTGGAAAGCAACGCGAAGGAGGAAGAGGGGGATGGTCCCATTGGGTGGCGTCAAAAACAATCATTTGCTGTCGTGCGAGATCGGTCACTGGGGTGAAGATCGCAGCGCAAGACAAGGATCCGGGTAACTGCAGGAACCGTAATGACGGGGTGGCTTCATGGCCGTTCTGGGGTTGGGTAGCCACGAATCCCCTGTGAGGGAAAGGATCGCTGAACACAAAATTACCGGGGTAGGCCACATTAGGAGGAGCATGAGGGGAGGCGTGTTGTCCGCGCAATGTGGCTTGAGACTCCCACATCCGTCGCATCTCTGGGGTAAGAGAGGGACAATCGTGTTAGAGGACGGAACACCCAACACGAACAACAGGCTTGTTTGTGCGAAGTACCGTCCGGCCTAGGCGGAATGCCCCGAGGGCCGGTTGCTGGGGCAGGCTAGGTCCACAACTGCACTGGGTCCCTCGGTTACCGGGGACATGGGTTCCCGTTGCCTCTCCCGCCTTGAGAAGAAGGGGATTAATCGCACCCCGCCGCAACATCGCTTCCGGGAGGGGGTTGTAAGTGCCGTTGCAAAGCTGTGAGGAGGCAAGGAGTGCGTAAGCGCATATGCCGGAGTGAGCCGGTGCACCAGCCGTGAATAAAAGTAAGGGTTGGGTTGGGCGACATTGAGGTAAGCAGAGGTTGGGCAAAAGGAGGAGGTATGCCGTATCCCGGGAGCATGTTGGCCGGGAGGGGGAAGGGTGCTTCGAGGTGCCGGCCTCTCCCCGAGGGAGACCATGGCCCATAGGAGGGTGAGCGCATGGATGGGAAAGAGATCCAAAAATACCGCCGGCGGAATGAGATGCCCCCTGGGCGTTAGCGCCACCGGGCCCGGGGATGTCGTAAGAATTCAGAGAACACAATCCTCGCATTGAGCGTAGATCAGGTCATATTTTAAAGCTATTTGGAGGGCGGCTTCTTCAGATTGAGGAAAGTGAGAGGCGACATCTTTGCCGATGGGAGACGGGAGGGTGCGAAGGGAACCGTCCATGTAACCTGGGTCTTCAAAGGAGGGGTCGACATAAGCTTTGCCTTCGCCGGGGCCATTCCCGAACATGGGCAAAAGGCGTGTGGAAGAGGATCGTTTAAATGAAGCCAAGAGCTCCGTGTTGTCGGACGAGAGGGAGCCGGAAGTACGACAAGAAGGCTTGGGCAAGAGTCTCGAACGTGGTATGGGAGGAAGGGCCCCCCCGACATACCATTTAGAAGCTATTTCGTAAGCGTGCGTTGGAACAAACGAAGACGGATGAGTCATCGTAATATTGGAGGAACACCACATGTGAAAAGACCGCACGTGATTGGTTGGATCTTTCCTCCATTAAGGCCCTCGAACTTAGGGATACCGAGGGCAGCTTGGTGGGCATAGCGGGCCGTGTAGCATTGTGGCGAATGGGGTCATTAATCCATGGAAATCGGGGAGGCCGAGGCTCGCAATGTACCCGCAAAGACAAAGGTGGCCGGTAGTGGTTGTGACGGTTCCGCTTAGAAGTAGGGCCCCCGCATTGGGCCGCGGGAGAACCGCTAGCTTTAGGTCCCTGACCCGTACATGGTGAGCGGTAACAGTGGGGAGAACCGGAGTGAAGAGGGACCCGATGAATCAGAGAGGAGCCTGAGTGCGGACTCAAAGGTGGACCGGCTCGACGACGACAGGCGAGTGTGTCAATCAACCGGAAACCGAGGGTGAAGGCCAAGAAGTCTCCGGAACGGCGCCTTGGGGGCGTAATGATGACTGTGAAGAAGGAAACCGACAAGGGCAAGAAGGGGACAGAATCAAGAAGGTCAAGGGCAGATAAGGTGCAGTTGACAATTGATTTTAGAGTCTTTGGCGAGTTGAGTAAAACCAGGCGCTTCTTCACTTAGGGTCAAGGTGTGATGCGGCGCTAATTTTAATTTTTAAACCCTTTCCGTTGTTGAGAGCAAGAAAAGTGTGTCACAGAAATAAAAATAAACCTACAGAATTTAATAAAATGCTGAAATAATGTAGAAATAACAAATACATATGCATCTATCTAACCTGGGCAGTGGGTCTCTCACAACTATGCCGAAAAGAAAGGGCAACCAGGAAACACACACAAAGGAAGCTCAACAGATCTAGGGTCAAAGGGGACAGAGATTCGGAGGAGAAATCTCATAGACAAGGTGCGCATCACAACAAGAGACAAAAGGTGGCCGGAAAAGGGAACGCAATGAAAACGGGGGCAGCAAGGAGGCCTTTAGGAGGAGGTCCAAACAAAATGACAAGAGGTGATTTGAAAGGAAAGATATTGATTTAATGATTCCAAAGTGAGGTAACAGACCGGAAAAGAGGGGGACACAAGTTTGAAACTTACAAATGGGGGTCAGCCTAAAACTCTTCCACAAAAAGTGGAGGGAAATATAAGCTCCCATGTGGATGGGTTCCCACTTAGATGAGTAGAAACAGATCAGATCTTGGTCATATGGCCGAGACAGAGGGCCGGAAGACCCCCGTGTCATGAAAGAAAACCTTAAAAAAAGTGCAAGAAAAATGCCGGAAAAATTCAAACAAGTAGCTTCTTCACCTTATCCAGCCCACGCAGAAATGGGGGTCGAAAAGTGTGACTCCGGAGGTCCAGGTCGATGTTTTGGGCCAAAAAGTGTATGACTTCCTGCTCCTATTGTCTCTGGCGTTAACATTTTCTCGAAAGTTGCCGTCTCGCTAAGGCCGATGTCGCTTACCGCGCAATAGGGGCCAAACACACTAAGTTAGAATTTTTAGGTTTTTAGGTTTTATGGAGAAAAATGACATAAAAAGAGGAAACATAATGAAAGAAGCCTAGGCCCGAAGTAGCCGGATATGCAGAAGGGGAAAACGATGCCGGCCGTAATTTAAAACCCGTGTGGAGTCGCCATTTGTTAGTATGAATTTTCTGTCATGTACTTTAAAATATCTCACTTTAGCTATGCATAACTAATAGCCCTAACAACAATAAAGGTCACGCAAAACATCTTCAGATCTGCAATTAGTAGTCAAAAAGTTGCAACAAATAGACCTCTAAATGGAAAGACATTAAGCAAGAAAGCAAAGAGCGGTGGCTCCATGCAATCCAAATGCACAAGACAAGCAAGAACACGATTTTTAAATGAATTTTTTTATATTACAGGCACCCGGGAGGAAACAAGAAGGTGTATCCGTATCTCCTCAATGGGATGGGTTCTTTGTAGTCCTCAAGACTTCGCATCTAAGCTTTCTCTTGTAGATGTAGAAAACCCAATGTAGAAGATAGAGCTATATCAGAGCAAATGGCAGAAAATAGAATTTCAAGGTAGATCCAAGACATCAAGAAAAAGAAGAATGCTAGAGAACTTATTTATACAAAATAATATTTTAGATCTTAAAATGACAACACAATAATCACCAGACCACCCAAGGGAATATTTATTATTATTGTTATGGAAGGCAGTTTCATCAATAAACTTTGATTATAATGTACACAATAAACATCATTTATCCTTTAAGGAAGTGGTTGGGATATATAGTCAAATAAATAATGATTTATTTAATTAATGCAGGGTTGATTTGGTCATATTTAACAAGGAATAATATTTAAATAATTATTCCTAGAAAATAATAAGATAACTATGGGTTTATCTCATTAATTTCTTTGTTTTTGGGTTAAACATGACCGGGGAATAATAATTAAATTATGGTTTAATTAATTATCTGGGGTCTCCTAATTAACATATGAAAGCGCTTACTTGGGGTAAAACTGTCTTACATGGTGTACTTGGGTCCATCTAATGATGAAAGGTTAGATGACTAAAAATGGTGTAACACCATCAAAGGATCATATTTACTCACAATTTCTTGTTGATCAACTAGAATTATTCGTGCATACTTTCAAAGATCCTTTTTCAAATTTACCGGAATCTTCTATAGGAATGAATTTCAATATGATTTTAGCTACGTATACAAATTCCGTATGGTGGAACAACTTGTCATATCTCAAGAATGGCTTTATGATCGCAGAAGTGGATGTCCTTGCTCCAATCCAAGACTAACTTCTTTGATTGGTTTCATTGGAAGAGTGAGATCACTTGATTCAATTTTTATGCTAAGCAAGTAGAGTAGGATATTTTCGTATATAAATAAGCTTGAAGATCAAGAATTTTGTGGAGTTTTAGTTTTAAATTCAGCATGTGTGCTTTAAGTTATTTAGTAGCTACTATTTTTTTTTTTTAGTGCCAAGGTCACAAAATGTCATAACAAAAGTTGCAAGTTTTCATTTTGAAGATGGGAGCAACCCAATGGAGGTGGCACCGGAACTACTAGCTCTTTGTTGTACTACTGTGTACACCATCCCAAGTGGGTATTGTTATCATGCTCAAAATTTTCAATTTTTTTTTTGATAAGGTCATTATAGGTTTCATGTTATGTCATGTTGGGTCAAATCTTTTATGAATAATTTATCAAATCATGTTTATCCTATGCCAAAACCACAATGAGTCATGTCACAAGCCACCAACTACACTCCATGCCTCACACCCATGCCTTTCAAATTACAAAAGCGCGACACTAGCTAGTTTGCATAGCGCTTTGTAGCGAGTCTGGCAATAAAGGCAAGATTGGCTACGAAACCGCCTAATAATTTCGTAGCAAGAGGATTTCTCTCCGTTGACTTTTGAGTAGTCAACTTAAAGGGTAGTTTATGGGAAAAAACGGAGAAGTATTTTAAGAAAATGATAGATACATACACAACATATCAAATAACATTAACCTCTTTCACTTTTCTCAAAGGTGCTACAAAGTGGAATATTCAAAGATGTCTTCGCTCTATTTTTCTAATGCATAATTTTCTATTTTATACATGTTTTTAGAATACGCATTCGACGCTTGGAGATGGTTTTTGCAAAACCAAGTAGGTGTTTTCCAAGACATACTGATCTACAAAAACCTCCTTCATTTTGCAACATCTATCATGGATAGGGAGATAAGGGCTCATTTATGCATCCATATGTTTTCTTTGTGAAAAAATAGAGTCATTTTAAAGATGAATAAACTTGCTAAAGGTAAAAATGATGTTTTTTGAAGAGGGTAAGAGGCAAGTTTGCATGATCATATTTCATTATATCACTTTTTTAGACCTAAAGATGGAAATTCTAAGAAAAGAAGACTTTGGAATTTTTCTTCATTATCGTAGTATTTTCAGCGTGCTCTAGGTTTAAAGGCCAAAAAAAACGCTACTTAAATTTTAAGATGCCTTTTTGCCTATAAAAACATTTTATTTGAAGATCCAAGGAGGGAGGTTGATGGTATTCACTCATTTTGACATGAAAAACATTGCTTTACTTCAACGTAGTATATGAAAGATAAAGGATAAAAACAACCTCGCTACTAAACTACGCTACTTGGGTACTATGTACATGATTGTTTTAAAGAAGTGAGATTCGAGTTTTATTTCAGGCCAAATAAAAATTATTTTGGCATGAGAAAGAGGTTTTCTGTGCAGTTCCATCTACAAAAACCTTCTCTCATTTCTGTAAATCCATCAAAGGTTTGGAAATTATACACTCATCTTTGAAGCCTATTTTTTAGAATTTTTCACTAACCCGCATTTGTGAAAAATTTGTAAAAATTCGACTTGGAGGAGGCCCGCCTAGCATCCACGTGGCATAATGACACATCAGCACTGCACACTCAGAAAATGGGTTGTTGCATTTGATAAGGGTTATTAAATTGATTTGTCGAACTATTAATGGAAGAAGAGTTCTTTGCATTCAAATCTTGAAATAGAAATATCCCTAGAAGTCTCCAAGTGATGGAATCATATTTGAAATAGGTCTTTGAGGTGGGAATTCAAGGTGATTAAGGTGGAAAATCATTTTTATGAGTTCTCATTCTATAAAATGACAGTATTTTAGAGTTAGAGGAGGTTGGGAGATGTTATGAAGGCACTACGCTTGTAATCTTTGTCTATCAAGACATAGTTGTACTTTATAAAGAAATTTTCATTTCAGACCTAATATTCTTCATGTGTTCTTTTTGCATGTTTCTTATATCATTATTTTACCTTTCTCCATTTTTCTAGTTGTATAATCACTTGAATTCACATTTCATATGCTCCAACTTCCTTTATACACATAGTTCTTTGTTTTGTCATGTTTTATTAGTTTTCTTATGTATAATCACTGGAATTCATGGTGACAAGCCCCTAAATTCTTGTATGCATATAGCTTTCTATTATGTCCTTCATGTGTGGTTTTATAAGAATACAATTGCCTCACTTTCCATGAGATAGATTGACTTGTAACTTAGTTTTCATATTGACTCCATAAGCCCAATGGTAGTAAACCTTTATACATCTTTCACCTACACAAAAAACACATTCAATCCAATTCGTAGTTAGCTATCTAATTTCAAGTTGTTCATTGAAAATACTGACACCTGAGAGAGCCTCCTTAGACTAGAAAGGCTAATTTCCAAGCATAAGTGGTTTGAAATAGTTACTCCAAGTTGACCATTGAAGCAGCCCAACAAGACTCAATTTGGTGATAACACAATAAACCCATTCCAAAATAATATATATAAACATAATAGAATATGTTACTTATAATATATGCAATAATTTAAAATTAAAACACAATATCTCAAAATATATATGCTAATTACTTTAACAAAACAATCAAAGGTGAAAATATATAAAAATAAACTATCACAAGAAACACTCATAACCTACCTAATTAAAATTTTAAACATAATGAGTATCACTTTCTAATCTTCACACAAATATTTAATGGTTTAGAACATATTTTATACTAGAATAAAACAATCTTGTCTCTAACCTAATTAAGAAATTAGACATTAATAAATACTATAAAACAATTTTTACTTTTAAATTATAAAGTTTTCATTTAAATAATTATAAGAAACTTTAGTAAATATTTAGTAACATCAACCAACATATGGTTCCATAAACTAATTTGATTTTAATAGCTATCATTATGATCAAGGGAAAATTAAAGAGGTTTTGATATCTCATTTTGAACTCGATGAACTTTCATAGAAAATTATAATTATATAAGATATATATTCAAAATATTTTTGTACTTGCTCAAGACCAATTATTTGGGAATACTTTTTAAGAAAGTTGTATAATTAATGTAATGTTCACTTCTTTGAATATGAGATTCTAATATAGCTATCAATGATATAGTTATAACAACCTTGGTGAAAATACATGTAAAATATATATAAGACCACATTGAACACGTATTCCAAGCGAAATGGTGGAAAACATCCTAGGTGAGGCTCAATTTAGTTATGGCAAAGGCAAAGGCTTTGGAAAGGCATGAGACATTAATTGACATTTTATCTATGAAAGGTACTTGTACTAGAATAAAATGAAAGAGAAAGGCTGCTGTGTTGAATGAGGAGGAAATGAAGGAAAATAATGAAAATGAAGAAAAATAGGAGTACCCATTAATAAAAAGCTTCTCGAAAGATTAGTGGGAAAATCTTGCCGTTTAGTTTTGGAGTTCTCATTATTCTCTCTCTCTCTCATACTCTTGAGCACTTATAGTATTCTTGGAGCACCTTGGACAAAGGTGGCACACTTGGAGATTTGGATCACAGCAGTGCAAAAGCAAGAAAGTGGAAGAGGACATCGTAGATTTACATCTACAATAGTTATTAGCAAGTAGCACTGTGCTGTATGTATTATTTCCTCAATTAGTTTTGGCATGCATGGGTATGCATGGATTTTGTCTTTTCAAGCCTGGGATGTCCATGGTATTGTGGGTTTATTTCCATTGATTGTTTTATTGTTGGTTCATATGATTCCTTTAGCTGGGTTGAGTTATTAGTTCCCGGAAGCCTTGGTTGGACAAATGCTCGGGAAGTTCCGATGCACAACCGTGGGTTGATTTACTAGTCCTGAAGCCTGTTGCTGACAAAAACTCTAGAAGCCCTAGGTGGGTTGAGTTACTAGTCTTGGAAGCCCTGGTTGGAGTTGGACAAACAAATTGAAGCCCAGAACAGCTTGGGGTTGAGTTACTAAAATCGGGAAGCCCTAGTTGGAACAAACTTTTCTGGAGTCATGGAACATCTCTGATAGAGAAAAATTCGTGATGGTTAGTGATGTCCACTCATGAGGTGGAATCACCGGTTTGGGGTTGAGACTCAAGCCTGGCTCGGAGCCCCGGTTTAATATTTATTAATGTGTTTGATAAAGTACCACATTCATGCTTGGAATATGGCACGTGGGTGACCAGCCGAAGTGAGATTTGGCTTAACCATGTATATGGTCGTGTGGAACATGGAAATTTCATTCTCGTTTGGTTTTTACATTCATTAATGTGTTGCTCAATGCCTTGGTATTTGATGTGTATATGAAATGGTTTATATATGGATTCTATTATCGATGTATCCATCGTATTTATGTTGGTATTATGCTAGTTATGAGCATGTATTATGTGATAGTGATGATGTATAGCTCTCTCCATGTGTCTACTTGTAAATGAATATACAATGAATCTATGGTAAAATTGATTGTATGATATCTTATGATGTAGGGATCAATGCTTCTAGCCATTCTCAGCATAAGAGAGACTCCTTTGTTTAAATAGGTATGGAGCCAGAGATGTTATGTTTGTGCATAAGTGTTTGATGAAATGTCTGCATGGTGAAGGGCACACACCAATGACTCATCTCCTGCCTCCAGCAACACACACACCCAAGTACAGGAGCCTGGAGTGACCTAATGAGGCTTAAATGTGGCACAGTTCCGGAAGCCTAGCTTAGAAATTTGATGTTTGGGCCTGAGCCACACCTTGACAAGGCAATAATCACAGCTCCAGGTCCATAGTTGTCCCTTCTCATTAAACCTTGCTGTCTTCATGGGGTTAAAATCAGTCCCCAGTCAAGGAAGGGTTGAGGCCTGGGGTGTTGGTTTATCACCTGGATGTCATTGATGCAAGTGTGTGTGCTTTGGTGTTCAGACGAACACTGATTTAGTGGTCATCCAGGAGGTTAAACAGCACAGTTTCTTGTCACATGTTTACCTCGCTGGCCGATTACTTGGGTAGATGTGGGAAGGGGTTACAGAGTGGTATCAAAGCATGGTTCAACTCTCGAACCGATGGGTGGTGTGTTGATCGTGCATTGCTGCTGTATGTGTTTATTATGCTTGTGGTCCATATGTGATTGTTACATACGTGTTTTTTTTTCCATGATGGAAGGGTGTCACTGGTGGAAGGATTACTTTCGTCAACATTATCATGAATATATGATTGGTTATTTGTTATTAAATATTATGTATTGTTCATGCATTATTTTCACGTATTTTCATACATTTTACATGCATTTCTTGTTTATGCTAGGTCATATGATGGTCATGCTTGTGTGTTGTCTCGGTATGCTTTATTATATGATGTTATATGTGGGACATGCATTAGTCATTCATGTCAAGTGTAGTGCATATGGTCAAGTTTGCATTCGTTTGGTGATGAATTTATGCATAAGTTCATTGTATGCAATTAGGTCATCATGATGATATTATATGTTAAGTAGATGATAATGTGTTGATGAGATAGGAGTAGGAGATGCAAATCATCAAAGTGAAGTTGCAACATTGACCTCGAGGCAAGAGAAGATCGCTATACAAGTTGTATGCTTGGCATGTAGGTATGTGATTCATGGATTATTATATGTATTCGGGTTACTTATAGATGTGTTTTTAATTTTATTGTTATTATGGTTACATACATGATAGATGTTAGTTAATCATTTTAGTTATATGTACATATGAGTTGGCTGCATGGTAGATGCTAGTTGATTAGTGTAGTTATATGCAAATGTGTCGTATAGTCATGAGGATGCCGTAGCATGGTTATATGCATTGCTATTTTTGTTTTATGATGAGATAACTTGATGGTTATGTTATGCGTTGCTGGCGAGTATGTTTTACATTAACTTACACAGCCAGAGTTAATGGACATAGGTTATAAGTGGTTGATGAGGACATATGAATTGTTGTTGTTATACACTAGTAACTTGACAATTAGGTTATTGCATTAAGATCTTGATGTTATATGTATTGTTTTTATTTGGATGGCCTATGCGCTGGTTAGCATACATTCAAGTATATGATTCAAGCTAATTATGATAAGCAGGTTGCATTAATCTAATTTCAATTGTGTATATGCGATTAAAATATGCATGGAATGACATATTTTTATGAGTCTATGATGCGAACATGTTAGCTAGTTACTATTATGGTTATCATGACTTTATTGAGGTTGAGTTGATGTGTCATGAATTTATATTGTGCAAATATAGATTGATTGTGCAAAATATAAGATAGCCTCCTAAGGAGTACATCAAGATATGAGTTTTCTTAAGTGTCGTGTAGTTGATGCTTAATTGCTTGATTATATTTATCTATTTGAAAGTTTGGAGTAGGATTTGGTGTCTATTACATCATTTAGTTGATTTATTTAGCATGGTATGTTTGCAAGTTGTTTGAATGCTCGATTAAATGCATGATATGAGTATATGTATTTGTAAGATTTCATGAAGAAATGGGCTTGTTTTAATATGTTGTACTAACACACATGCTGGGATGGATGATATGTACCCGAGTGTAAGTAGGTGATAGTTGTAGCATTAGGTATTATGATCGGTGAATGTGAGTTGAATGATGGATTATGACATAGTTGTTAGTATTGGTAAAAGCCGATTTTGAATTGATAGACATTTTGTCTTGATATGATACATACAGTTGACATGTGTGTTAAGTTACAAAATGCTGTGCTTGGAACAACAAGACAAGATAAAAGGTATATTGGTATATTTATTTATGTTGGTAGTTGTGTGGTTGTGGCAAAGATGCAAAGAAATTTATTTGGCAAATGAGACTTCCATGAAATCTTGAAGAGAGCTCGGGCTGTTTTCCTTGGAAGTATTGGGTGTTAGCCACCTATAAATTTTGTTATACCGAGGTGGCTAGACTTTTGTTTTTAAGCCTTCAAGAGATAGTTTCCTTTGAAAAAATATCATCTTTTGAAGTCTTATGATATTCTTTCTTCCTTTGAATTAAACTTCTTGCTATTTTCCCCTCATTAGCTTTGAAAAATCTCTTGTTTTTACGAAGAAGAAGACTACTCAAAAAACCCATTTTTCCCTTCATTTCACCCCTCCTTTCACTCATAATTCACCTCCATTTTTATCCCCTTTTTCCTCATGAAATTCCTCCATTTCCCTCATTTTCCTTCCTTCCCTTCATAATTTCCCTTTGATAAAATTTTAAAACTCCTTTTTGACCTTATCGGAACCCTTAAAAACCTTCAAAAATCCTTAAAAAATCATGAAAAACGGTCTTCTTATACTAAGGCCTAAGCCCCTTTTGGCTAAACCCCTAACCACTTCCCCACATATGACCTGAGTGCCAAAACCAGGCGTTAATCGTAATCAGGACTTTCAACGAGCGCATTTTCCTTTGTTAAAAGAAAATCTCCGATGCGATTGAGTTTTTGTTCTATAGACCCCCACCGCAATCTCCACCGTTGATCTACATTAAATCAACGGCCAGCGCGCTTTGCCATTCTCTGCCCATCGCCCCTCTCCATCACCCCCCGATTTAGTATTGACCGTCGATCTGGTTCCAGATCGAACGGCTAGCGCGTAATCGCATCGCGCAGACCCAAGTGTCCCCACTTTCTATCTCCCCCGATTGGCGATCTCCGATCCAATCGCGACTGTTGATCTCACCTTGATCTGACGGTCCGCACATAATCACAACCCTAAGAACCACGGAGTTCATCCCCCTGCCTTCTCCAATGCGATTTAATCCCCGTCATTGGTTCTCCCCAATCCAATCTCCTTTCTCCCGCCCATTTGTCTACCCTTTTGCCTTCCGCCCCATCAATAAATCTGGGCCATCCATTCACCTAGATCAAACAGTCCTTAGAACATCTCATCAGAAATTCTCCCTGGCGTTTTTGTTAACCATCGCATATAACAAATCCCTGATGCAATGCCATCGCATCGCTCAATCCATTGTCCCTCCCATCACTGTTCCCCCGATGTGATGAACTGTGATGAGATCTCATCCAACGGCTCTTATTCATTCCATGACCCCAAATCTCCTTTAAGCCCTTTTCATTGCCGATAAATGTTTTTCCCCATTTTCTTTACAATTTCTCCCATTTTCATTATAAACTCTTCCCCTTCCGCATTATGAAACCCAGATTGATCTCAGCCATTGATCAATAAACATCTACGACTCAGACTTAATCTTTCATTCGCCCCTCCAACCGCCTCTCCTTTTGACCCCAGCATGCAATCTTCGCCATTGGATGCTTTCATCCAATGGCCACGATCTAACCTAAACCTCTGAAGCAGGCTAAGCCTATCCATATAGGATTTTATAAATTTTTGTGTATTTTTGTAGGTTGTAAATCTTTTACATAGATTCTTAAAGGAAATCAAAGGCCGGGGATGACGATCCCCCAGGCTTTTATCCTTAAAGGAGATCGTTCCATAGGGTTCCAGATCATGTTTTATCCGTGCCTTATGAGCACTGATGCCATTATACAACCCTCGCACGCCACAAAAACAACATAAACATAGTGAGTATCAAACAGACAAAGAGTATCAGCGTTGAAGGATTAAATCAAAGCAGAAACAAAGATTAAAGGATTTCGAAAAGAATTTAAAGGGATTAAGGCATAAATTCTATTAATCAAAGGCCTGATCCACAATGGAAGACTGTATGAAGACCAGAAGACAGAGATTAAGCGAAATTAGGCCTAAAACACGGAGAAAAGATAGATTAAAGGTGTTTTAGGAAAAACAGAGGAAATATCAGTCCAAGGACACCTCAGAGCCACATCAAATAGGCTAATTGAATCCTCTCCAGCTACCGAAAGCCACCTATAGCCTCAAAGAAATCAAAGAAGGCCTAGTTATTTCCAGAACATAAGATATTTATCTAAAAGATAGCTGAACAATTATTACCAAAGAAAGAATAAATTCTAAAACTGTCAGTGAAGTTATTATAAAAGATAAATAAGCCTCGAAGTCAATCTTTTGCCCATTAAGCCTAACAAGACAGAAACAGAGTAAAGGAAATAGAGTAATAATTCAATGCTCTCCTACCTTATGCCTTGCATGGTTTTCAAGGCATGGAGTTGCATTTAGTATAGAATTTATTACACTCCAATCCTAAAAAAAAATTCCACCTCCCCATTTCTTCTATAAATACTTCTAAGGAAGATGAGGAATTCTTGGTTGATTGTTCACTAGTTGTAATACTGGAACTCTCTGAAATAATACATAGTCTGTCTGAAGTTGACGAAGAAATTGAAGTCTTGGAAGCCTGATGATTTTGTTGCATGCTTGTTCCTGAGAAGGCTCTATCATCGGATCGATGAGCTTGGCTTTTGGTAAGTATTTTGAACTGCTTAATGTTTTCTCTCCCATTTCATTTTGTTGCATAATTTCTTACTATAGTAGGATGAAAGTTTTAGGCTAAGATATGACTCCTAGAAGCACCTTTTAGACCCGTTATCCTTTCCACTGCCTTATGTTTTCTTCTGCTGAGGTATTTTAGAGTCTTTAATCTCTCTCTTTAGTCCTCATGCTTGTTTATTTCCCTAATATTTCAAATATTTGGTTCCAACATGATTTATGGTTCTCCCTGCTTGTCTTCTGCCACTTGAAAGATGTTATTGAAGGCTCCCTTTGAAGTACCAATGTTTATAGTTAGCCAAGGAGGTTTGTTTCGATCATACCCTTTGTCCCTGCTTAAATAGTTGTTTTAAAGGTCTTTTATAGTTGTGATCATAGATGTATTAGGTGTTCCCTCTTATATGACTGAAATTATCAGTGAATCTTTTATGTTTTCTAACTCCTTTGAAATAAAATCTTTGAGGACATAGGATGTGCTCCCGAATCTTAGATTTCATTTTAAAAGTTGTCTTGAAGTCATTATTTGCTTAAAGTGTGGTTTCTAGAATTCATGGTTAGCCCTATCTACCAAATACTTCTTTATGTTAAAATTATGTTTTTTAAGTTCCCTTTGTTGAGAATTAAACTTCTCTTTTCCAAACCATTAATGTCCATCTCATTCATAAACTAAAGGATCCTGTGGCCAAGTTAGATTTTCCCTTTGATATCCCATATCCACTTATGAGCTTGTTATCAACTTTATTTTGACTCCATTGCCCAATGAAACTGACACTACTTCTTTCTACCTGCCTTTCCGAGACATTTCACATTATGTTATACCAATTCAACCAAACAAACAAACAATCACTTGCACTTAATAACTAGTCTAAAATCCATACTAAAAAGAAAACGCGATAAACCTTTGCAAAACAAATAAATTTGAGAGAGCCCTCTCTGAGAACAGGAGGACTAGATCCTGGAACTCTAAATATTGGTTTGATGTTGGAGTTTTCGTTGATTTGTCGATCTATCAAAACATCAGAGACCAAGAACAACGTTTATCACGGCGGGGACCTTTTCCGAGTTAGTGACAATCTAAGTACATCTTAGGACTCTAGAAAACCCTTAGCCTTAAGAAAAATCTAGTGATTATTAGCCACCTCATCACCACCAACATAATGGCAATCATGGTGGGACCTACTGAGAATACAGTGGTTTGAAAACATTTCTTAAAACTCTTTAGGCCCTTAAACTTGATAAAGAACACCCTATAGACTTATCCCACCACTCACGCCAACATAATGGTGATCACGGTGGGACGACTGAGTTCATAGTTGGCTAGCAAGCTCTTATAAACTCATTAGTCTTTCAAACAACCATATAAACTCAGAAAAACCTAAAAATATTTAGTTTGGCTTCATAATAAACATGGTGGTGGAACCATAAAACATTTTACCTTTACAAAAGCTAAAAATTTTCCACCTGGTGACTCCACTGGCCTCCAAAGGGCCTATTACCCTTTCAGTCCTTGTAGACTCCCTTGGGAATGCATTGAGAAAACCCAATCATGCTGTTGGTGGATAGCAAATTTCAAAATATTCCACCTGGTGACTCCACAATCCCAAAAGACCTAATAACTCCACTAGTAGAAGACTCTGAACTGGGTGAAAATATACAGTGACCTCTTTATTACAAATATGGATCCAAGTATGGACAGGGAAGCTAAAATAAACACATTGTTGGACCTAATTGGAAAATTAATGTACATACTTGATAAAATATTGGATAGGCATGAGGTTAATTTAGATGTTGATTATCTAGAGCAATCTATGTTTTTCCCAGATCAAACACAAACTCAACCATTACAAGACCTAGACAATGAGCAATATGTAGATGATGTGGGAAAAGAATTGAATGGTATGAGGCTAATTTAAATATTGATGATCTAGAGCAACACATGCTCCTTTCAAATCAAGAACAAACCCAAACACTACAAGATATGTATGATGAACAAGATTACAAAGAAATCAATGAAGAAGGTTGTCAGGAAATTCCTGATTACCTACCTATATCTTATACAATGCTATTAAGAGAACTTCATGACCAAATTGCAAAAACTAATAGTCAACAATGCCTTTAAGAAAACATAAGCCATTTTGAACCCACAAAATCTGAAATAGGAGAAGAGACAACACAACTAGAGTCTCTGCCTTTATGTCATGACTCATTTTAGATTATTACAGAAGAATGGCATCCTGATAATCTATTAGAAACAACTCCTGAATCCCATATTCTAAATAACTGTCACAAAAATCATGAGGAATTGTTTAAAACTAAGGTAGACCAGGAAAAACAAGATAATCCTCAAATTTCCCCTGCAAACACAAATTAATATCCCTTATAACTCCTTCTCTCTTAACAGAAGAAGAGATTGATCTAATATTGAACAGACAGCCAACCTCCAAACCTTCATTTGAACAAAACACTTTTTCTCATCTACTTACTAAACCTTGTTGTCTTGAATCAGAAAATACAATTATAGAAAAGCTCAAAGAGAAACAAATTGATAACCCAATATGTTTGATCAGTGAAATTGTGTATACTAATGATTTTTCAATTTTTGATCAATCTGATGATGATGATGAGCTTCAAGAAGAAACTAATCATGTAGGGAAACCACTAGTGGATTGGTATCATGAATTTCATTGTCATCTGCTCAAAAGTAGCAATCAACCAATCCAATCCATCAAAAATAGCTTTTACATAATTGGGAATCAGCAATCCATTAGTTGTAAGGTTGAGATTAAAAAACAAGAGGAATTTCTTGAGCAAGATGAAGATAAGGAGCCTTCTCCTGAGGGGATTGAGGTAATAAAGGATACCCCTGCTCAATAATATGATGATCTCTTTACAGAGTATAGTCCACTAAATCATAACATATCAAGACTACAAGAGGACAACACTGCAATATATGATGAATCCCCTAGTTCAAATAATGATGAAGATGAAGAAAAGGTTCTTTCTCAAAAGAATATTTGCCTTGATCCAGTAGAGAAAGAAGAGATGATCCTGGCAGAACCGTGTCTTCCAACTACTCTTAGCCAGGCATTATTTCAAAATCCCTATGCTCACTTCTTGAAGACATTTGAAGAAGGGATAAAGGTTATTAGGAGTAGTGTATTACCAAAATCAAGAATATTATTTAGCACTGCTGCTAAAATACAAAGGGAATGGAGTGGCCATGTTTGTCCATCCTACCCAAAGAGATGACGAAGGACCAATCATGGAATCATTTACTGGATTGGTTGTACTGGAAGTGAGATTTCATTAGCTAAAAATGTAAATATTCCAAGTTATATTAGGTTAGATAGGAATGTCAATAATGCTCAGCTTTGAGCATTTAGTTAGTTGTTGATTTTTGTCCTGAAAGAAAAGAAAAATACAAAAAATAATAGAAAAGAGAAAAGAGGGAAAATTGTAAAACAAGAAAGGTACAACCCCATACCAAAAAAGAGAAATAAAGTCTAAAAGTGTGCAAGCTTAAATGCCACTCCTAAGAAACACAATCCTAGTTAGTCATACAACCTAATCATGACTAATTATCTTTTCAATTTTTTGTTGATAGGTTAGTGAATTAAGATTTTACAAACAACTCAATCTTGGCTTATCATTAAGGTAGATTAGGTTAGAAGAAAGAAGTTTCAAACATGTTCAAATCTTGAACCTTTGACATTGAAAGAGAACTGGTTCTAACAGGCTCAAAACTTGAATTAGAAAGAGAGAACAACTCAAACAAATTTAAAACAGAGCTGAAAAGATAGTGAAGGATATCTTTAAATTTGTAGATCTTAAGCCTTCTCATCTTGTTTTAAATTTTCTGCAAATAATAATCTATGTGCAACTTTTTTTATGCCATAGATCACAGCAAGTCAAACAACTTAATCTTGGCTTGACTGTTTTTAAATTTATTGTCTTAGAAATTAGAGAATAAAGTCTGTCAGACAGTCTAATCTTGACAGATAATGGTTAGGTAGAGAATTTATGAATTAAAATTCTTAATTTGTATTCATGGAGAAATAAGGTTAGACTTAGATTAGTTTCCTGTTTTTCCAAAAGAATAAAATGTTTTTGAAGAGATTTTGCAGGTCTAAATGCACTCTGAAAAAGGAAAAAATGTTAGGATCATTAGGAATGGGTAGGTAGACTTGTTATTTTGATAGAATTCCATTATTTCAAATTGCTGCAGAAATCATCAAATAAAAAGGTTGCTGCCAAGTGGATTAAGGCATTGGTTTACTAAAAAACGAGAGATTAATAGCTGAGGTTCTAGACACCTAAAGAACCAGTTGTCTTCCCCAAGTGGAGCCACTAGTAGCCACCTATAAATTTTGTTATACCAAGAGGTGGATAGACTTTTATCTTCAAGCCTTCAAGAGATAGTTTCCTTTGAAAAACCTATCATCTTTTGAAGTCTTATGATATTCTTCTTTCCTTTGAATTAATCTTCACTGTTGTTCCAGTATTATCCTAAAAAGCCTGTTGTTCACCAAGAAGAAGACTGCTCAAAAAACCCATTTTTACCTTCATTTTACCCCTCCTTTCACTAATAATTAACCTCCATTTTTATCCCCTTTTTCCTCATGAAATCCCTCCATTTCCCTCATTTTCCTTCCTTCCCTTCATAATTTCCTTTTGATAAAAGTTTAAAACTCATTTTTTGACCTTATCGGAACCCTTAAAAACCTTCAAAAATCCTTAAAAAATCATGGAAAACAGTGTTTTTATACTAAGGCCTAAGCCCCTTTTGGCTAAACCCCTAACCACTTCCCCACATATGACACGAGTGCCAGAACCAGGCGCTAATCACAATCAACACTCTCAACGAGCTCCTTTTCCTTTGTTAAAATAAAATCTCCGATGTGATTGAGTTTTTGTTCTATAGACCCCCGCCGCAATATCCACCGTTGATCTACATTAAATCAACGGCCAGCGCGCTTTTCCATTTTCCACCCATCACCCCTCTCCATCACCTCCCGATTGAGTATTGATCGTAATTCTAGTTCTAGATCGGATGGCTGGCGCGTAATCGCATTGCGCAGACCCAAGCGCCCCCACTTTCTGTATCCCCCGATTGGCAATCTTCGATCCAATCGTGACTGTCGATCTCACCTTGATTCGATGGTCTGTGCATAATCACAACCCTAAGAACCATAGATTTCAGCCCCCTGCCTTCTCCAATGCGATTTAATCCCCGCCATTCGTTCTCCTCAATCCAACGACTCTCCTTTTTCCCGCCCATTTGTCTACCCTTTTGCCTTCCACCCCATCAATAAATCTGGGTCGTCCATTCACCTAGATCAAACGGTCCTTAGAAAATCGCATCGGAAATTCTCCCCGACGTTTTGTTAACCATCACATATCGCAAATCCCAGATGCAATGTCATTTCGCTCAATCCATTGTCCCTCCCATCGTTGTTCCCCCAATGCGATGAACTCTGATGAGATCTTAGTCGTCGACCTTTGTTAATTAGTTTCATCCAACAACTCTTATTCACTCTGCGACCCCAAATCTCCTTTAAGCCCTTTTCATTGCCGATAAAGGTTTTTCCCCATTTTATTTACAATTTCTCCCATTTTCATTATAAACTCTTCCCCTTCCGCATTATAAAACCCAGATTGTTCTTAGCCATTGATCAATATACATCTATGGCTCGGACTTAATCTTTCATTCGCCCCTCCAACCGCCTCTCCTTTTGACCCCATCACGCAATCTTCACCGTTGGATGCTTTCATCCAACAGCCACGCTCTAACCTAAACCTCCGAAGCAGTTTTAACCCATTCACGCAGGATTTTATAAATTTTTGTGTATTTTTGTAGGTTGTAAAGTTTTTACACAGTTTCTTAAAAGAAACCAAAGGCCGGGGATGAAAATCCCCCAGGCTTTAATACTTGAAGGAGATCATTCTACAGGGTTCCAGATCATGTTTTATCTGTGCCTCATGAGCACTAATGCCATTATACAACCCTCTGCGTGCCTACAAAAACAACCGAAACACAATGAATATAAAATAGACAAAGAGTATCAGTGTTGAAGGATTAAATCAAAGCAGGAATGAAGATTAAAGGATTTCGAAAATAATTTAAAGGGATTAAGGCAGCAAATCGAGAATCAAAGGCCTAATCCACAGTTGTTTAAGAATGAAGACCGAAAGACAAGGATTAATCCTAGTTAGGCCTAAAACACGGATGAAAGACAGATTAAAGGTGTTTTAGGAAAAACAGAGGAAATATCAGTCCAAGGACACCTCAGAGCCACATTAAAGAGGCTAATTGAATCCTCTCTAGCTACCAAAATCCACCTGCAGCCTCAAAGCAATCAAAGAAGGCCTAGTTATTGCCAGAACATAATATATTATTCTAAAGACAGCTGAAAATTTATTACCAAAGAAAGAATAAATTCTAAAAACTGTCAGTGAAGTTATTATAAAAGATAAATAGGCCTCGAAGTCAATATTTTTGCCCATTAAGCCTAACAAGATAGAAAAGGATTAAATAGAATAGAGTAATAATTCAATGCTCTCCTACCTTATGCCTTGCATGGTTTTCGAGGTTTTGAATTGCATTTAGTGTAGAATCAATTACACTTTGATCTTAAAGCCCTTCCACCTCCTCATTTCTTCTATAAATACTTTTGGAGAAGATGAGAAGTTCGTTGGTTGGTCACTAGTTGTAATACTGAAAACTCTCTGAAATAATACATAGTCTGTTGAAGTTGAAGAAGAAATTAAATTCTTGGAAGCCCTGATGATGTTGTTGCATGCTTGTTCTTGAGAAGGCTCTATCATTGGATCCATGAGCTTGGATGTTGGTGAAGTATTCTGAACTGTTTAATGTTTTATCCTGTTTTCATTTTGTTCCATAAATGCTTACTATAGTAGGATGAAAGTTTTAGGCTAAGAAATGACTCCTAGAAGCACTTTAGACCTGTTCATCCTTCACTGTTTTATGTTTTCTTCTGCTGAGGTATTTTAGAGTCTTCAATCTCTTTCTTTAGACCTCATGCTTGTTTATTTCTATAATAGTTCAAATAGTCGGTTTCAGCATGATTTATGGTTTTCCCTGCTTGTCTGCTGCCACTTGAAAGTTGTTATTGAAGTCTCCCTTTGAAGTACCATTGTCTTAAGTTAGCCAAGGAGGTATGTTTTGATCATGCCCTTTGTCCTTGCTTGAACAATTGTTGTAAAGGTGTTTATAGTTGTAATCATAGATGTGTTAGGTGTTCCCTCTTCTATGACTGCAATTATCAGTGAATATTTTGTGTTTTCTAAGTCATTTGAAATAAAATCTTTGAGGAAATAGGATGTGCTCCCGAATCTTAGATTTCATTTTAAAAGTTGTTTTGAAGTCATTATTTGCTTAAAGTGCGGTTTTGTAGAATTCATGGTTAGCTCTGTCTATCAAATACCTCTTTATTGTTCAAGTTATGCTTTCAAATTCCCTTTGTTGAGAATTCAAACTCTCTTTCCAAATCATTGATGTCCATCTCATTCACAAAACCAAAGGATCCTATGGCCAAGTTAGATTTGCCCTCTGATATCCCATATCCATTAATAAGTTTGTTATAAACCCTTCTTGACTCCATTGCCCAATGAATCTAGCATTTCCGCTTTCTATCTATCTTTCCTAGACCTTTCCTGTCATACTATGTCCTTCAACCAATCAAACAAACAAACACTTGCACTTAATAACTAATCTAAAACCAATACCCAAAGCAAACAAGATAAACCTTTGCAAACAAATAAATTTGAGAGATCCCTCTCTAAGAACAGGAGGACTAGATCCTGGAACTCTAAAGATTGGTTTGATGTTGCCTTGTCTTTTGATTTGCCAAACTATCAAAACCACTGGACTGACACCTTACACGAAAAATGAGAAATACATAAAAAAAAAAAAACATGATTACAATCATGTTTTTCATGATTTCTCATTTTTCGTAATAAAAACCATCAGTATGCAACATGGGTACTCCTTGGATGGGGAATTAAATTTTGCATCCAACGAATATTCCTACTCAAAATTTGAGTAAAACCTTAGGGAGATAAGTTCAAAATACGAGTTGAAAAAGTAGTTTTTCTTTTTTCCCTCTTAAATTTGATGATGTAATCAAATCTTATTTTATTATTTCCACTATTATTTTATAATTTCCTTAGGAGGCCCATTTTAGACCTCAAACCTCCAATAATGTAGGAAACAATGGTCTCCATTTCTTGCAGGCCTCCATGAGGGCAGGAAATTTATGTTGAATACGGTCCACATGGTGAACCACTTGCCTTGGTGAAGGAGTTGGCACGATTTGAGTGACTTCGATCTCATTGGATTTGGATCCTCTACTAGCGAATGTTCTTGATCTATTTTCCCATGATCTGATCGATTTTTCCTATTCCATGAATTTTGGGTTTAACTTTGTTGGTGTGAGTTGTTACGCGCTATCGAATGTGTACATCAATGGTGGAGTGGTGGAAATTGAAACTGAGGTGGCACATTGAGCGGAGTGCCGGACTAAGGAATGGTGGAATAATGAACTCGAATTTGTTGTCCCTATTAGCCTATAAATTTTTAACAAGAAAACGGGGGGCTAAATTGTTGTTGAGCCTTCAAGGAATGCATTTCCCTTGAAAACACATCATCCTTGAAGCCTCCTTGTGCCTTTTGTCCTTTGATAAAGTCTCCTCTGCTGATTTCCATTATAAAGCCTCTTTGTTTGTGAAGAATGCCCAAAGGCCTCCTTTTCCCTCTTATTTCATTCCCTCTAAGCCTTTGTTTTCATCCTCTTTCCTTCCCCTTCTATTTCCCTTTTTACCCTCCAAATCTCCCTAAAATCCCCTTCAAATTCTACCCACACCCCTTGTTGGGTCAAATTTCCCTTTTTCCCCTTTATCGTTCCCCTTCCTAACCCTTAAATTTCATTAAATGGGCTAAAAACCCACTTTCCTACTTTGTAATAGGGCTTAGCCCCTTTCAACCACTTCCCCATATACCCATAGCCCAAGACCAAGCGCTTAAAGCCTGGGAGCCAATCGCAGTCGAAGTGTTGGGCGGGCGCATTTCTTTGTTACAACCGGAAAACTCCGATGCGGTCATATTTTGATGTTAAGTCCTCTGCTGTGTTCCGCACCGTTGATCTACATGTAGATCGGATGGTCCGCGCTAATCGCAAGTCTTTGCAATTGCAACTTTTATGTTGTGTCCCCCGATCGGTTCATCGCAAATGTTTGCGATGCGATTGATCGCATCGCATCTCCCTTCCGCCCCTCCGATTGCAACTTTCCAACCTCATCCTGGTCGTCCATCTTCCCGCCGGATCCAACGGTCCGTGCACTCCCCGCCCAATCGTAATCGCAAGTTTGTATGTGTCGTCCCTTTGTGTTCCCCGATTGCGATCTCCCGACTACATTCTCCACCGTTGATCCATCCTGTTGATCCAACGGCCCGCGCTAATCGAAAATTGTCGCAATCGCAACTTTTATGTGACGTCCCCCGATTGGTTTATCACAATTATTTGCGATGCGATTGATCGCATCGTATGTCCACCTTTGATCGCTCCGACTTCCGATCATCACAATCGCAACTCCCCTTCAATCGCTTTCCCCTCCGATTGATCGCATCGCACTTTCCCTATTGCGATTGCGATTAGTCCCCGCTCCCGATCTCCGATCGCGATTGACCCTTTGGTCCCCACCACTTAACTCTTCCGCCCATTCATAAAATAAAGGGTTTTCCCTTTGTTAATTCGAATTTTGTTATATTTTCATTTTTTCAAAGGTTTTCCATATTAATACTTCCCCAATTGCATCGGAAGTTTTGTGTTGTATCACTCTGCCCTACTCCCGTATCCAATTGTGATTTGCGATTCCATTTGGGTCCCACCTCATACGCATGTCCGTTGCATTTCATGTATTTCTTTTGCATTTCCACCAAAGTCTAAAGTTTCGCATTTTACATTAAAAGTTCATATTTCATATTCATTTCGTCCATTTTCATATATCATTCCACTATTTGATATCCGTCGTTAATCTACGCCTCCACATCATGATCAAATGGCTCATGATGCATTTCTCCACCAAACCCTATTATTCGCCATGTCAATGCATTTTCCACATTCATTTCATTCAAAAACACTGTTTCACCACACCGCCGTGTTGTTGCTCTCCCGTCCTCCATAGCCACCCCCTATGCATAGATTTCATAACTTAATCCCATGTTTTACAGGATTATCAGGTGGGAAAGGCCACCATGAGCACACAGTCCTTATTACAACGGCAGGATTTCGCAGACAGAGCTATAAATGAAGCGGCAGAGAGCTCAATGCACAGAAAACTAAGTCAGCAGGGTTTCACATCAGCAGATTGTTCCAAAGGACAAAGCGCCCATCTCAGTTCCATTATTTACCGTGTTCCTGAAGATTTCTGCCTTGACCATAGTCCCAAGCTACCAGAGCAATTGTTAATGCGTTATGGCAGACCATTCATTCATTCACTTCACTCTTTTGTTTATTCACCAAAGTACCACAGAGTTCTGCGGCCAGAGCTCAACAGGACCATACCGGAGTAAATGAAGCCGAAGAAGACCACCTTTCTGTGCCAGAGATTAATGCATAAGATTTAAAACAGAATGGGCTTCGGCCCTCTTTCCTTTCCGAGTTTTAATTATTCATTTAGTTCTTCACCTACCTCCTCTGCTCTCTTTCAGCTATAAAACTCATCAGAAAATTATGGAAAAGGTTGTTGTTCGGCTGTTGTCGTTGCTGTTAGAAGGATTCATTCTGACTGTTAGAACAGTTTGGGAGGGATTAGTAGAGTAGTTGTATGTAGTAGGCTAGGAGGAGAAGTTTGGATTGTAACATCCATTGAGCTCACTAGTGTATGTGACAGGTTTTGTATCAATTAATCAAAGCACAGTTCACAGGATCCTGGTCTATTACTATTGGTGATGTTTTCCTAACTCTATTTATCGCATTTTCATGTTGTTCATTGCTCTTCTGGCTCGCATCAGAAATATGGCATAGGATTTTCCCTTGTTAGGCACCCTATGCTTCTACTCTCCTTGCCTTAATGTTTTCTACTAAATGTGACTATCTAAGGGATGATCTCAGTTAATTTAACCAGTCTAGTAGTTCCTTATGCTGCTAGCTGATGTATGAGTTAAATGGAATCTATCTTTAGTTGTTCTTTTTGGGTTTAAGTTGGAAGATTTGGGAACACTGGGGATCAGAGTTAGCCCTGTCCACTAGGATCCTTGTGCAACCAGCTGGCCTTTACAAGATCTCTTGTTAAACTTATCTCTGTTTTCCCTTGGAGCATGCTAAAGCTGACCTGGAGTTAAATGACCTCTGGTTCGATCTATAAGCTGCCCCTTTGTCCCTCCATTGAAAGCTGCCTCTGAGTATGTCCAAGCAGGTCTGGAGTTAAATGACCTCTGACCCAATCTATAGACAGAAATTGGGTGCCTTTCCTTCTTTCACTTTCAATCCTTAATGTTCCATCCCATCATCTATCTAAAAGATCCTTTAGTGTAGATGACTTTCCCTTTGAAAGCCTTGGCTAGTTGTTGCAAGTATTTCCCTTTCATGACTCCATAGCCCAATGGATGGCACTTTCTTGACCTATCCCCTTTGCTGAAACATCCTCCTGTTTTGTTCCTTTCCTTCCATTACCTTCTCAGTCTATGATCTCATGACCAACCCAGCTACCAACCAACCAAATCATTTTAAACCTACCTTTGTGCTTCATACCTAGCCTAACATCTCATTTAAGCTTCAAAGATATATACGATTCTTTGTTATTTGGAGAGATCCCTCTTCAGGTCCAGGAGGGCTAGATCTTAGGGCCCCCAAAGTGGTTCTGATGTTGTCTCATCTTTTGGTCTTGCCAATCTGGCCAAAACATGGGAACCCCAACATAATGGCGACTCCGCTGGGGAATTGAGTGCATTTCACCTAAACATTCTTAGGCACTCAAAGACCCAAGATCTCTGGTTAGATTGGCATTCTATTGCTGATGGTGGACAAAATCCTACTTCAACATTCATATACATCCACCTGGCGACTCCACACTCCATAACTCTCAAAGACTCCACTAGAGGAAGAACCTAAAATATGGCCAGACCTCATAGAAGGATAGAACACATGGGTTGGATTTGGTTTAAAGAATTCATTGTCTTCGTCTACCACTATGTTATGTCCTACTTTAAGCCTAATCAGGTGTACAAAGATGATACCCATAATGAATGTGGGAAAGATCTCAAGTCTTAGTCTTCAGACCATGAGGAGACCTGCACTCCTGTGAAAGACCTGGTGGAACAAGAGCCTCATGTAGTATCCCCCATTCCTAACGAAACTGCAAGCAGTCATGAGCCTCCTGTTGCAATACCCACACCCACAAAGGTCATAGAAAGATATAAGCCTCTGGTTTTACCTCTTATCTTCCAACCCCTTCCCTCAAAACTTATAAACCAGCTGCCTCTTTTTGATGGAGAAAATAAAGGGGCCACTGCTGAAGAACATGTTCAAAACCTTGAGGATTTACGTGAACTGTATGAAATAGAAGAAGATGATGTGTGCATCAGAATGATTGCCTTGTCATTACAAGGAAATGTTAAGAATTGGTTCAAAGGCCTGCCAGAGGCAAGCATTTGCAGCTTTCATCAATTTTATCAAGTTTTCCTTGATAGGTGGGCAGCCCCAAAGAATGTTCTCCTCATCCTAAAATAATATCAGAATTTGAGAAGGCAGCCAGGTGAGACAGTACAGGAATTTTCAGCCAGGTTCAACAAGGTATATCATGCAATACCTTCTGACATAAAACCACCTCTAGGATGGGCCCTAGTGGATTATCCGAGTTCTTCTGACCCCGAGGTGGAATTCCATATAAGAGAAAGAGAACCTTCGAGCCTGGAGGAAATGCAGAATATAGAAATCACTGTCGAATACAACATAAAGTGCAGGGAGGAAAGATTAAAGGCGGAAAAGAAAGACCGAGCAGGGAAAATAGCGCAGATCTCTTTAGAGAACAAGCTGGAAAGATTGATAGAGACTGCCAACACCCTGCTGAACATAGAAGAGGAAGAATATGAGGTTGAAACTGGAAATGATGATTGGGAGAGACCCGCTCCTTGTCCTCAAGAAAGACAAATCAGATCACTGCAAGACGAAAGCAGCATGCCAAGCATGTATGATGAACAAGAGTTTGAATCAGAAAATGAACTTGCAGACTATTTTGAAGAAAGACTTGCCGAGAGTCCCGAAGATTTGATGGGTGATAATGCTTATAATTATGATTTCTCTGATTTTGATCTATTTGAGATAATTTTTTCCAAGGGGAAACTGAGCTTGCAGGGCCATCATCAGTAGATTCGTGGCAGGAATATTATGACCATCAACTTCAAGAAAATGATGAGCCAACGCAGGACATCTATGATACTGATGGAGAAAGCGTTGAAAGCATGATAGCAGATGAAGATTCATTGAATATTCTCTCTGTTTTATATCCGAACATCAGTTATACTTGCCAAGAGGACGGAAGCCAGCATCTTTTCAGCACAAAGGACAAGGAGGAAAAGGGTGAAGAAAATCTTGAGCGGAATGAATATCCGGAGCCTTATCTCGAAAGGATTAAGGTAATCAAAGAATCCCCCGCTCAAGAATATGTTAATTTTTTCACAGAGTTTAGTCCGTTTCAGCAGAACCGACCTGCACTACTAGAGGACAGCACTGTCGAATATAACGAGCCCTCTAACTCAGGCTGCAGTGAAGACGAGCGAGATCTTCTTTCCCACCGACGTCTTTGTCTTGATCCAGAGGAAGAAGAGGTATTCCTGGTTTATGCTCATGCGCCAAATACTCCCAACCAGGAAGAGGAGGAGTGTGATTACGAAGGCCTCACCGCAGATGTAGTGATTGAAGCTGCCCGGGACTAGACATCCTACCAGCCATGGCAGGTTTTAAAAAAGAAGGTTTATATCATGTGCTGATTGATCCTATGGTAGAATACAAGGAGGCCCTGATTGGCTCAGATCCTCGAGCATCAATCTTTTGCAAGAGACAAGTACATCAGAATTGGTCACCACTGCTAGTGGCCTCAGTTTTGAAGATCCACATGCAGAGCATCCTACGGTTGTCTCTGATGAGCAGTCAGTTCTTCTTCCCCTTTTTGCTATTACTTGACTGGTTGCATTGGCATTATTGTATCACCTATAGCATCAGAGATTTCTAGTTAGAGTAGGGTAGGTAGGAAGTCTGAAATAAAGCTCAGTCTGTGAGCCTGTAGTTAGTTGTTTTAATTTCTGCAAAATTCCAGCAAGCCAGACAGCCTAATCCTGGCTTGACTGTTTTTCAATTTCTGTCTTAGAATATAGAGAAGAAATATGCTAGACAGTTTAATCCTAGCAGATATAGTTTAGGTAGAGAAACTATGAGACCAAAAATTTAATCTGGTCTCATGGAGTAATAAGGGTAGAAGTAGAATAGATTTATTTTCTTGTTTAAAAAATTGATGATGTAAAGGGTCTGCAAGTCCAAATACACCTAGAAGAAAAAATGTTAGGACTGTAGTCTGGGTAGGTAGTTGTTTGGGAGAATTTTACTTCTGATATAATGTCTTCAGGATTTGTGGCAGCTGATCCAAGAAAGAAATGGATGTACCAAGCAGCAGGCATCTGGCCTACACCAAAGATTATCCTCGGAATTCTTGACTCCTTCAAGAAGAAGCCATCCCCATGTGGAGCCACTGTTAGCCCCCCATAAATTTTTGACAAGAAAATAGGGGGCTAAGATGTTTTTTGAGCCTTCAAGGAATGCATTTCCCATGAAAACACATCATCCTTGAAGCCTCCTTACGCCTTTGGTCCTTTGATAAAATCCCCTCTGCTGATTCCCATTATAAAACCTCTCTGTTTTTAAAGAAATGACCCAAAAGGCTTCCTTTCTCCCCTCTTAGTTTGTTCCCATGACCTTTGTCTTCATCTTTTTCCTTCCCCTTCTATTTCCCTTTTTACCTCCAAAATCCTCCCAAAATCACCTCCTAAATACTACCCATATCCCTTGTTGGGTCATTCCCACTTTTTCCCCTTTTATCGTTCCCCTTCCTAACCCTTAAATTTCATTAAATGGGCTAAAAACCCACTTTCCTACTTTGTAATAGGGCTTAGCCCCTTTCCCACCGACCCCTTCTAACCACTTCCCCCCATATACCCGTAGCCCAAGACCAAGCGCTTAAAGCCTTGCGGGCCAATCGCAATCGGAGTGTCGGGTGAGCGCATTTCTTTATTATGTGGGAAAACTCATAGTGCGAACGTATTTTGATGTTAAGTCCTCTAGTTGTGTTCCGCACCGTTGATCTACACGTAGATCAAACGGCTGCGCTAATCGCAAGTCTTCGCAATCGCAACTTTTATGTTGTCCACGATCGGTTCATCGCCAATGTTTGCAATGTGATTGATTAGTTTATGGAGGTCTCCATCGCCCACCACTTAACTCTTCCACCCACTCATAAAATAAAGGGTTTTCCCTTGTTAATTCAAATTTTGTTATATTTGCGTTTTTTCAAAGGTTTTCCATTTTACTACTTCCCCAATCACATCGGAAGTTCTGTGCTGTATCACTCCGCCCTACTCCTATCTCTGATTGCGATTTTCGATTCCATTTGGGTCCCACCTCATACATATGTCTGTTGCATTTCATGTATTTATTTTTCGTTTCCACCAAAGTCTAAAGTTTCGCATTTTACATTAAAAGTTCATATTTCATATTCATTTTGTCCATTTTCATATATCATTCCACTGTTTGATCTCCGCCATTGATCTACGCCTCCCCATCATGATCAAATGGCCCATGATGCATTTCTCCACCAAACCCTATTATTCACCATGTCAATGCATTTTCCACATTCATTTCGTTCAAAAACATTGTTTCACCACACCGCCACGCTATTTCTCTCCCGTCCTCCATAGCTACCCCCTATGCATGGATTTCATGACTCAATCCCATGTTTTACAGGGTTATTAGGTGGGAAAGGCCACCATGAGCACGCAATCCTTATTACAGCGATAGGATTTCGCAGACAGAGCTATAAATGAAGCGACAGAGAGCTCAATGTACATAAAACTAAGTCAGCAGGGTTTCACATCAGCAGATTGTTCCAAAGGACAAAGCGCCCATATCAGTTCCATTATTTACCATGTTCCTAAAGATTTCCGCCTTGACCACAGTCCCAAAGCTACCAGAGCAGTTGTTAATGCATTATGGCAGACCATTCAGTCATTCACTTCACTCTTTTTTTTATTCACTAAAGTACCACAGAGTTCTGCAGCCAGAGCCCAACAGGACCATACCGGAGTAAATGAAGCTGAAGAAGACCACCTTTCTCTACCAGAAATGAATGCACCGGGTGGGCTTCGGCCCTCTTTCCTTTCTGAGTTTTAATTCTTTATTTAGTTCTTCACCTACCTCCTCTGCTCTCTTTCAGCTATAAAACTCATGAGAAAATTATTGAAAAGGTTGTTGTTCGGCTGTTGTCGTTGTTGTTAGAAGGATTCATTCTGACTGTTAGAACAGTTTGGGAGGGATTAGCAGAGTAGTTGTATGTAGTAGGCTGGGAGGAGAAATTCTAGACTGTATTAGCCATTGAGCTCAGTGTATGTGATTGGTTTTGCATCAATTAATCAAAGCACATTTCATAGGATCCTGGTCTATTACTATTGGTGATGTTTTCTCTAACTCTGTTATTATATTTTCATACTGTTACATTTTCTGCTGGCTTGCATCAAAAATATGACATAGGATTTACCCTTGTTAGGTACCCTATGTCTATGCTCTCCTTGCCTTTAATGTTTTTCTGCTATATGTGTTATCTAAGGGTTGATTTCAGTTAATTTAACCAATGTAGTAGTTCCTTATGCTGCTAGCTGATGTATTAATTAAATGAATCTGTCTTTAGATGTTCTTGTTGGGTTTAAGCTGGAATATTTGGGAACACTGGGGATTAGAGTTAGCCCTGTCCACTAGGATCCTTGTGTGACCAGCTGGCCTTTCTAAGATCTCTTTGTTAAAATTATCTCTGTTTTCCCTTGGAGCATGCTAAAGCTGACCTGGAGTTAAATGACCTCTGGTCTGATCTATAAGCTACCCCTTTGTCCCTCCTTTGAGAGCTGCCTTTGAGTATGTCCAAGTAGGTCTGGAGTTAAATGACCTCTGACTTGATCTATAGATAGAAATTGGGTTGCTTTCCTTCTTTCACTTTCTTTCCTTAATGTTCCATTCCATCATCTATCTAAAAAGATCCTTTAGTGTAGATGACTTGCCCTCTGAAAGCCTTGGCTAGTTGTTGCGATTAATTCTCCTTTCATGACTCCATAGCTCAATGGATGGCACTTTCTTGACCTACCCTCTTTGCTGAAGCATCCTGCTGTTTTGTTCTTTTCCTTCCATCACTTTCTCAGTCTATGATCTCATGACCAACCCATCAACCAACCAACCAAATCACTTTAAAACCCCCATTTGTGCTTCATAACTAGCTTAACATCTCATTTTGAGCTTTCAAAGATATATCATTCTTTGTTTTATTGGAGAGATCCCTCTCCGGGTCCAGGAGGGCTAGATCCTAGGACCCCAAAGCAGTTCTGATGTTGTCTCATCTTTTGGTCTTGCCAATCTGGCCAAAACATGGGAACCCCAACAGGTTGGAAAAGTGGCACTAACCAAATGGATAATCTTTGGATAGCCATATATTTGGATCCATGAGTTGTATCAGAGTAAAATTTATATTTTCAGAATCATCTCGATGAGATGAACACAATGGTATCATCTATTTTTATCTTCTTGAGAGTAAAGAAAGCAAAAACTTTAGACCCCATTTCCATAACTAGACCATGGAGATTGGGCCAACATAGTAACTGCCTCTTTATACCCTTATTCAAGGTTGGGGATAGTAGGGACTATGTTATAGGATGAATGGCTGAAGGATAAACACAGAGGCTACAATAAAACCAAAAAATTATATAGCATAATTAACCATAAGATGAGCCAGGAATAATTGAAATTGCCACACAAAAATCCACTTCCATATGCCCAAATGAACACATAATAAAACACAACAATTTCCTTTAAATTTGCTAAATTATTAGCATAATTGTGTTAAAATGTCACTGTGAAGAAATCAATTGAGGAATTAAATCATCCACAGTGAGGAGGAAAGAAAAAAGAATTCATAGATATAGAAACAAGCATTTGAAATGGAAAGAGCAAGGTGAAAATTTATTTTTGAAGGTGCATTGCCATATGAAACTCCAAAATATCATCTGTGTAATGCATGTAATCTTAGTCATTTATCACAAAACCCTTAAATCTCAACTTTGGATCAAGAGTATGGCAAGGAGATCATTAAATTCAGCACCTTCCACTTTATTCCATTCAGTGTTTCATGCCATGTAATAAACCATCAACCAAAACCATGCTATGTGAACCAGTGCAACACGTATGCCACATCAACAAAACACAAGAGGTATGCCCTGTAACCATAATTCCAAGTCAACCCAACATAACAACTATATACCATGCACACAACATGTAAGCCATTAATACATGTGCCACATTGACCAACACATGACTCATGTCAAACTATTGAACATAGCATATATGCAATATGTATGCGACAAGAAAAATAACAAATCAACCATCATATAAACCATGTGTGCAACCCTTTTCTAAGTGAGGCAAGATATTCCACATTAAAAACAAATCAAAGTCCTGTACCATATAAATTAAATCAAATAAAGACATAAGACGAAACAACAACCTAAAGCATGCGTTGTTGTAGTACAATTTTGGTATTTGTTGCTGGATCAACATATATACAACTCTTTGAATATAAACCAATGACTATGAACTAAAATAATTGTTTTCCACCTCTCAAATATAAAATATGCCTTTAAATTGAGCCTTTAATCACGTCATAATTACCATGAGATCAAACATATCATATAATTTGTAATGAAGCCATATGGCTTGTAGCATAACATATGATATATTGACTTACGCATTAGTATCTTCAGAACCAACCATTGATTTTGAGAGTTGAAGCAACACTTTAAAATTATTTCATTCATTCCTGTAGTTTCATAGGTTATTTAAATTCTATATATGCTTATAATTCCTTATGTGACATACTCCCTAGCTTATGGTCATGGTACAATGTAACAAAATTTTTATTGGGTTTCAAATTTTGATAGGTTTGACCAGAAATGTGGGGAAATTTTGTAGCCTTAATGCAAAAGTAAAAAAATAAATTCAAAATTAGATTAAACAACTTCAATGTACTCAAATTTGGTATTTAGAAAAGGACAGCATTTTCTCAATTGAAGCTTGAAGGCCATGCTTTGGCATGGTGAGAGAGTGATGCAACAAGCAAAGCACTAGAAAATGATTTTCCATAAATTGATTAGGAGGTGTTCAAGGACATGATGAACGCTAATTTATTCCCATTCAGACGTGAAGGGAACCAATAAATTGCATGGCATTATTTCACATAGAGGAAAGGGAAATCAATGCAAAATTTCACCATTGAGTTCAAGACGAGAACTATCCAATTGACCGTCTCTCCTAAAATCCCATATATTTTGATGAAGTACTTGAGAGTATTGTTATCTAAAATTAAACATTAATTGATGTTATTAAAATCTAAAATTATTGATAAAGGTTTACGCATTGTACCTTGAAGGGCACAAGTGGAAGTAGGAAGCATACATGCGCAAGCAAAAAAAACCACAAGAGAAAGAACATGGAAAAGCAAGAATACGTGGAAAAATAACGGGAGCGTGGCAATGGCATAGGAAAAAACACCTTTGATTAAGTAATGAAATGGATTGCGATTAAAAGGGAAATATTGAATATGAATAGTCAAAAATTCACGCTAAGAACCACCCCAAACATTTCAAAAGGAAAATAAGAAGGCATTAATAATATTGTATGTTGAGGAAAGGGTGGAAAAAGCCTCATACCTAGAAGGGAATATCAATCGCACTAATATTCACAAGGAATTTGCATTAGTTGGGGGCTATCACAATGAGGAGAAGAAGATGATTATGCTGTTTAGCATCAATATCCACATGGAATAGAGCAAGATAGATTGTTTTTTTAATCCTAATTCACAATACAACTTGATCTTTGTAATGTTGGTTGAGAAGCTTATTCTAGAGACATGATATCATATGGAACCATACCCCTTGGCATGGGTAAGGAAAGATGATAAATTGAGAGTGAGAAAGAAATGAAAATTCAAGATTACCATCAACCAAAACATTTTGGATGAATTTTTTTCATATGTGGTGTCATTGGATGTATGTGGAAACATCCAGGGAAATTGATACATGTACATAAAATATACCATCTTCGAGAGGAAATAAAACCAATATAAGCTAATCAAAGATGGAAATACATATTGATCCATTAACTCACATGGATATTCCACTAGATAGTTTGTCACAACATAAATGCTAAACCTACATTTATAAATTCAAAATCCGCACTATTAGGGTTTATTTTCCTTTCTATTATGGATTTGTAGGTTACTATTAATTGTTTATGCATGCAAACTATAATTTATGAATACAATAAATAACAATGAAATAAAAAATTACAAACACATTTAGCATAAGATATAACCTAGAAAACCCAACTGGAGGGTGAGGTTTCTTTGTCTCTTTCTTTGAATAGAAAATGGATGTGAGTAAAAGGAAGTAAGGCCTATGTCCTGTGGGCTACTATAATGCACAAAAACTCTCTATGTGCTCTCTCCTTATCCCTCTCGGCTACTCTACTCATCTATGGAACAAGTGAACTTGAAAATAATGGAACCCCTTTTCCTCCTAGTGGCCTCGTTATAGCCTACTAATGGTCTAGTTTGACTCCCTCTACTCTTAACCAAATTTACAATATGAACTATTATAGAGCCTTATTTATCATAATCATGTGTCTATCCTCTTTTCCATGAGTTATGGGCGTTGACGTGGCATCCTCTAAAATTATGGTGGTGAAAAAAGGAAGGTCAATTTGTGATTGGCATAAATTCTGCATACAAATTCCGATTGAGGCATTTTTTGTGTCATTGGAGAGGTATTTGTGTGGAGAATATGAAAAATAAAATTTGTGCAAAATTGGAAATTTTTTACCCCGATAAAAACATAATTTGATGCCTCAAATTGCTCCCAAAATTTTCAAAACCCCGATTTTTCAAATTGGGTCTTGCGGGTAAAAATGGTTATGTAAGTTGATTCCTCCATTTTTTCCCTATAAAGTTACTGAGATAGATGAGAAGAAATATAATGATCTTGTATATATCACACCTAGCAATTTTGGGAGGATTTTGGTCCCCAAAATCTTCTACTAAATGAGGTGAGGAAAATTTTCCTCCACCTTATCTTAGGTGTACCATTTAGCTTTACCTGGAAGTTTTCCTTTCAAAAAAATATGCTAAAGGTCATTATTCCCTTGTATCACAGTTCAAGACCTATTTTTAAAAAATGTATCTTTTATCAACTTAACCTGAGCATCTAGTGTCAAATCCATTACAAAAGGTAGAACTTGTTCCTCTTCCTGATCTAGCATGGAATGATCATAGAGCTTCAGATCCTCCACATTCACCACTAAGTAAATGTGCATGTATAGGGGTATACTAATTTTGTAGCCATTATATCCCACTCTTTCCAATATCTCAAAGGGACCACATCACATCACCTTTATTTTCTTACTAGGACCTTGTAAACTCTCCTGGTTTAATTGTCACCATACTCTATCTCTTACCTTGAACAATTTCTTTGTTCTTTTTTTATCATTTCTAGACTTGTATTTTTATTATGGCTTTTGCAGTGTCTCCTATACCTGTATATGAATTTTCTTGATCTTTCTACAATTTTTTCAACTCTTAGGGCATCCCCTATAAGATCCTCCCTTACTCCTCCTTGTTTCCCATATACAATATCTAAAGATGAAGGTGGAAATATCCAAAGCAAGATTCAGATGGAGACTTACAAGTAGAAGTGTTGACTAGTTTGCTATAAAAATGTGTTATATATACCATATTTTCATCCCAAGTCTTTGGATGCTTCTGAATGTAACCCCTCAAAAGTTGCACCAAAGTCTTGTTGACTATTTTTGTCTACCTTTCTGTGGATGGATTTTTGTATACCTCTTCAAATTTGAGTCCATTTTCTCCCACTTTGTAGTCCAAAATGCACTGAGAAATCATGTGTCCTTATTTAAAATGATGCTCCTTGGTATCCCAAAGTGCACCTAGACCTGTCCGAATAACAAGTTCGTTGGATATTTCCCATTGATGGTATTCTTATATGGAATTAGAACACACATAATGTTAAACGTATCAACTATGATGAACAAGTTGTCATGTCCCTTCTTGGTTGTTGGTAAAACTCCCACAAAGTCCATAGAATTTTTTTCCCAGGGACGATTGGGTACAGGTAAGGGATGATATAGAACACATTTCCTATTACTAGGATTGTTGGTACAAAAAATAATAAACATAGATACACATTATTTAGTCTTGGGCCAATACACATACCTCTACAAGTTTCCCATTATCTTCCCTACAAAAAAGTGCCCCACAACCTTGGAGGTGTGAGTCTCTTTGATCAATTTCAAATGATCGCTTTTAGGAACACATAACTTATCTAACATATATAGTAACCCATCCTAGAAATAGTAATCAATAGTTTTGTCATCATCGTGTACATGGATCTGACTCTGCAGCTGCTAAAACACCTCCTTCAAATCCTCATCCTCTCAAAATGCCTCTTAGTATACATATTGGGTGAATGGCTCTATGTGCATCAAAGTTCCAAAAGTTGTGTTATTTTATGTGGGTGGCATTGAAATCATGTTAGCCAAATTTTTTATGATAACCTTCTTATACTTGATAACTAAATTCAACTATTGTAGAAACCCATCCACTTGTAACACCTAGTCTATTTTAGTTTAATTTATGCCTACAAGTATTGTAGTGGTTGGTGATCTGTGTGGATTACTGTCTCCTTTCCTATCATATAGTACTTCCATTTTTTCATAGCTTGCACCAAGGCATAGAGCCCCTTGTCATAGGTAGGGTAGTTAAGAAATTCCCCATGAAATAATTCACAACGGTAGCATATATACCTTCTTCCTTTCATAAAGACTACTCCCATAACATACCCATTAGTATTTATCTCAACTTTGAAGGGATGCTGCAAGTTAGATAATGCTTTAAATGGCACTTGATTTATATTCTTCTTTAACTCCTTAAAGGACCTCTTTTGACCCTTTCCCCACCAAAAACTATTGCCACTTGTTATTATGGCACAGAGTGGTGCTACTATTGCTAAAAATTAGGTTGTGAATTTCTCCAGGTACTTTTTTTCCCCAACGAAGCTCTAAACCTTAAAAAAATTAGTATGCACCAGTCATTTCAATGATGGCATCCATCTCAGAAATATCTATTTTATGCTCTCCTCCACCTATCACATACTCTATATACACCAAATACTATGAAACTCACACTTCTTCAAATTTTATAAAAAATCGTGCTTCTTTAATGTCTCTAACACCTACATCAAAAGTGATATGTGCTCCTCTTAGGTAACTCTATATACTAGTATATCATCCAAATATACAAATAGCGAATGGATCTATTAAAATTTTCAATATAGCATTCATTTACCTCATAAACATAGGCGGTGAATTACATAGGCCAAATGACATGACTAACTACTCATACAAACCTTACCTAGATTAGAAGGTATTTTTCTTGGTATCTTCTTCTCTTACTTGAACACAGTGATATCCGGACTTTAATCCCATATTGGTGAAGTATTTCACTTGTTACGGTGTCCAATAGATTATATATTTTGGGAATGGGTTACTTTTTCTTGAGCATGATTTTATTTAATGTTGTATAATCGATAAAAATGTGAGAAGTCTCATCCTTCTTTACCATAATGATTATGGGTGACACATATGGTGATGCATTCGATCGAATGACACCTTGTTTAAATACTCTAACCTTAGTTGGTTCTTCACTTCACTTGTAATTGACTTCCTATACAACTCAATTTTATAAATGGGGATTTCAGCAACGGTTCTGGATCTTGTTCTCCACTTCCCTCTTGAGGTGGTAACACTTTAGGATATCAAAACACATCCACGTATGCCCTATAAAAACTCTTCCGGTTGTTATTTATGTTTATTGGTAATCCCATCTATAGATTCCCTTCCTCTTACTCACTTTTCTACAAATTAATTTTCTCTTAAAAACAATAAAACATACTTATTCTTGGAACTATTGATGTTCTCGGCTTGGTTGGAACTTATTAGAAAAATTTCAAGTTGCCTTTGTGTGCATTCATGGTGAATGATTTTCCATCCTTGACTAGTAGACACTAGTTGGATCTTCACATGAAGATTTCATCCCATACTTATGTACATGTAGGGACCTCTAAGCATGACTTCACATACACAGGGAATTGAATCTATTTCTACTTCATCGAGCAAAATCAACATTGATGGAAAATCTAATTTTTCACTATTTTGTTACCTTCAACTTTTCATCTTTATTTATCCATCCAAATGGATCTGGGTTTGGTGTAGAAATTTGATACAAAATATGTGTTGCCTAAATTCTCTGATCTAACAATAATATGATATCAAGTATAGAATGCTTCTCTAATCTTTGCGGAATTTGAAACACAATTTCCGATCACAATATCATGAAGAAAGATCAATCACACATACCATAGATAATTTACCCGGGAAATCATATAGCTAAAAAACCCCCAATATATTCTACTATGTATTATATCATGGATCATGAAACAATTACATGCAAAGCTCCAATCAAGATCTCTGTGCAATGAGCTATTGTCACACATTGTCATACAAAAATTGGCAAGTTTCTTAGCCAATCCTTGTCTCCAGACAACCTACACTCCTTTGCACAATCCCGGTAATAGAAATCCTTGAATGAATGGAATCCTTCTTTTCTTGGCATTTGTGCAATCCTCATGGGAACATCCAATGTGTGTGTGGTTGCATGTGTGCAATCTATAATGTACAACTTATATTCAAGCTGCCCCTTTCACCTACATCTCAAGTTTGGGTCTCCACTTGGATGCGACATGCATGTAGTTAATAGTAGTAAATATTTAGTTTCATGTAGAATATGGAATTGTGAATTAATTAATAATTAATTCACTTGATCTCTCACTATTGTATTTCGATTCTGACTAGCGAACTGAATTTAACACTTAATTAAGTTAAAATACTTTACAACTTTCATAACTACACTTCCAACTTTCTGTTACAACTTCGAATCACTCGGTTACAACTAATTCCACTTTCATGTCCCACCAATCCAACCTATTAACTCGAAATTCCTATAGCTAATGATTTTTCCACTTGATTAACTATTTCCAAGTGCTCATTGAGAATAGATTAATGTTTATTTTCCAACTAATATTAAGGGAAAATAGCAAATAAACTAATATCTATAAATAGACATTCCAATCTATAAATATAACTTGCACATACATATAAAATATACCTCATCTATAAATAAATTTTCTCATGCATCTACAAATAGACATCCACCTAAAAATAGCTGGGGTCCATTCTAGTGTAGGTTCATAATTTTCCTGCTAGGATCTTCTTGTTGAATCTAAACACTCCCCTCTCCATGAAAAGGTATTATCCTTCACCACGATCTTATCTCTATGGTATTCGAATTTTCTCCGGTGAGAACCTTCATTAGAATGTATGCATCTACGATCTTCCATAGGAATGTGCGAATCAACATGATTCTCCTCACTTTTTAATCTCTAAGATGATGGTATCGAATATCTATATGCTTAGATGAATCCTTGAAACACAAGATTAATCGAGAGTTTATTGACTCGATTATCACAATGAATCTCTGTCGGATCTAAATGAGAACCAAACGATTAACCAACCAAGATCTTTCTCATCCAGAGATAGCCTCAAATGGAGCTTGAATTGCGCCATGTATTAAAACCAGGAAGCTGAGTGCCATGGATACGCTACGGTGTACCAAGAAACGGTTATGCTCATCCAATGCTAAAGATCCCCTAATGTGCTCTTTTACGTCGATGGGATGCTCGCCCAATATGCATCGTGAAGCCCATGCAACTTCACCTCATACATCTGTATGCGGCCTGCTCGGGCCTTCTCTGATGTTCCCCTCGGGTATCTCGGGACATGATTTTACGCCTTTCAAAAGAGTTTGGTAGGCTTAGCCATAGCTTGATATTTCATTGTTAACCACAGGCAAATGTTCGGTCTCATGTTCACTAGATACATTAGCGAACCCACTAGCTGTCAATAGATAGTAGAATCCACTACCTCTCTAGAAGTAGCATCTCTTTCCTCCGGTTTACGGAAGAGGAGTATCCATGGGTTGCGGCCACTCCATGTGAAACTTACATGTATTATCTCCCTTGCATACTTTTCCTTGAGACACAAAATGTTCACCATCTCAACGCCGTATTTCCAATCCAAGGAAATAATGAAGGAGGCCCATATCATACATCTTGAACTCCTTTGAAGTCCTCCTTGCATAGATATATCATTGCTCATCACCGGTCAATATTAAATAATCAACATAAAGAACAATGATTAAAAGCTTACCCTCCACCACAATTTGGTATAGTTTTTCATACGCTTCACTTTAGTGAAGCCAGTCAGTGAAATAGTTGTCTATCCAGTACCAAGCATAGGGTGCTTGCTTTAAGCCACATATATGCTCTTTTGAGTCGGAACATACAACTCATTGGCCAGAAGATCTCAAATACTTGACTGCCTACATGTACACCTCTTCCTCAAAGATCCATTGAGAAACATAGTCTTCACATCCATCTTATGAATGCACCGGCCCAACTATGTTGAGAGAGCAAAGGATGGTCCTTATGGAAGAATACCTTACGACATGTGAGTTTCTTCATAATCTATCCCTCGATACGCTGATAAGCCTCGAGACACAAATATGGCCTTGTATTTCTCAACACTCACATCAGCCGGTTTCTTACCTTGTGAGTGCCATCTAAGACCTACTGGATTTATCAATCGGCCTTGGAACAATTTCCTAAGCCTTATTTTTGACAATGGAATCATACTCCTCCACCATTACATCTACCCATGTGAGCTCCTACACTTCTTCTGAAAGGAAGATAAAGTTTGAGAATCATGATACATTTTCTTATAAGATCCATGTATCTATTAAATCGATGAGGAAATTTATCCTTTATACGTATTTGTGAAGTAAGAGGGCTCCTGTCCCAATACATCATCCAAGTCTCATCCTACTCCCATTTTTAACCGTCGCCTTAACTGAATTCTGCGTGTTTGTCTCACGTGAGTGGAATCCTGCTCCATGAACCTCCTCATGTGGTTCATCCACATCTAAAGACTCATCTTTGGGAACCAACACCATCTACATACAAGTCCAACACTTCCTCTCAAGCGATAATCGCATGGCTTTCCCCCTCATTGAATTTATATCTCGTCGCACCACGGTCATTAGTATCTGGAAAAATATACACGATAATTATGGGGTTTTTTTGTACCCCAAAAAATCCCAAGTTTGGGTTGGCTCTAGCTTCTTCCTAGCGCCCTTGTACATGCACATAAAATGAGCCAAAAATCTTATAGTGTGAAACATTTGGTTTCTTACCAATGAAAGCTTCTTCGAGGTGTAATCATGCGAGTGCCTATGAGGACAACAATTTTGCACATAAACTACAATTTGCATGCTTCTACACACAAATGCATTGGTAGGCAGTGATCATGCAACATCGCTCATGCTACATCCAAGATCGTTCTATTCTTCCTCTCGGTGAGCCCATTTGTTGTGGGTTATGAGGCGCTATGAGTTCTCTTGGTGCTTCTTTCTTTGCGGAAGTTCTTGAATTCCTAGAGATGTATTCTCTATGATTATCGCTCTTGAGAGCCTTCACTTTTCTGGAGATTCTTTCTCCACCAAAGCCTTAAACTCACGGAGACTTTGAGAATGTTTGATCTTTCTTTTGCATGAAGAATATCCACCATTTACGAAAAGTCATCAACAAAATAACATAGTAATTATGTTTTGATGTTGAAGCAACCAAGAATGGTCCACACACGTCTTTGTGAGCTCTCTCGAGGATCAGCCACCGATTCTCCTTTTCATGAAAGGTGTACTTTACATACTTCCCCATGGTGAAACCTTGCCTTGCAATCTGCTTGAGCAAGTCTTCCCATTGGAAGTCCGGTAGATATTTGTGCATGAATTTCAAATCCATGATGAAGATGGCCCAATACCATGCCATAATTTTCCCTCATCCCGGCTCACCACTTTTCCTACCTTTCCCATCATGGTAGCGCAACCATATACCTCCAGCTTGTAGAGATTACGAAATTGAATCCATATCCTCTTGGCTTGAACCGTTGTTTTATGTCACGGGAAATATTTTCCATCGCTAAAAACACGTCACTTGGCCTCTATCCTCCAACATTGTGATTGAGACCAAGTTTTTCTTCGGACACACGGAACATGCATAACATATTTCAATTGAAATGGTTTACTTGACTCCCTCTAAAAGGTAATGGTATGATACCCGATCCTGTTATGCCTTTATCATCCATTGTCGCCCATCGCATGCATTTGGAGATCTTTCTCCTCCAATCATGCAAAAAGTTCCTTATCTCCGTCATGTGAAAGGAAGCGCCACTATCCAAATGCCACACCAATCCCAATGCACTTGACACCATGCATGCAATCAAATAGAATTCAATCTCAAATTGCGAGGCAAAGGGCCTCACTAGCGTATCTTTAGAAACCTTCTTGTTCTTCTTCTTTTGCGGACATATAATGTCGAGATTCCCATGTTTGTGACGGTGAAAACACTTCATCTTGGACACTTATCCAGCTTCTTGCCTTTAGACTCGGGTTTGGAATGAAATTTCTTGCCTTCCCCTTCTTTTCCTTAGCGCTGAAAAATCCTCCTTCATCATCATGCTTTGATGAAGAGCCATCTGCAGTGCTGCTGCTTTGAACTCCTCCACGGTCCAGGTAGGTCGTTCCCAATCCGAGAAATTTTCCGTGGTGCTGATAGAGTCTTCATACTTTGTGCCCAACTCTTAGGAAGTCCCAAGAGAGCCAGCTCTTAAAATCGCATCATCGACGCGGTTATTCCCACACTCCCCATTTTATCCCGACATTGGACAAACTATGTGAGATACTTTGGAATGTTTTCTCCCTTTTCCATCTTGATCTTTACAGGTTTATCTTTGGCCTTAATTTCCTATGATGCTGCTACCTTTTGAATAGATCTATAAAGCCTTCCACATAGCATATGGTGTGGCTTTCCCATGGAGGCTTGAAAATGTAGTCTGATACTCCCTCCATGATCCTCCTCACCTTTGCCACTTTATTTCTGCATACATCAAGATTAGCGATTATTTGCAGTACGCTTAAGAACATCTTTTTCAATGAATTCCTTCAAGCCATTATCTTCAGAAATCTTGCCTATGTCCCTGTCCTTCCAAGAAATTTACTCTAACCTGACCATTAGAAATCCATTTCGATCTTGAATCAAATGTAAGCGCCAATTATTTACACCCAAATTTGAATTCTTTCCACCAACAAACTCGACTCCTACTTCAAAATTGCAATTTGTTGTGCTACGATACCATGTAGAAATTTAATAAAAAATATGTATTTCCTAGATTCTCCTGATATTACAATAATATGCTACTATTAAATACGGGAATCGCTTCTAAAATCTTTACAAGGAGCACAATCTCCAATCACAATATCATGAATAAATATCAATCACACATAACACGGATAATTTACCCAGGAAAAGAATATAGGTAAAATACCCTATCTTCTATTTATCATATCATGGATCATGAAAAATTACATACAAAGCTCCAATCGAAGAGCTCTCGGTATAATAGACTATTGTCTCACATTATCATAAAACAATTGGCAAGTTCTTAGCCAATTCCTTTGTCTCGGAACAACTTGCCTCCTTTGCACAATCCCAATGATAGCAATCCCCACCTGAATGAATGGAATCTACTTTCCTTGGTTGTGCAATCTCATGGGAAAATCAATATGTGTGTGGTTGCATGTGTGCAACCGACAATGTCACAACTAATAGTCCATTGTCCCTTTCACCTACATCTCATGGGTCTCCATGAATTGATATGCATGTAATTAATAGTATTAAATATTAGTTTGCATGTGAGGCCATTGATTGTGAATTAATTAATAATTAATTCCTTTTTATCTCTCACTAGTGTATCATGACTACAACTATCACAGGCGAGTTTAACTCACTTAAGCTTGAGTTAAACTACTTTACAACTTTTATAACTACACTTCCAACTATGTTAGAACTTAGAATCACTCAGTTACAACTAAGTCCACTTGCATGTCCACCAACCAACCTCTTAACTTGAAATTCCTATAGCTAACTGATTTTCCACTTTAATTAGCTATTTCCAGATGCTCATTGAGAATAGATTAGTGTTTATTGTCCAAATAATATTAAGAGATAATAGTCGGCATGCAACTATAAATAGACATGCAATCTATAGATAGAACTTGCACATACATCTATAAGTAGACCTCATCTATAAATAGAATTTTTCTCATGCATATATAAATATACATACACCTCAAAATAGCCTGAGGCTCCATCTAGTGTAGGTGCATAATTTTCACTAGGATCTTCTTCATTTGAATCTCAACATTTGGATGATCAAACTTACAATCCCAATTTTTTGAACATATTTTCTACAATGAGATTTTCTTGGGATCCGAGTAAAACAAAACATCGAAGATTTTTATTCTTGACTTGTATCTTTATGTTGAGATTTTGGCCATTTCTTTCTCTTCTTATTGTTGAAGGCTACAAGATTCACCTCCTTCTATAATGCTTGTGTATACAATATTCTCATCCATGCTTGAGCTAATTTCAACATGGTTTCTAGGAATTAGTAGCCATGATATTCTTCTTCATATTGTATTTCTTTATGTTCTTGGTTAAGATATGGATGCAACTTCCAACAATTCTCCTCTATATTTCCATCAATGTTCAATGGTTGTCTTGGTTGATAGGATCTTTGCATTGGTGTGTTTTGTTTTTTGTTTTATTTTATTTATTTCCCCCCTTTCCACTTTTTCCCATCTTTAAGTGTCATGTTGCTAATTACTTCTAATCCACTTGATTTCCATTTTCTTCATGCCTATGTTCTCTAGGTATTATGTATACACGAGGCCTTGTCCATCGATATGGTCTTGAAAAGCACCACTCACTTCTACAAATGGATATGTAGGCCCCCAAATACTTGAGGGTAAATTTGGGTTATTTGGGGAGATATCCAACATTATGCATACCCAACATTATGCCCATATTCCTAAATTTTGTAGTGTACTCTTATACCTCACCCTTACTTCTACCTAAAGTAATGTCAATCAATCTAGTGGTCCTATACATACTTGATATGGTAAAATTGTGACTTTATGATGGTTTTAAAAAGTCCTCCCACTTAGTCATTGGAGGATCTCTCTCTTACCTCAAAGTATACATGTGGCTTTCCCACTAGGTTAGGGCATGCTCCTCCAATCTCGGTCGTGAAAATGAAATCTTCTATTCTTCCTTGATCTGATGAACACTAAAATACGAGTCTAATTGCTAAAACTAGTTATTTAGTTTTAGAATGTTGATCTCACCTTGATACAACTTGATATTGACCTTTTCCTCCATTTTTGAATAGGGACCATGAATGGATTGTGACACTCAAACTAGATTTTTCTCTTTTAGGTACTTTCTCTATATCATTCTCTATTTTATTCTTGATCCTCCAATCTCTTCACATAGTCGATTGTCTAAATTAGAACCCCATTTTCTCTAAATAGACAATACTTTTTTTCTCGGGGATGACATGAGGATATTCACATTACATGTTATATCTCCCAACTTTTGCTTCTAGTCACGAAACCTCTCCTCTGAATCATGAAGGACATTCACACCAGATTAGTCATCCATGACTAGGGTTCGATTACTTTTGGATTGACCAATCTATATCCCCTACAAATATACACAATATACACAAATAAACATAACTCTGATACCAATATTATCTATAAATTTATGTGTATATTCTAGTGGATAGTTTGTCATAACATGTCACCTAAAATCTATACTATTTAAGTATATTCTCTTTGTAGAAATTTGAATAATAAACCGAATTATTCAACGAATATTATCGATTACACACTATTTAAGCTTCATTCATAATACATAACATCTTCTACAATTGATCATCAATTTGCGGAAATGAAACGGTCGCATGCGCACAGTAAACATAATCAAGCACACATATAACATAGTATGTAATGGGGAAAGCTAATAGGCGAAAACCCCAACTATACGTATGTTATAATGATAGAAGACATGTAACAATACATAGCACAAAGCTCCTCACAGCTCTCAACACTATCTCACATGCCACACAAACTAGCGAGATATGAGCCGATCCTGATTCAAATCTCCTCCTGGTCTGTGCCTCTCTTGTGCAATCCAAGATGAATAATGATGAGATCCAAGTTCGAATCCCTTTGGCTTGTACCACGCAATCATCATTAAATCTCAATCAATGTGTGTGCAAATCCCTTACGTATAGTCACAGCCGATAGTAGACTCACCCTTTCACCCACCTCTAACTCTTGGTCTCAGGCCATCCATACATTGATTGAAAACGTGTATTATTTAGTTGATTTATGAGTTAATAATTAGTGAATTAATTAATAATTAATTCACACCACTCATCACTAGTGTATTTATCGAGTTAGAATAAATGCATAACTAGTTCAACTAAGTTAAGCCATGAACACAACTCCACCATGTCTCATCAACTCCACCAAACTAATAACCACATGAGTTCTGCAAAATCAAACCATGCAATAGCTCAAATAACCCATAGGAAAAGCATATTTCCTTAATCGGCTCCATGTGCCACATCAAGCATCAAACTAAAGTGCTCAAGAGGAATGAGATAATGTTTATAGTCTAAATATTATTAAGGGTTAATAATATTCGGCTAATTTCTATTTTGCTTGAGCGGTTTAAAAGAAAATAGATTAAAGCCCAATGTCTAAAAATGAGGTCCATCTATTTTTACCATGACCAACCACTCCACAAATGGCATCCACGCAGCTCATAGACCATGATCCATATGTAAAAATAGACATAGTCGAAAAATGAACTTTGCGCCAAAAATAGCTGTAGTTGCATAGTGAAGGTGACTTCTTTTCACTATAACCATCATATTGTTGCATTTTTGCCTCTCTCAACAATATATGGATTATCTACAACTTTATCACCACCTGCAGTGGTATTCAAATTTTCTCATTTGGTGAGCGCCTTCGTCGAGATATCATCATCTTGATCCTACGTAAGGAATGTATGAAAGTAACATGATTCTCATTTGCACACAATCTACGATATGATAATTTTTGATGTCGATGCGTTTGGATCTATCATGAAATCTTGGATTAGCGAGAGTTTAATGCAACTGCAGTTATCACAATAAATCACGGTAGGCTCCAAGTGTGGCTAGTTTCTTGACCAGGATCTTCCTCATCCATATAGCCTTGCATGCGACCAAGCTTGCTGCCATATACTAAGCCTACGCTGAAATGAGTGCCACGGATCTACCTCTGCTTCTCTTTGTACCAAGAAAGCTAACTGTTGACCGATCACCGAAAGATCCCTCCATATATTTCTCTTTGTCCATTGGGCTCCACCTTGTCCATCCATGAAGCCACATGAAAGCTTCACCTCATCCCTCTACATGCGTACCATAATCCATATCTAGATGTGCCTCTAAGATAACGCAATACATGCTTGCACATACAGAAGAGCTTGGTAGGCTTAACCACTTCTTGTGGTAGTTAACAACATGTTAGGGTTCCCATGTTTTCGCGAGATTTGGCAATACCAAAGATGAGACAACATCAAACCACTTTAGGGCCTAGGATCTATCCCTCCTGGACTAGGAGGGATCTCTCCAAATGAAACAAAGAATGATATATCTTTGAAGCTCAAAAATAAGATGTTAGGCTAGTTATGAGCACAAGGGGGGTTTTAAATGATTTGGTTGGTTGGTTCTTTGGGTTGAGTCATGAGATCATGGGCGAGAGAAAGAAATGAGAGAAGGAACACAACGACGGGATGTTTCAGCGAGAAAGAATGGGCCAAGACGAGTGCCATCCATTGGGCTATGGAGTCATGAAAAGGTAATTACATGCAACAACTAGCCAAAGCCTCAAAAGAACAAGTTATCTAATACTAAAGGATCTTTTAGAATAGATGGTGGGATGGAACATTAGGAGAGAAAGTGAAAGAAGGAAAGACGACCAATTTCACATATAGATCAGGTCGGAGGTCATTTAACTCCGGACTTGCTTGGACATACTCAAGGCGACTCTCAAAAGACAACGGAGACGCATAGATCAGACCGAGAGGTCATTTTAACCCGAGATCATCGCGCTCAAGGAAAAAACGAGAGATAAGTTATACGGAGAAACATCTAAGAAGCAAACCCCACGTTCATCGTCGACGGCGGAGCAATAACATCCGGCCACTTGGTTAAACCGTGAACCTACTCTTAGACGGTACCTAAGAACGAGTTTCAACCAATTCATACATCGGTACAGCCGGCCAACCGCATACTACTGTATTTGGTTAAATCAGCGAAACACGGCTCTTAGATAGCACATGAAAGCGAGAAAACATAAAGGTAGGGAGAAGCGAGACGACATAGGGCACCTAACAAGGGTGAATCCTATACCATTCTTCGATGCCTACGAGAAGAACATGAAACGGTATGAAAATGTAATGAACGAGTAAAAACACATCACCAATAGTAATAGACCGAGAATCTGTGAAATGTGCTGCGATTAATTGATGCAAAACCGGTCATGTATGAAATAAGCTCAATGGTATTCTCGGTCAGGACTTCTCCTCGACCCTGTACACACAACTACTCACATACTCCCTCCCGACTATTAACGAGTCAAATGAATCCTCTAACGACCAAACTACCGACATGAACAACAATATTTACAATATGTTCTCGAGGGATCTTTTTATAGGAGAAGAGGAAGAAAACCGAGGTAGATAGACAATCGAGCGATTTATTAAAAGAAACGAATAGGAAGTGTCCCACGCCCATGCGCAAGCAATGAGCACACGCGTGACGTAGATACTTTGTAATCATGCCGGGAGTCTCATCCAGGTCGACTTTGATCTGATATGTTCCTTGGAGTCCTTTAAATTGTCTGGGCTTCGCGGCACATACAGAAATAAATGACATGGATTAACGATACGAGGCTCTCCATACCTCATGCTTCTTTATTTGTCTGAAATGAGCTTCGGTCGAGCGTATTTAATTGCTTATGGGCTCGAGGAGGCATGGAGAACAACGTAAGGGAAAGTGTATACGGAGTAAAGAACACTCTTTCTTTGTTAAGTGGCCATGATGAGTACTTCTTTGATGCGCTCTTGAATCACCAGGCACCGACTTCGATCCTTTGAACGTGAGTTCACGTTTGAATTATGTCAACAACGGTGTTAACCCCTTGGAGAACTAATTCGGCTGATCATTGGCAATGATGAAAGAGCCTCTATGTGACCTACTGCACCCGTAGAATAAACTTATTACGAGCCGGGCGGTGGTGGAGAAATGCGATTGGAGGCGGTGGAATGGTGGCGGAAGAATGGAGAATCAATGGAAACGGCGGAGAGGAGCGGAGAAACGGACTCATAGTACTAAAAAAAACTGACGTTGACGTTTTGGCGAATTACACGGGGAAAACATCAAAAAACAATGAACGGATGAATGAAATTGGGACCCGGCGGGCGGAGGGCGAATAGCGAGCGAGTCGGATCTTGGAGAAAGGACGGCTGGAGGTGTCGCACAATCGCAATCGGGGGTCGGACGAAGTGGTTTGCGATTGCGATCGGAGAGGGCTTGCGATTGAGCGCTGGCTGGCCATTGATCTCGGGTCCGAATCAACAGCTCACAATCCATCGGAGGGAGAAACGAGAGGTGCGAAGGGGATAGAGCGATTAGCGGCGAGCCGTAGGATCGGCGGAGACGGACGGCTACGATTAAATCGGGAGACGGAGGAAGCACTTGTGATTGACGATCGGGAGGGATGCGATTGGCGGCGGCCGTCGATGCGGGAGAAGCTGGACGGCGGCGGAGATTTAATCGCGGGAGAGACGGAAGAACATGCGATTCGATCGGAGGTCAAGATGCAATTGAGCGGTCCAGATCGGGGATCGGATCAACGGTTCGATTCAATGGGAGGGAGAGAAGAGGGGTGGCGAGATGACGTGCGATTGGCGGACGGAAGTCGGATCGCGCGAGGAGAACGGACGGTCGGGGATTAAATCAGAGCATCGCAATCGGGAGGTGCACAATGGGTGTTGCGATTGCGATTGGGGGGGATTTTGCGATTAGCGTTGGTAGTTGATCTCGAGGGTCCGGATCGACGGTGGGAGGGACCATCGGAGGGCAGTGCGATCAGCGTGGGACCATTGGATCTTGAAACATATGGATGGCGTGATCAAATCGGAAGGTTTCAATCGGGGGTGGACTTAACATGTTCGATTGCGATGGACGAGGGCACAGATTAGCGCTCGGCCGTTCGATCGAAACGGATCAACGGTGCGGAACGGATCGCGGGATTTAACGTAATAAAACAATCACATCGGGCCTTTTCAATGTTATAAAGGATTTTGCCTCCCGTAGATGCTCTGATTGCGATAGCGCGGGGGACTTAAGCACTTGGTCTGGCGCGAAATTCATGTGAAGTGGTTAAAGGGAAGGGGATAAGCCCTATTACATGGTCGGAAAGTGGGTTTTTAGCCCATTTTAGTGGATTTTGAAGGCGGAAAAGGAAACGATAGAGAAATAAAGGGGAAGAAGACTAACGAAGGTTGGGGAAAGAAAATTTTAAGGGGATTTTGAGGGGATTTGGAGGGTAAATGGGGAAAGAAGGGGGAATAAGGGAGAGAAAACAAAGGCTTTGGGGGATGAAACTCTAAGAGGGAAAAAGGAGCCTTTGGGCATCTCTTCACATATATGAGGCTTTTATAAGGAAAATCAGCGAGAGGATTTGATCGAAAGGATAAAAGGCACATGGAGGCTTCAGGAAATTTACGTATTTTTGAAGGAAATGCATTCTGAAGACTCACAATAATTAGCCCCCTATTTGCTTGTGAAATTTCATAGGAGGGCTAACACAACATAGCATATGTCGGGTCGTGTATTATTTGGATACATAGCGACCCCACCAACTGTCGTCTTGATGGCATCCACTACCTCCACGAAGTAGCATCCTCCTTCCTCCAACCTCTTGGAAGAGGAGTATCAGCAGAGCTGCATCCATGCATATTGAACTTCTCCGGTATCTCTCGGGCATACTTACCTTGAGAAACAAATAGTCCATCAACTGTACCAAATTTCAATCCCGAGGAAATAATGAAGGAGGCCCAAGTCCTTCATCTCAAACTCTCTTGCAAGATCCTCCTTGCATGAAAGTATCAACGACTCATCATTTTAGTCAAAATCAAATCATCTACATAAAGTACAATGATCAATGACTTACCCTCCTACAATATGGTATAGGTTAGGATCGCCTCACTCTTGGAGAATTCAAGTCCGGTGAAGCCACTTTGTCCCCCATCAATGCTGTGCGAAACACCGAGGTACTTGTTTCAGCTACTTTAAACGCTCTCTTGGGTTTCACACATACGGCTAAACTCACCCGAAGATCTCGAAACCTTGGTGCTCATGTACCTCCTCCTCAATGACTCGGTTAGAACACGGTCTTCACATCCATCGATGGATGTGCCACCCCATCTGTATTTGAGAGAGCTAGGGTCATCCGTATGGAAGAATACCTTGCGACGGTGCAAGGTCTCCTCATAATCGATCCCCTCTATACGGCAGAAGCCTCGGAGCAACAAATCTTTCCTTGTGCTTCTCCACACTCCCGTCAATGCTTTGCTTCACTTTGTAAGATCCATCTCGAACCCACCGCGATTTCCATTCCGGCCTTGGGACAATCTCCCATGCCTTTGTTTCGCTCAATCGAATCATGCTCTTCCCTGCTGGCATCTACCCATGCGGGGTCCTCCACAACTTCCTCGAAGAGGATGGCTCTGTCCGAAATACATTTCTACAAAAGCCATGTATCCAGTATACCGGTCCGGTGGCTTGTCTCTATTTAACGACGTATTGTTGTAGGTGGTCCTACAACCTTCTCGCATCTTGAACGATCGCTCGGCTTACGTAGTGTGCTTCCACCCTGCGATGGTTGGCGCTTCATGAGTAGTCTCTTCAATCCATGAACTTCCTCTTATGGGCGATCCACATCCACCGAAGCTCATCCTTAGGAACTAATAGCTCCTCATGCATGCAAGTGTGGCTCCCTCTCAAGTGAGCACTTCATGGCTTTCTCCTCTGAAATTTGATATCCGTCCACACAAAAGTGCCGACATGCCGGAAATACACACAATAGTTGTGGGGCGTATTAGTGTACCCCAAAAATATCCCAACCTCGTAATTCGACTCCGGCTTCTTCACAACTGGCATCCTTCGTCACATGAATGTAAACGGGTGAACCAAAAATGCGTCAAATGGGAAATATCGGGCCTCTTACGAGAAAACTCCTCCTCGGGTGTACTCATGCCAAGTATCTTGTGGGGACAACGATTACGCACACACTATCTTGCGGTATTTCATGCCTCCGCCCACAAGTGAATGGGTAGGCCACGATCGTAACATCGCGAGTGCAACACACGATCGTTACGTTCTTCCGCTGCGGAAAGCCGATACAACGTGGGTTATGGGGGTCATCTCGGCTCTCTTCGAATCCCTTCTGTTGCAAAAAGTCCTTGAATTCGCTAGAGATAAACTTACCACCATTGTCGCTCCCTAAGAGCCTTCACATGCTTCACGATTCCTTCTCAACCAGCGCCTTGAACTCATAGGAGCTTTGAGTATGTCTCGCTGTGTACACTGCATGAAGAAGATCCGGCACTAGAGAATAATCATCAACAAAGATCACATAGTACACCGTGCTTTCTTGTCGAAGCTGCGAGAAAGGTCCACACACGTACGTATTAATTCTCTCAAGGATCGTCGTGGCACGACTATCCTTCTCGTGAAAGGTGGCTTTCTGCAAATTTTCCCCAAGGTACACCCCTGCAACGTGCGGCGGCTGGGGAGGCACCCTTAGGAAGCCCAATAGGGAAAGCTCTATTGCGATATCTTCAAAGCTCCATGGTAGAAGGTAATGCCCAATCTCGGTGCCACGACTCGCCATCATCCGTCTCACCACTCATACTTGTACATGCCAATGTTGCGCGACCATCTACTTGCAATTGATAAAGGTTCTTGACTTGAACCCCTATCTTCCGGATTTCTTCGGTTGTCTTCTTTGCGCGGGAAAGCCTTTCCTTCACTAAAGAACAACATCACCTCCTTGTCTTCCAACATCGCCACGGGGAATAGATTCTTCTTCAATCCTGGAACATGCATCACTTCCTTCAATACGAAGGGTTACAGACTCCTCTCAAAGGAAATGGTATCGATACCGGTCGCCTTGTATCTGCCATCATGGCCCATCTCGATGTACACTCCAAGATCTTTCTCATCAGATCGAAAAACAAATCTTTGATCTCCTGTCATGTGAAAAGATACTGCTTGTCCAAGAACCATACGATCCCCATCACAACGGAGTAGCTTCATCGATCAGCGAAAAATCTAGCTCGAAGTTTGCGAGGCTAAGGCCTCTCCGTGCAGATCCGGCGGCTTTGCCACCCCTTCTTGCGAATAATTTGTGGCATAATGTCGTGTTGGTGACGGTGAAAGCACTTCACCTTGGACATGTCACACTTCTTGCCTTTCACACCATAATGAGAGCTTTGTTGCTCTTCCCCTTCTTTGCTTTGGTAGCCAAAGTGAAATTTTCTTCATCGGATACCTTTGATGAAGATCGAGTCCTTGGTACTACGCCTTATCTCCTCTTGCACAAGATCCGACCAAGTCGCTCCCATCTGGAAATTTCTCCCAACCATTGACGGAATCTGATGAGCATGCCAGCTCTTGGAAGACCAAGGAGAGCCCCAGATCACCAATTCCTCATCATCCCTAAACCACCCACACTTCCATCTCATCCCTACATTGGATGAACTTCGTGAGAGTACTTGGGCATCTTGTCCACCTTTCCATCTTTATGTGTCGAGTTTATCCTTGAGCGCCAACTTCCTACGAGTCGCTCTTGCTGGAAGTCATCTGTCAACGCTTTCCTCAAGTATGGAGAAGCACTAATAATAGGATGGATACGATGTGATCCTTCACACCCTCACGCAAAAATCCTTCGACATTTCTTTGTCTTCACTTTTCCAAGCCTCAACTTGAGCGAGCATAAGTGAACTCCTTCGACATCTATGAACTACTTCAAGCGGGTGTGTCATCTAACACAGCCTCCATCCTGTCTCTCCATGCAATATAATTCAAGCTGCCCTCAGGAGCATACTCATCGCAATCCGTTGAAAGACATTTTGACTTCGACACCAGAAAACAACTGTTGCAAATTCGAATTCCACCGGCTCAAAACTCAGCATACATTCTGTGAGAACAAAGTATTTCTAGCACGAATCGAAATTGTAGGGGCATTTGCGAGATATATCACCTTTCAAAGAAAGGATGGATCCGAGAGGCTACTAGCTTTGCTTACGGACTACGCTCTGCCGAAATAAATTGTAATAAGCATGTCGTCCGATGATCAATTTCGCTCACGATACCATGTATAAATTTGAATAATAGGCCGAATTATTCATAGAGATTATCTTGATTACACACTATTTAATCTTCATGCATAATACATAACCTCTTCTACAATTGATCATCAATTTGCGGAAATAGAAGCGATCGCATGCGCACATTAAAACATGTCAAGCACACATATAACACGGTATGTAATGGGGAAAGCTAATAGCTGAAAACCCCTTACTATACGCCCATGTTATAATGATAAGAAACATGTAACAATACATATCACAAAGCCCTCACAACTCTCAACACTATCTCACATACTACACAAACTAGCTCGGATATGAACAAGTCACAAGTTCAAATCTCTCCACAAATACGCATATTGCGCAATCCAAGATGAATAATGATGAGATCAAGTTCGAATCCTTGCAACTGTCTTGTTCAATCCTCATTGGAAATCTCAATCGATGTGTGTGCAAATCCCACACTGACTATAATCCAAGCTTGATAGTGACTCACCCCTTTCACCCACCTCTGCTGCAGATACTCCTTTGAGCTGTCCATGCATTGCGGTTAGCGATGTATTATTTAATTCGATTTATGAGTTAATAATTAGTGAATTAATTAATAATTAATTCACACCACTCATCACTAGTGTATTTATCAGTTAGACTAAATACAACTAGTTCAACTAAGTTAATAGAACACAACTCCACCAAGCTGTCTCATCAACTCCACCAAACTACTTACATGATTCTAATAAAGTCAACCATGCAATAGCTCAACTAACCCATAGGAAAAGCGTATTTCCTTAAATGTCATGCATGTGCCCATCTGACATCAAGGCGAAGTGCTCCAAGAGGATAAGATAATGTTTATAGTCTAAATATTACTAAGGGTTAATAATATTCGGCTTGTTCTATTTTTAGCCGTAGGTTAAAAATCGTTCATGATATGTATCTAAAAATAGAGGTCCATCTATTTTTACCAACTTGACCAGCCATCCACAAATAGCATCCTGTGACTCATAGACCATGATCCATATGTCTAAAAATAGACATAGTCCTAAAAATAGACTTTGCGCCAAAAATATCCTGGGGCCCACTTGGTAAATGACTTCTTTTCACTAGCTCCATCATCTTGTTGCATTTTCAACATCTTTCTATTTATAGATATGTATACTATTTTTATTTTTGTATGCATAGAAGGTATAATTTATACGAGAAAATGGAGAACAAAAAATAAAAAACTCACAGACATGTTTGACGAAGAAATAACTTGAAACCCTTTAGGAAAAATCCGGCTAGAAGGTGAGGTTTCTTTATTCTCTTTCTTTGAATAAAAAACAATTGTACATATAGAGAAGTAATACTTGTGGCTCGTGGGATAATACCATGCTCAAAGCATCTCTATGTGTTCTCTCTATCCGGCCCACTACTTTGTACTCATCTTTATGGAACAAGTGCACTTTCCGAAAATAATGGAACCTCTTTTACGCCAGTGGCCCTAATTATAGCATTACGATATCTCACAGTGGTTAGGGTTTACTCCCTTGAATTTTAACTAGAGTTACAATATGGACTATTAGTCTTATTCATCATAATTATGTGGATATCCCATTTTCCATGAGTAATGGGGGTTGATGAGGTATCCTCTCAAATTATGTTGGTGAAAACACGAAGTTCAACTTTTTAAGGTGATTTTACCTTTGAAAGGTACACATTTTAATAATATGAAAAAATGGCGTTACAATAAAGCAAAAAAATTGCCCAATGCCCATTTGATCTTGAAACTTTTCGGACTGATTTTTCCAAGTAGGGCTCGGCTAGTAAAAATGGTCATGTAAATTTGATTCCTCCACTTTTCCCATTCTAAAAGTATCGATATGTATGAAAAAAATATAATGATCCAATATAGATCACATATTCCATATATGAACATAAGGACAAAGTTAAATATTTTTAATCGATTTTCATCATGCTAGAAGAATCACTTAAGGTACCAAAAATAAATTTTCCTTCTAATTCGAAAGAAGGAAAGTAGCTAGGAGAAGGTAGTAATGTAACAACACGATAATATCGTTAAGATATTTTTTAGGGTATAGAGTGTATAGACTTAATATACCAATTTATCTTATGGAGACGGGGTTATCGAAATTCCTCTTTCGAGAACACCATAAATGAAAGTTCAACACATAGTTGCAATATATTCCATCGGTTTTTCCATAAGGCTAGGTATGTCTAAAGCTATTTTCATGGGCACATGTGTGGACATGAAACATCATGATATATGAGATAAATTTTCAACCTTGAAGGAAGAAAAAAATTGGAGTTTACATGTGGAGGTGTCCATAACTATGTAGTCTATGTGAGATGAAGGAGCTACTCTAAGATGCTGGTTCCTAAAGTAGCACCAAAGGACATATGAGACTTCAAATCTAGATCGATGGTGATAATTTAGGGGAGAGGTCAAGTAGGAAAATATAAAAGACTGTCACTCCTCCTACAAAGGTGTGAAGCCTTGAAGAAAATGAGAGCATTGGGGTGCAAAGTGGTCTTGTATGGTGAGTCGAGAAATGGATGAATGGAAAGGGGACATCAAGTATGAAAAATAATGTACCAACACATAAAACAAAGGCAAACACAAAGGGTTCATTACCTTAATTATGTTTTAACGTGTGAAATAATACAATTTTTGGTAAGGTGTTTTTTGCGTGAAATCCAAAAATAAATAACATTATTCCACTAAAAAGTATGCGGGACTTCCAAAAGTTTTCAACATTGGGGTCTCAAGACACTAGAATAAAACTATTGAATGTATGAAAGGAGGTTATAATGAGGGGTATTATGCCACATCTAAAAAGCTAGTGATACTTCCAATAGCCATTCAAAATTACCTCCCGAGACGAAAAGTGCTTCCATGCTCGCTACCTTGGGTAAGATACCTTATGTTTTGGCCACTAAGCTACCTTCATCCAATCTTAGTGAAGAATCTCAACTTATAGGTACTTAACATGTATATAGAGTCCTTACCAAGAGTTGGAAGACTCAAGTAGGCATGTGATAATTTTGGATTTAAGCCTTTCCCACTTCAAGGGTTTCTTGTCAACATCAACTATTTTTACCTTTGCATCATGGAGGATTTTAAGTTTCCTAAAATATGAGTTTTATGTTTCAAATGAGAAAAACCAAAGGGGGTTATTTGGATTCCTCTTTTGTTGTTGGAGAATGTAACAGTGTTGGTCTTCATAATGAGATTTATTAATACATTTATTTTTATTGTTTTATCAAGCTTGTTCTTCATGCTTCTAAATTCAAAATAAGTCAAATTAATATGTATTTAGGTCACGACATTTGACATTTGAAAAGATGGATTTTTTTTTTTTTTGGGTAAGTACCAGTTGTCAAAAATTTCGAGTTGTCCCTCTCTTAGTCATGTGATGCAGTAGCTGATGGCTGACTCATGATAAACTATTAATCGACACCTACTAGAGATCTTTTGAGAAGATGAAAACCACAAAATGGTTCAATCTCTATAGAAGATAAAAATCAGACAAGTTGAGTTTCCAAGAATAAGAAGAAAGAATAAAATCGGAGAGGAAAGACCAAGTTTTCACTTTTACCTTTCACACATGCAATTTTCCTCTAATTTTCGACATGGTCGAGGAAATATGAATCATCTACCAATTTTTTTTTCAAGGCCAAAAATGAGTTGACTTGAAGTTGGTAATAGTGTCAAGACTCTTGTATATGAAGTAAAGTTTAAGTAATGTTGAATATATATTGAGAAAATAGGGCTGGCCATATTTTAATTTAACTTGAGAGGAGAGCTGATGTGTAACCTTTGAGAGTCTTTAGTCTTGAGTTGGATAACTATTATGTTTTGACTCTATAAAGAAGTGGACGGTTCGGGTTTTCCCTAGTTGTGGGATTTTTCCATATTATTAGACCTATATATAATGTTCTTTGCATTTTTGATCTTCATGTTTTGATATCTTGATGAATACGTAACAATGAAATAATAAAATTCAAAAAATAACAAAATTAATTATAAAGTAAATAAACATAAATATATAAATGCCTTGATTTTCCAACAAAGTATGAGATCTAAGGTTAGTAGAAAGGAGGCTGAATGTCATATCTTGTTGGCATGATGAAAAAGAAAAAAATTCTACGACAAGAAGGATCCAAAGTATGAGACAAGTAAACTTCGGTTGATAAGGTATAAATGAGATAATGCGAGTTGCAAATTTATGATCAAAAGTCTACTATTGTTGCCAAGACTATAAAGCATGCCAATGATTTTATATACTACAATATATTTGTGATCCAATTCACAATATGTATGTTGTGCATAATCTTCAAGAGAAAATTGACAAGAAATAATATTTAGACCTAAGAAATATATATGATATTTAAAATTATCCATGAACCGCATTGCAATAATAGATTAAATATAGAAGCATGTCATAAATTTATTTGTGACAACTCCAAAAATTTGCGGACCTTAAGAGCCTGGCCAGAGTTGGAGAGAAGACTAAAGTTTAATATCTTTCCTTATGTCTAAGTCAAATTGCATGATGGGATATGTTGGTCGAGGTTGGAAGGAGTATTTACCGACACCTTTGTGTGAAAAATCTCTATATATAAGTTGAAACTATACGGCCAGCCAGTTTTATGCAAGGGTCTAACTCTTGTCACAAGTGTTGGAAAATGGTCTTATGCCTATGATGGAATTGTGGAATAAGAGCTACAATACTTCAAAATATGCATATAAAGGCCTTAAAGTGAGGGCTTATCATTATTTTTCAATTATGTTATGGTTGTGACTAAGGATAATGTTGGATGTACACAGCACCCTATTAGAGGCACGAAACCTCAAATTTATGCGGAAATAGTGATCTTAAAGGATGGAGAAATCATTTGAAAAAGGTATGTTGATTTGTTTCTTCTGTTGATTTATTGTTAGGTGATGGAGAGTTTTGAGGGTTTATGGACAGCAGTTTGATGCCTAGATTAGAATTTGCTGGTACGTAGAAAATCAACCTAATTCAACTATTAAAATTCTTCCCTCGAAACTTGGAGAAGTTTTTTTTTGTACAAGTGGAGAGTGTTGAGACTCCCTACATGAGTTGGATCATCCTTGTTTTGAGGAAAATTATTGCATCAGGTACGTGAAACAGATCTGCCAGGGAAGTATATCAAAGTGAGGGAGGCAAAAATATGGTATAGTATGGATAGAGGTAGGGTGAGTCGGTTATGATTGTATGGTTGTCATGAATTACTAAAAGTGATGGCAAAAATAGGTATGTTGATAAGTTTGAACAATAATTTGTTTCCCAGAGTATAATGATGTTTAAAGGATAAAGTCAATGTTAGGAGGCAACTACTTATGTGCATAATGAATGATATTTTTGAGGATAAAATCATTCAGTAGGGCTAGTTGACAGTGGCCCAAGTATAGTAATCGGTTGTAGACACAGTTTGTATGTTAAGAGAACTAGGTGATGAAGCCTAAGTACATTGTATAGGAGGTCATTCAATGTTCGTGAACATTAAGAAGCCTTAGGTACTATCATCCTATGAGCGATGAAGTGGTTAGTGGGAAGATTCTTGTAATCCTATTTCAATGATTTAGTGGTGCAGAGTACGCAGATAGGAGGGGGGTCTCAGAATCTACAGATTAATGATATTGGAGGAGCCATAATAGTACTGGAGAGCTTTGGTGAGGCCACAAGAGATGACGATTTTGAAAAAAATGATAATAGTTGTTGAGAGAATATTCATTTGATGCTATAGAGATGTATACGAATGGGGCGATTGGGAAAAGAGTCTGTCCAATTTGGTAAGAAAAATGGATTGGATAACCTTGTATTTTGATGATCGGTTAGTTGAAGGGAGTATCCAATGGACTATCTTCAAGCGAGTGAAATAAGTAGTGGTTCACACGAGTTGAGGATGCAATAAGTGAAGACCTCAGTGCATGATCATAGATTTTTAGGAAGTAGATTTGGAGCCTAGTTCAAAGAAGTGCAAGATGAGAAAATTCGATTGATAAAATGGCTAGTGGTACAGATTATAATGAGTATTTGATGTAATGGAAGTGAGTAGCACGTTGGTATATATTATAGTATAGTCCCTTATTGTTGTTAGTGTAACCCCCTTATTATTTTTTGTACCCTACTAACTGATATTATTATTATTATTATTGCCTTTTACATTATTATTATTGTTAGATTAAATGGATTATATTGTAGTCCATGGACTCCTATATAGAAGGGGGTTTTGTCATTTGTATCATCCAAGAATTGTTCATTTATGTAATGTGGAGGTTTCCCTCAGAGTGGTAGGTTACCAGACTTTGATCTCTCTTTTCTTCTATTTTGGAGTTTGTTTATAATATTTGGTATTAGAGATTTGGATTCTGGTTTAGCTACTCCAAATGGGCAATAGTAAATTTTCTTGTAATTTTTTTTTTACGAAGGTTTAGAAGGTAAAATTTTTGCAAGCAGTAAAAATCTTGAGAACCTCATATGAAATGTTTCGAGATCTTGGTTTGAAATATTTTCGGAGATATGATCTACTGGAAGTTAGGGGTTTTCGAACTCTCGAATTTCACCTAAAACGGGTCATAGTGGAAGTTTCACTATGGCATTTTTACGTGGGGTAGGGAACGACATTTTACGAGTGAAGTAGAAATCTGAGAAATTCTGCAAAAATTTGAATCTTATGATTGCGTAATGTGTGGGAATATGATATGTGGAAGTTAGTGTTTTTTCGAGGGCTCCCAGGAATTTCATCCTCAAAGAGGTGACCATGGGAAAATCATCACTCTCTCTCTTAGCATTGGATTGGAATTTTGTAAAAAGTGGCAAAATTACAGAGGCGCGGAGTTGTATAGGATTCAGTGGAAAGACTTGATGACATGTGGCACGACGTACAAGTTCGTTGTCCATAATTAGGTTATTGTGGGAGATTGGGGATAACTTTGCCTTAAGAAGAATCCAAATGGAGACTCATACTGTGGCATTTGAAAAGAAACTTTAGAGGATACTACAAGGTTGAATTTAAGATATTGAATATACGCAGTCAGGAGATAATTGGTTATTCACTATTATTAAAAGAAAACAGAAAAGGTGTGTATTTTTTTTCGAATTGCATGAGTCTTGTGCTGAAAAATTGATTCCCGAAGGCATATTGTAGAATAGATATCGATATTAGGTTCTAAAATTCCCCTAAAAAATAATTCAACACATTAAGCCTTTATAAGGCTCTCTTGTAACTCATAGAAAGCAAAACAACATAGTATATAAATTAAAACAAGTGCTGCAAATTTCTCTCTCATGAAAGAGCAACAAAAAATGAAATGGAATTTTTTAAGAAAAGCGTGGAAACTAAGATGGATGGATTTGAAGAAAGGAATGGAAGCTAAGATGGATGGCATGAAAGTTGTCATGGACTATAAGATGGATGACATGGAAGAAAAATGAAAGACAACATGGAAAACACTGGAAAAATGATCTAAAATCAGACATGGAAGCTTTGACAAAGTTGATACAAGAAATGTTTCTAATGGCGAAAAGATAGTAGAGGAAACTCATGATGAGAACAAAATAAATGTTAATTGTGATTTTATAAACTCTAATGTTGTATGGAAAATAATCATATTCAAAAGATGATATGAGGAAGTTTGATGGCAAGGATCATAACATGGATACTACGATTAGACGATATTTTGATCTCAATAATGTACACCATACCTAAAGAGGTAGCATTGCAAATTTACATTTAGAACAAAATATATTTTTATGGTATCGATGGCTTTTCTCAGTGAAAAGAACATCACTCAGGTCAATTTTTACGGAGGAAATGATAACATTATGAGTATACAAAACCTTTATTCTTTGACCAACTGATAAATCTCAAACAAAGGGTTTAGTGGTGGGAGCTCATTGAGGACTTCCAAAAATTGAATATAAGTGGCAATGTGTCCAGGAACACGGGGATTGATGTCTTCATAGGGAATTTAAAGATAAAATCCAACATGAAGTTAAACGTTTGGGAACTTTGATTAATTGGAGAAGGCATTATAGCCAACCCAGAAAATTTGAGATGTAAAATTACTATTCTGAAGCCTACCACTCACATCATAAAGATGGAAGTGTTGCTACTCTGAACGTCAGCCTACCAGAGTTGACACCATATGATGGAAGAAAAAAGAGAGAAAAAGGGCTTTGCTATGGTTGTGATATAAAATATGCTAAAGGTCATAAGTGTGCGAGAAGAAATTATTTTACATAGATTGTGAAGAGGAGGAAGAAAATGAACAAGAAACATTTGAAGAAGAGGATATACACCGGGAACCAATCTTAGAAGAAGAAAAAGTAGGTATGACCATATCGTGTAATGCATTAGCGGGTATTCCCCTCCTCAAACTCTCAAGATGAAGGACATATCAGAAGAAAAAGGTAATAATATTGATTGAACTATGTAGTACTCATAATTTTATTCATTATGGAGGCCTTAAAGGTGAATTTTTCCTATGCCCAACACTGCAGCCAAGTGATGTGAACACGAATGAAGGAGCTATAAATTGCTCTAGAAAATTTTAATATCAAACTAACTATGGGGGAATATGCCTTGAATAGTGTGCTTTTTTCCATTCAATGGGAGGTGTTGATGTTGTACTAAGGAGTACAATCGTTACAATATTTAGGGACGATATCTTTTTGAACTTTCAGAACTTTTATAAAAAAAAATTCGAAAGAAAAAGAGGTTGAATTACGGGGTACGACGGAGACGAGAAGATAATAAGCTCTAATGGAAAAACTTCTAAGAAAAGAACAAAGAGGCTTAATTGCACAAGTATGCTCATAAGTTAACATCAAAATAATCCTTTCTCGGATCTCCAAAAATTCTTGAAAATAATTCCAAGGTAATTTGAACTCCCAAAGGACTTCCACCTATTGATCCATGGCAGTCATGATCTATTCTTCTCATTGATTCCAGGAAGTGCTCCTCAGCTGTCAAGACTTACAGATCATGTGTCCAAAAGAGTGAAATTGAATGTATGATTGCAGAAATGTTAGAGGCTGGTATATAATTCAACCTAATTCAAAGTTATTTCTCTTCTCCGGTAGTATTGGTGCACAGAAGGATGGATCATGGTGCATGTGTCTAGATTATAGGGAGATCAATAAGCTCATTATTAAAATATAAATTTCCCATTCACATGATTGATGAATTATTGGATGAATTACATGGAGCAATTTAATTGCAAGTTGGATCTGACTGTGATATCATCAAATTAGAATGAAGGTGGAAGATATTCAGAAAACAACATTTCAAACTCATGAAGTCCAGCTATGAATTTTTGGTCATGCCTTTTGGCCTGCAAACACTACCTACATTTCAAGGGTTGATGGTGCCATTTTCAAACCCTCTGATAGAAAATTTGTGCTATTATTTTTTGATGATATACTAATATACAGCGGGTCTTGAAAAGGATCATGTAACATGTTGACGGGGTGCTCAAACTATTGGAGGAGAAACAATTATATGCAAAATACAAATGTTTATTTGGAGGTAAAGAAGTGAAGATATCTTGGTATGCATCTCATGAAATTTTGTTAAGGTAGACCATAACAAAATTAAAGCCATTAAGGAATGGAAAGTCCCACAACCATAAATGGTACAAGGATTTCTTGGGTTAACATGGCATTATCGCTAGTTTGTTAGATTTATGGGATAATATTAGTAACACCTCTAACAAAATTATTGAAGAAGGAATGCATTTTCATGGACTCCTAAAGCAAATAAGGCCTTTGAACATCTTAAAAGAGCAATGTACTACTTTTGATGTTAACTCATGGAACTTTAAAAAAAACCTTATTGTGGAGATATGATACCTTAGGAAATATGGAATTAGTGCTTTTTAATGCAAGAAGGAAGACCCATTGCTTTTGACATTCGTCCAATCAAAGTATATACAAAAAGCTATTTATGTGAAATGTTGGCAATACTACATGCAACGGAAGAAATGGCGACCTTACCTAATGGGAAGACACTTCAAGGTAAAAAATGATCATGATAGTCTTAAACACTTTTTGGAACATAGACTATCTTCGGAAAGATGAAAATATGGGTCCTGGAAATATGTTGGGTTATGAATTTTAAATCGTCTACGAAGGAAGTTAAATGTTGTTGCGGATACACTCTCGAAATGATGAAGAGGTGGAAGCATTGCTTTGTGCCATTTCTATTATCCAACCATATTGGATAAACGAGAAGCAAGGGATGAGTGGAAGAAGGATGAAGAGGTGTAGACACTCATTCAAAGTTACTGACAAGATCTATTTGTCGATACATTTAGTTGGAAAAATGATTCCTTATGGTACAAATGTCGCTTATATTTGTAAAATTCGAACTAAAACAAAATATTCTTTTGGAATTGCACACTTCTCCTTGGGGAGGACAACGAAGATTTTTTAAAAACTCACCATAAGGTGAGGAAAGATTTTTTTTGGGATGGCCTTAAATGCGATATTCAAAATTTTGTGGTCGAATGTTTGGTTTGCCGACAAAATAAAGTTGGGACAATTAAGACCTAGGTCTTCTACAACCTTTATCCATTCGAAGTCAATGTTGGGAGGATATTTCAATGGATTTTATCACGGGTTTGCCTAAGTGTTAGGAAGGAAGAGTGCCATCATGGTGGTAGTTGATATACTTACCAAGTATGCCCACTTTTGTGCATTATCTCATCCATTTAAAAGAAATAGGTTGCTATTGCATTATGGAAACAATTCAAAATCTACATAGAGCAAGATTATTGTAAGTAGCTTCGGTGATCCCATTTTCTTGGAAATTTTTGGACGGAATTATTTTCTTGTTTGGGTACTCAACTAGCTCTTAGCTCATCTTATCATCCTCAATCCAATGGTCGAACTAAGATAGTGAATAAATGTTTGGAAGGATATCTTTGTTTTACACCATTTTTTGGTCATCTAACCTATTATCATTAGATGGACCCAAGTACACCATGTAAGACCAATTTTACCCTACGTAAAATTTCTTTCCTATGAAAAATAACTTAATAATACATTTATTAGGTTGTTTATGGTCTAAACGGAAACCCCAAAAGGAAATATTAAATAAAGCCTATTTTGTTTAATTTTCTCATGGAATAATTAATTAAACCATAGTTTAATTATTATTCCTAATCATTCTTAATAAAAACAAAAGAAATTAATTAGATAAATCTTTATTTATCTTATTATTTTAGGAATAATTGTTTAAATCTTATTTAGATAATATTCCTTGTTAAATAGATAAATCACCCACGAATAATTAATAAGTATTATTTATTTAATTATCCTTCAACCACTTCCTTAAAAAGATAAATAAATCATTTATTTATTTATTTTTAATGAATAAAGAGGATTTGACCCAAGTCAAATACTTTTCCCTCCAAAAAATATAATAAAATATTCCATAAAAGGTGAGTCTGATTTGGTTAACATTATTTTAATCGTGCACCAAGATCTAGAATGACCCGATATTTTGTTATAAATAGGAAGGGTTTTCCTACTGCATTCTTCACCTTTTGTTGCCTATTAGATCACTACGGATCTATACACTTGGTCACATTTTCCTATTTGTGGAAATCGCAGAATTCTATTCTTTGTGTGGGTTTTCTACACCAAACGAGAGAGATTCTAGATACGAGAATGCGAGGACTTCCAGAACCCATCCCATTGAGGAAATTGGATCGCCTTATTTTTCCTCCCGAATTTTCATATGCAAAATTCTTTCAAGGGTATTGTTCTTGTCTTGTCTGATTGGTATATGGAGCAAACCCTTCTTTTTCTTGCTTAATGTCTTACCTATGCATAGATCTAGTTTTTTGCGGCTCTTTTAATGATCAACTATTTGCGGATGCAGAAGATATTGGCAACCACTTTAGTTGTTAGGGCTATTATTTATGCGTAGTAAAGTGGTCCTTTCGTACATCGGCAAAAGTTCCACTTTGTATAAATGGCGACTCCACACGGGTTTTAAATTACGACTGTTGTCGTTTTTCATATTCACATATCCATTTCCTTGAGACCCTAGGGTTTCCTTTTGGTGTTTATTTTTCCTATTTTTATGTTTTTTTCTCACATAAAACCCTAAAACATTAAAATTTTTAACTTCGCGTGTTTTACGCTTATTGCGCGGGTAAGCGACATCGGCCACTTTGAGACGACAACTTTTCCGAAAATGCGCCGCGAGACAGCTAGGGCCGGGGGGTCGCACTTCTCGGCCCAAAGCTGCGGCCTGGACCTCCGGGTCACACTTTTTAGCCATTAGCGTGACACGGGAAGCGGAAAACGACCCAAAACTTTTAACTGCACAGTGGCAGTGCTTCACGTACGGACTTTTTTGGAATTTTTTCGAAATTTTTACCGGGTTTTGTCGAACCTACGGTAGGGTTGTCGACCTCCGTCTCTCAGCCCCATTTAGACCTATTCTTACTCTATTTTACTCAACTAAGTGGGAATCTAGCCCCGGGCCTACGACCCTCCACTTTTTGTGGAAAAGTTTTAGGCTATTTGTAAGTGTCTAAATTTCGAGTTTCAACCATTTCTTTTTCGAGATGCGATACCTCCCTTTCGGATCACTGTCTGACTCTTCTCCCTTTCAAATCACCTCCGTTGTTCGGACCACCTTTAGGGCCTCTCCTTTCCCCTTCTGCTTTTTGCTGATTTCCTCCTTTCCCGACCACCTTCGCCTCTTGCATTGTGATACCTCTTTTGACGGAATCTTCCCTTTACATCCTGTCCCTTTTGACCCTAGATCTATTGGCCTCCTTTAGTGTGTTTTTGACTAGATGTTTTCCCTCTTTTAGAGTAGTTTTGAGGACCGCCTTGTTAAGGTTGAATCGATGCACTAGTATTGTTACTTTTGCATTATTTCAACATTATATCTTGTTTTAGACGTAGCTCGATTACGCAACACACTTTTTCTTGCTCTCAAAACAAAAAGGTTTTAAAAAATTAAAATTAACGCACGCCACACACTCACCTAAGCGAAGAAGAGCCTGGTTTACACGCGAGGCAAAGACTTTAAAATCAATTGACAACACCAATACGCCCTTGTTTCGACATTGTAATCACTTGATTCTGCACCTCCTTGCCTATGGTTGTTCTTCTTCTTCCCCTTGTCTTTGTGTTTGTCTTCATCATCATTGTCACCCAAAGCGCACTTCCGGAAGACTTCTTGGCCTTCACCCTCGAGTTTCGGTCGATCGGCCCCTGCTCCGTCCGCCCAGGTCGTCCGAGCCGGTCCTCTCCGATCCCGGCGCTCCCGACTCCTCTTCGATTCTTTGGGTTCTCCTTTTCCTTTTGTTTCCCTGTCCCCTTCACTATATACCGGTCCCGGGGCCCTGTGCTAAGCGGTGCTCCCGGCCCTAATTCCGGAACTACTACTAGCGAACTACCACGAGGAACTACCTCGGCTGCTGCCCTCCCCCTTCAACGCGGCCTCGACCTCCCCAGATTTGGACGGTTGATCGACGACCCTATACACCATGACGCTAGTTGGCACGCTATCTTGAGCAAAGCTCCCTTCAACCCATCCAGTTTGAAGGCCGTCTTTGAGAAGATCCTTCAAATCATGTTCGATCTTTCCACATATGGTGTTCATCACCTCACGTACGAGTGACTCTGTTCGTCTTGGGTGTTTCCAACGCAGCTTCTGGTGGAAAGCTTCAGTGGTATGTTGATCGGCCACTTTCCTCCCCATACCTTGCAACTCTTGCCGGGCTTTTTTTATCTTACTTCTAGCTTCCTTCGTTGTGACCTTTTGGTATGAAAATTTTGACTTCTTCCGTCGATCATGCGACCCGCCTATCAGATCATGTCCGGGAATGGCGGGAGAAAGAAGAGCCTGTGTCAATCTCCTACAGCCAGAAAGCCAGTGTGCCATGGGTAGTTCCTTGATCTCTCTTGTCCCTATCGGGAAAGATGTGTGTCCACATTTCCTCAAACCCCGAGTAAGATGCCCTCCAAATGGCGTTAAAATATGACCTGATCTACGCTCGGACGGAGTTGTGATTATGTTGTCTCTTCTGATCTCCCCAGAGACCGTGCCCATACACCGAGGGCACCTCATGCCGCCGACGGTATCGTTGGATCTATCTCTCATCCATCGCTCCAACCTCTCACAGCTATGGTTTCCTGGGGGAGGGGCACACTTCCTGCACACTTCTCCCCTCCTCGGTATACATCTAGGATTCGGCATGCCTCCCTCTTTACGCCCAACCTCTGTTCACCATCTTGTTATGACCCCCTTATTATTCGTATCGCCGTTTAGTGCTCCCGGCTCCTCCGGCATCGGCTTCTTGCCTCCCTTGCCTTCTCAACCCACGCAACAACGGTCACCTCCCCCTCGAAACGGAGGTGGGATGCCCGGCAGAGATTCCATGGACCCCAACCACTGACGAATGGTAGCACTCAACACTTCCCCTTCTAGTTCCTCCAGTGCCAGATCCTCATGATGAACTGCGACCCCCTCTAGCAATCGACACTTAACCTTCCAAACTCGGTCCATCGGTACCCCAATCACTAAAGCTCCGTACGTCACAGGAGTCACCCCACTACGAGTTTTTACGAGCCTCTTTCGACAACTTGATGGTCCCTTACATATCCCTCAACCCAAAGTTGAGGTTCCGCCTGAATTCCTAAAGGACCATTCGTCGAAATGCTATACAGTCGGCGCAACCATTCAAACAGCATGGTAGATGATTTGGCAAGTCTCCTATTGTCATCTCCATTGGAACCTTCTCAGTCATGCCTTCCCAAAGAAGGCTCTACTACTCTGCCGTAGGCGCTAAGTCACATGCCAATGACCAAATGATTTTTCGACACCCATCAATCAGAACATCCTCCTCTTCACCTTGGTAGCCTTCCAAATCCAGTCTATCAGAAAATCAAGACCCTTCATGAATTTCTGGTCTTATAATTGATGAGGGAGCTCACAACCATGATGTTCGCTTCGGTTTGGAAGCAACTCGGACTCTCTGAATCCAACCCCTTCCATGATCACCCTTAGAAGCAGGATGGCCACACCCTCCGACCATTGGCCTCTTCATTAATTTTCCTATCACTCTTGGAGGCAAGATTGTTTTGCGTTGACATCGAAGTCATCGTGCCCTCTAGATTACAACATTCTCTTGGGGCGAAGCTACACTATGCCATCTGCTGTGCCAGGTTTTCGCCCGTTTCTTTCCTCACAATGGAAGATAGTCACCATCAGCCCGGTTGACGTATCATGAGCCAAAGTCTCGGATCTCTACGAAGACGAACCATCTCATCTATGTAGATAAGAAAATCGTCGATTCCTTGACCCGGTGTCTCTCTGCGTCCTACGAAGATTCCTCCTGCTTGGAACTTGCACGGTCTTCCTCCTCCTCCTATCTCTCGACCCCCGGCTCACCCAAGATGTTTGCATGATGCAATCGTCTCGGTGCTCTCAGCTCTTTGCCCAGGCTAGATGATAAACGCCGCCGCTCTCTGCCTTTTGCTCTAGCCCTTCACTACTTGGTGATAGTCATGAGCCTCTTTGTCCTCTACAGGCAGTTCCTCGCCCTTAGCCATTTCGGAAGCGACCACACAACCATTACCCCTACGGTCGGAATCTAGTTCCTAGCTCCCCCAGGGGTGTCCTGGGTACTGTCTATAAGCCACCACTCTCTCTTCTAACGACCCTTGGGATTCTCGTACGGTACCTTGATCCTCCAGCCCCAACCTTGCGAACCCAAACCTTATCTTGCTTTTGACCTCGGTTCAACCAATCCCCAAGACTTCTCCAGCCTGCAACGGTGCCTGGAAGTCACCTCAAGGAACCACCTCTTTGCAGCCAGCGCCAGTAAGAAGGAAAAGCTCGCGAGAGGGCATCGAAGGACAAGGCTACCCGACCAAAACCACCGCCCCTCCCTAGGCCTCCAAAGCATACCATCCGGTGTGTTTTGTGTGATGTTGTCGGTCACGCCACCCATACTGTCTTGAATTGCTTCATCTCAAGACCATGGTTAATATCGCGTTCCACGATTCCACGGTCCGGAAGCCTCTATTCCTTTCGCGGCCGCCGTCAAGGAGCCCAAGACTATTCACACCAGCCACCACGATAACTGTGTGATCTCCACTGTGTCCCACACCCATCTTTGTCCCCGCCTCAAGGACTTCCACACCTCTCTGTTGCCGGTCCACCAATTCGAGGCCAAACGCAGTGATCCACCCTCTCCCCTCTTTGCGTTTTCTTCAGCGGGGGAGCTTCACCGGTTCCTTGTTGCTCCCATTGACATTCCCCCTCCTAATGTCGAGATGACGAACCTTCATCCACCATTTTCTACCTATCATCATCCATGGGGTCCCTCAGAACATTCCCCTCTGAATCCTCCTTTATTGTTTCGCTTGACCTTCTTCGGTAGTCACCCTAGGCACCAGCATGGTAGATCCTTTATCCTTATTTTAAAGTACCTGTGGCTGACGTGCACATCATGAACCTCTCTCTTCTCATGATGATGAGTCGAGGTAGCTTCGCGTGTCGGAGTGGTCTTTCTTCCACCAGTCACCCCATCTTGCCTCACGATGATGACATTATGGATTAAATCCACACGACTTTTATCCATTTCCCCCTTACATCGAACCCATGCATTCGAACCACATGCACCTTGTGGCCATTACATTGAAACCCAATATTTGGGTAAGGGCACCCTTATTCGAGAGACCGGAAAAGGAAACTCTCCAAAACTCTCCTAGTGTATGCGAGGTCGTTTTGACTTTAGTACCATTATTCTTCCACATTTCGAAGAGAACCTCTAGAGTCCCATATCCCTTGGACTAGCTCTAGGGATGATACCTATCGTTCCCTCATCTTCCATCGGTAACCCAATCTCTTAGACATTGTTGTTGACCGGCCTATGGAGTTTTTTCCTAAGGAAAGCATCGGTTCATTATCTCCAAATCCTCTCTTTGGGATAGTGACACCAGGTATCTTAACTTGAAAACTTAAAGTCCATTTGATTGCTATATACGGTCTGAAAAGAAATTGGTAATCCTCCATTCCCTTTCCTCGCCTTTGCACTAACCATAACAAAAACAAATGGCGCACCACATAAATGTTTAGATTCCACTTTTCTAAATACATTTTGGCACTCTAAATACACACCATGCTTAGGGGCACCTATGCCCCTCAACCATAACCCTCCTCAAAATCAAATTTCTTCACTTGCAACACTCATACTAGGGGCACCATTTGGCCTCCATACTTATCCATGCTCGTGTTGATGTTCGTCGTGAGTTACCATCTTGTACTCATGTTTTCATGGTACCCCATTGGACCTTTCCTGTGTGGCAGCACCATCGAGTCGCCCTTGTTTAGAGCATCAAGTCGAGTCATCATCGCATTCATGGAGTCTATCTGAGTCCTTTGTACCCCGCTATATAGCCCTCCATGCTTCATTTCTTGGTCTCTCTCTTGTGTCACACATTATGACCTTCGGTCCTTGTCCCCTATCCCTTATGATATTGTGTCGATTGTTGCCATGTCATTCATGCCCTTTATTCTCTAACTAGGGAAGTCGTCCGTACAACACTCGGTCCTTTCCATTTCACTATCGTCATTAGTGTTAGTCTGTCCATCGCTCTACTATTTTCTCTAGAAGTGACTTAGTTGAGGATCTCTCATTGCCTCACCTATGGCGGACCTCCTTCTGTCGACATCGGCTCATTCATTAAAGAAGCAGGGTCTAGGGGCGGTGTACCTTGGTTCCGGCTTCCACTATTGTTCGGTGCCTCGAATCGAACCGAGGCTCTGTTTCCCTTTGACTTGGTTTTTCTCCACTCCAGCTCCTTTCGACGCAATGAGAGATCCGTATGCTTGATGGTTCGGTGATACGACGCGGCTCTTGATTCCGGGTGTGTGAGATGCTCTACGACCCTCATGAGGGGGTGGCCTGCGGTGGCCCCCACATGCCGAGACCGACCTCCTCCTTCCCGGCCTTCGATGCGCTCCGGATATTTGATGATGTTGGCCTTAGCCACTTGCAACACCTCTTTGATTTGCATGTATCGGTCGGATTTTTGTGAGCCCTTCCCCATTTACGGGGGGGCATTTGAGTTTATTTGTATCCTCATGTACTCCCGATATTATTGTATAAGTCTGAGCTGTTATCCCGGGCACAACATGTATGTGGGATTTCTCATTGTATTTTTATACGGCTCATAGTGATTATGCGTTGTACTTTATGGTTCGGTCCCTTGTTTCTTGGACACACTATTTTTTGTACTTTGTCTCGGCGGGCATAGGTATGCCTCCCCGCCGCCTTCGGCACGGTACCCTCTCATAAAGAACTTGTTGCACACACGAGTCTCGTCTCCTCGAAGTCTAGTTCTTCGGCACACTATCTACCTTGCATTTCTCTCTACGACTTCCCTTTTGTTGTCAGTGATTGAGTTCTTACAACGTACTTCGGTCATACGATTTTCTCTGTACTGCAAACATTTGAGGGCGATGCGTTTACACCATTTTTTTGGTCATCTAACCTATTATCATTAAATGGACAAGGAGATACACCCATGTAAGACCAATTTTTACCCTAAGTAAAATTGCTTTCCTTTATGAAAAATAACTTAATAAACCACATTTTATTAGGTTGTTTATGGTCTAAACGGGGAAACCCCAAAAGGAAATATTAAACAAACTATTTTGTTTAATTTTCCTCATGGAATAATTAATTAAACCATAGTTTAGTTATTATTCCTAGTCATATTTAACCAAAACAAAGAAATTAATTAGATAAACCTTTATTTATCTTATTATTTTCTAGGAATAATTGTTTAAATCTTATTTTAGATAATATTCCTTCTTAATAAATATGACCAAAATCACCCACAAATAATTAAATAAATCATTATTTATTTAATTATCCTTCAACCACTTCCTTAAAAAGATAAATAAAATCATTTATTTATTTATTTTTTGACAAATAAAGGGATTTGACCCAAGTCAAATACTTTTCCCCTCTATGAAATATAATAAAATATTCCATAAAGGTGGATCTAGATTTGGTTAACATTATTTTAATCATGCACCAAGATCTAGAATGACCCAATATTTTGTTATAAATAGGAGGGTTTTCCTACATTCTTCACCTTTTTTTGCCTATTAGATCACTCTGGATCTATACACTTAGTCACATTTTTCTACTATTTGTGTGAGCTCCCTTTGAGTTCTATTCTTTGTGTGGGTTTTTCTACACCAAGAGAGATTCATCGAAGTGCGAGGACTTCCGAGAACCCATCCATTGGGGGAGAATTGGATACGCCTTCTTGTTTTTCCTCGGTACCTTAATACAAAGTTCTTTCAAAAATTGTTCTTGTCTTGTCTATTGGTATATGGAGCAAACCCTTCTTTTTGCGCTTAATGTCTTTCTATGCATAGATCTGGTTTTTGCGGCTCTTTCTTGATCAACTAGCTTGCAAATGCGAAGATATTGGCAACCACTTTTGTTGTTAGGGCTATTAGTTATGCGCTAAAGGTAGTCCCTTTTCGTACACTTCGACAAAGGATTCATACTAGCAATCTTAGATTTATTTTATATCTAATAAGAAAACACAATGGGTCAAGTGGTTACTTCTCATTGAATGGTGGTATAACACTTCCTTCCATATTGCAACAAAAATGACCCCATTTATGGCACTTTATGAATGCTCCATCCACCATCCATCACATCATCGTTAAGAGAAAATTCTAAGGTTCCAAGAAGTGGAATATCACATCGATCATCAACAGAGAAGTTCTCCAAATCTTAAGGGATAAACCTAATTTGTACAAAATCGAATGAAACAACAAGAAAATCCAACATGTCGCGACGAGAGAAGTTTTGATGTAGAGCTAAGGTATTTCTACGGCTACAACCATACAAAAAATGTTCCTAAAGCAAGCTAAGAAGGACAACAAATTATTGCCAATCTTATGGTCCTTACAAGGTGTTGCTAAAGATTGGTACTATGGCATACAAATTGGAGCTTCTGCTTCTTCGCAAGTGCATCCGATTTTCCATGTTTCATGCTTAAAAAACATAGGTGACAAAATTCCGGTTCAAAAAAATATTGCGAGAACTTGATGAGGAAAAGGAAAAAATCATATTAGAACCTGAAGAAGTCACGTAAACAAGAACTTGGCGACTACGAAATCGACATTTAGAGTATCTGTCAAATTGTTTACCACGAAGATTCTACATGGAGGATGAGGAGCCTGCAACCAAACATCTGGAGCTACTCAAGCAGCCAGAGATGCCCACTTTTTCTGGAAGGAGAGGGGCATGTTAGGTCCCTATGTTACTGGTATAGTCCCTTATTGTTGTTAGTGTAACCCCCTTATTATTATTGTTGTACCCCAGTAACCCCAATATTGTTATTATTGCGCCCTTACATTATTGTTAGGTCGTCCCAGGATTATGTTGTGATCCCATGCACTCGCATATATATAAGGAGGTTTTGTCATTTGTATCATCCAAGAATTGTTCATTTATGTAATGTATTGGAGGTTTCCCCCTGAGAGTGGTTGATTTCTAAGGCATTGATCTCTCTTTTCTTATTTTTTGGGGGAATGGTTTCATAACAACTTCCAACACAAGATGATGCACATGTTCATAAATTATTCTGTTTGAGAGGGAGTGAGCATGATTTCTCCTCTAAGGTTGAGGAGGGAGTAACCTTGGACACTAGTTCTCCTTGTGTCATGTAACGGAGGCAGGGACTAACCACCACAATTCTAGTGCATGCATCGGGGATAGGAAGACCATTCAGTTAGATACACATGGTTCACTCCTTATGTAAAGTATTGTGACACATTAGGACTGAAATCTAAAGTTAAGTACATGGACATGAATAAGACAAATGGTGGATTGGATAAGCATCTTGGATGGACATTCTCAGTCATGTATTGTGATGGATTAGGATGTATGTCATAAGTCAAGTTAATGGACTTGGATAGAGAATGGTCTAGTGGACGGAAGGAATTTTCCTTGGGGAAATGATCTAGTGGAGGACACTGTCAAATACTCCTAGGTGGAGGATGTACCTTGGTGAGGCGATGTGGTGTCCCGCCGTTCCTCCCGGCATTGTGATTCAATATTTTCAGGAGTAGAGTGTACCTATCAAGTCCTTGGTAATGTGACAATGTTGGCTATGATTATCATTGATGCTTATCAATCTAAATCCCTTCTTATAAGAATATTTCAACTTGAGATAGACCTATTGAGTCATTATTAATACCTTCCTAGTTAAGAAGGAGCTTTAGAGAATGTATAAATCGTCAAAACTCCCGGACGAGCCCTCTTTCAATCAAGTCAAATTGTGTGGCTAAGTGACACCTCATGAAGAACTATTAATAGACACCTACTCGAGGCTCTTTTGAGGATAAGATAAGAATACCAAAAAAATAGTTCGATCTCTATAATAGCAAATAAAAGCAAGAAAACTTGAGTTTCAAAAACAAGAGAAAAATCCCCTATAATCAAAAATGAAATAATTTTTTCACTTTACCTTTCACACATGCGAGTTTCCTATAATTTTGTGACGAGAGTGAGGAAAATATATGAATAATCCTACTGCGTTTTTTAAGGTGAAAATCTTATTTCACTTGAATTTGGTAATAATATTTGAGACTCTTATAGATGAAGTAAATTTTGAGAGGTTGAATATATTTTCGGAAAATAGAAGGAAGTTTACCATATTTGACTTTGTCTTGAGAGGAGGGCTAATGTAATAGCAAAGGGAGTATTTAGGCTTGGGTTGGATATCTCATTTTGATATGATTCTATAAAGTGGATTGTTTAGGTTTTCCTTAGTTGTGGGGGTTTTTTTTCCCTAACCCAGAGCCTATATCTTGTATTTTTGTTTTGTGATCTTCATGTTTTGATAATTGCTTGATGAAGAAGTAAAAACAAAATAATAAAATGACAACAAAAATAAAGTAATTATCAAGTAAGGAAAATCAACATAAATCTACAAATACTACCTTGATTTTCCAACAACCACTAGGGTCCTAACTTAGAATATAATTTATTTTATGGCCTATGATAGGGAAATTAATGTGTGTAAGTTAGTTTTTCTTTTAAGGATTTCTAAGAGCTTTATAGGATGGCCTATGATTCGTTTGAAATTATGTTGTGAAAATTGATGAATTTAAAATAGCCTATATTTAATGTTACGTCCTCAAATCACTTATGAGTGCGGGGAGGAGCATACTTATCGAAGCAAAAGCTAAGGTAAAATCTTGCATGTGAAGTGTAGTGGGTAAAATTTTCAAGTGAACATCAAAAATGTTTATCGAGATTGTAGAGATGTTTCTATCGTGGGAATTTTTACTTTCAAGCCTAATCATGCAATGTGTTTTTGCCTAGGAAAATTTTAAGGATGGAAAATTATTTTGAAGTGTGGAAACATGAGTGAATCTTACTAGTATATAATATGCAAATTAAAATGTTTGTATGTAGCTATAAAAAAATTCTATTTTAATGGTTTTATATAGTATCTATAAATTTTGAAGAATTTTAATGTAAAATAATTTTTACTATAAAATTTTAAATTTAAACATTTTAGGAAAAAAAGGAAATTTGTGAATTTTTTTGGGGAAAATTGTGGAAAATTAGCCTATCTGCAAACTTTAGCCCCTAAAGTTTCCTTGGTTGTACCTTGTGAGAAGAAAAATGTGTGTATAATGATATTCTTACTTTCCTCTGACTGATAAACTATATGTTTTAACCTATATTCCTAAAAGGAGGAAAAAATGGAGCTTCAAATTTTCTGCGATTCCCCCATATCACTTATGAGTGAAGGGGAAAGGCATAATCAACAAGGGAAGTGATCATTTCTAGTCCTAATTCCTATAATGATCTGAGCAAGAAAATAAGGCCATCCACATGGTGAAAGAAATCAATTATTCTACTCCAATGTTAAATTTAAATTAAAAAAACGTAGACTAACTTGCCAAATGTGTAGGAGTGGGGGAATATTATCAATGGCTACCACCCAGGCGGGAAATAGAGAAAATTAAAGTGGCAAAGACTACAAACTCATGTGGAGTGATACACTAATAGTCGTGAGGAAACACCACAGTTGTTTCTCTGTGCATCAATGCGATTAGCTCAAAAAAAGAAAAGGTCGATTTCCGTACACCACAAACTAAGAGGAGGCTTGGAATGATTGTGAAGGAAAAAATATAGAGATGTATAATGAAATTTAACTGAATAAAACCTACATACAATAGAAATGAATCTGAATAGAAAGTAGAGTCACCAATTTGTTGTGTGGCTTTTAGATAAGGATGTCCCAAATACACTCTAATACAATGTTGTTGTTCCCTATAGAACCAAAAAGTAAATTATCATAAATGAAAACACATATATAAATGAACAAAGAAACTATGCGTAATAAGAATCATGATTTAAATTTTAAAATGGAGGAAACAAAGAAAATGGAATTTTGGGAAGTAAGAAATATCTTTATTGCTTGATGAAAAGGAGAGGGATTACAATTTATCCCAAAGACACTAAAGGGAGTCGATAAGGAAATGGAACCTATGAAACTCCTAAAATAAGGTTCCCTTTATCCCTCTCTTTACGAAATAATCTCTTAGATAGTCTCTTAAAAACTCTCAATGTTGAGCTCAAGGAGCTTACAATGCAATGCCAATTATACAGAAGGACAATTTGGTAGCTTAAAAAGCACTTGATATTAACTTCTCCCTTCTAGTGGTCACAAATGTATTAGAATTTACAAGCACAAGCTCATTTCAACACCTCCCTTGTTTCATTCATGATATTTGTAAGATTTGAGATGGAAACTACTTGGAGACAAGAGGAGTCCCCTTAACTCAACTTTAGTGGTGTAGTGGCTTGATCTTAAGTTCTCTTGCACTTGTCCTTTCACTGAGTGTTTTACCAAATTTTAAGTTGATTTGGCCTGGGATACCAGGTGCAATTTCTTTGAATCTATCAGCTGGATCTCGAAGAAATAGTTGTGGTGATATATGAAAAACTGCTTGGGTGACTTTGGGTGGTTTTATTTTTTAATTGGAAACCTTGGGAACCTTTTTTTCTGCTTGATTTTTATGTTTTCCCATAATCACTAGTGCATTTGCACAATCTAGATGTTGAGTGCCATTGATGGTGCATTTGGTTACACAATTTTTAATGATAAAAAATACTCTTAATGAAGCTTGAGTTAAATGCTTGATGAGAGGACTCTCCTTAAATCTAGAAAAGTACATATGATATTTGAAAATTTAGTCAAGTGTATCTTTATGAAGCATACCAAACCACCCCTATTCATTAGATAATAGTGCAGGAAATATCACCAATTTCCCCACACCAAATTCACCATAAAACACAACTTTGATTCCATTGTATTAACATATCTTATTAAATAATGAAATATGCATATAGAATGACAATCAATCTCATTCAATTCCACAAAAAAAATCAGTGTAATTATGATATTCCTTAGTATAATCAACATTAGAACACATTAAAAAATGAACATAAATAGCATAACTAAGTACTAAACCAAATTTTTTATCTTTTAAGGGAAGATTACAAAATTAGTTACAATTATGGGACATTTCTCCCAACCATAAACATTATTGCACCATTTTGTAGCTAGAAACCCCAATGAGTATGGGTCGATAAATACAAATGAGATCCTCTACATAGCTATATTCCACTTTCATATCCTAATTACCCGGTAATTGCATGATTTTTCACTCACACGGCCATCCCAACTCATCGAATCAATTTCCCCCTTTAGTGTGCATAATCTAGAAAAGCTGGATCCCCTTCTTTGCAATGTATTTCCTTAGGATATCGCGCCTCTTTATCGAATCTAGCATAGATTTCATAAGTATCAATGCTGATCTCACAGTAATTCTCAAGCTGTAAATGGAGTTCTTATCAGCAAATTTCTCACATGCTGTGTGAAATTTTCAGTTAAGTACATACATGCAACCTCAACCCTCTAATACAAACTTAATTCCATCACCCATTCACTTGAATCGTGCTATAATGGTGGATAGAATAGTGGAAAAATCCCAAAGCGTAGATTAAGTATGTGTGGATTCAACTAGTCACTTCTCACTCTAGGAGATTAAGCCCCAACTACCTTGGCAAGAATCCCAAAAACTTGATATGCATTTTAATATAAGTTACTTGGTAAAGAACATTGGGTTACAATAAAATAATATATTTATGAATTGGTCCCCTTTTTCCCTTAACATCCCTCTCATTCCTTTTTCATGGAAACGTATCTTATCATTTTTGTCCCCCCTTTGGTGTAATGACTTATTTTTATTAATAATTTTTGCACATATTTACAATGATTGGCGCTCATCCACACCACATTTAGCTCACAACTTAAATCTCTCTCTCTCTCTCTCTCTCTCTCTCTCTCTCTCTCACACACACACACACACACACACACAAAAGTAGTCGGAGTAATTTCTCACAATTCTTCTTTCCTTATATTTTATTTGTTTTCTAGTCCATAGATCCCATCTTAGCCTTTAGAGGTGAATTCATTTTAATTTTCAAATTTTTTTATATATAATATTAATAAATCAACATTTTCAATCTATTATCTTCAGAAGTCCATCCTGATGATGAGAAAAACCCTAGATGAACTTGACTATTAGTTTCTTATATATAGGCCATCATATATTTTTCTTAATCGAAAAGACATTGAATATGCCCACAATATGGGGCTTCAAATTGAAATGTAAGGCACTGACACCCACTTTCCAAGTGTGATTTCCAAAAATGAATTCATGATGTAAATAATAAATTTTTAAAAAAACAAAAAAATAAACAATAATTGCTAGAGCACTTGTTCACCTCCAAGTGTGATTTTAAAAATGAAATTTCATAGTCATAAATAATAAATTTTAAAGAAACAAAAAAATAAACAATAAGTTTTTAAAGAAACGAAAAAATACTTTTTGTTGGCTATGAATGGTTTATATAGGTGATTATAATCGGTGACTTTATAAAGTCAAAAATAACAAACCTATATTATCTTGAAAAAATCATAATTGACTAAAGAACATAAATACATGGATTTGAAGCTAATCATGCTTACATTTATTAATGGATAGACTAAATGTTTGGACTCAACTAACCTAGGTTTTTCACCTTATTATCTCCTCCTTATTTAGATTGAAAGTGGACATCCCCACTTTCTCCACTAGCAGAGAAGTGTAGGTTAGAAAAGTTGATTGTGAAAACTATTTCACATGAGAGGGTGGATATTGTGATTCCCAACAAGATAGGAATAATAATACTATTGTTTGGTGGAAAAGAGTGTGAAAATCTATCGATGTATATTTGACCAATAGTGTCTATAAGTTTGGTACATTGTTTGTAAGATGGAAACAATACACTTTGTCCACTAGAAAATGGGGCTCATATAATTTTAGATATTAAAAATTATTAACATCATGGATCCTAGGTTAGGAGGCAAGTTCAAATGGAAATTGATTTCATTAATATGTTTCAAGAACATATAGGTACCACAACCAAAGGGTTTAGTTTGTGGTGTTATTTACCATTAATATACTATTTCTTTAGCTACAAACAAACTCAATCACCCACCTAAAATGAGACTAGATATTGATGACAATCCTAAGAGGTCTTATATCATTGTTGGGACATGGCCAATGCTGCAACCACCTAGAAATGTACTTGTGTGAGCTTCTAAAGAAAAGAGGGAACATTATGCCATTATTTTCTTTGGTGCAAAGTGGTTGTAGGTGAAATAGTAGTGGAACTTCCTAGGAAGCATGGGGTTGATAAGCAAAATGGGGATTCCAACGAAGATAAAATACAATGGAGGCATTGATAGATATATGGTAGCTATGTTGTAAAACATGAATATAAAGTTTCATTGCTTGTTCTAGGCATAGGACCTTCATAGAGCATGCACCAACTTGTGATTAACAACCTAAGTTTGGTCATCCATTAGAGTGTGGAATGCTATGGAAAAATAGAGGTGAAAATGTAATAAGTGCCACAATGCCTTAGAAAAGGTACCAAGGAAATGAAAATTTTAATCAAAATATAATAATGAGGGGGAGCTCATTAGAAATGCAACAAACCAAAGGTGAAAAAATTTGAGAAGTTTGTGGGATATGCCAGTTTTGATTACCCTTGGTAAATATTCTATATGGAAAAGCGGAAAAAAACTACAGAATAGAATCATATTTATGATGCCAAAACAGATAACCTAGTGGTCTTGACAAAGTCATAATTAAATACAAATGTAAATGCGTGAGACTAAATCTCAACATGATTCCATTTATTTATGGATGGACTAAAGGGTAGATGAGTCCCACTATCCTTGGTATACATGTGTTATCAACAATCCTCTGCAAGGGGAGTTTTAAAATATCTATACCGTTAAAAAACCCATACAACAATCCTGTGCAGGGGAGATTTTATAATATCTATACCATTAATAAAAAATGATGAGGCCAACTTGGGTGAACTTGTCTCTCTTTTCCTTTCGGATAGTTGGAACTCATTATGTTATCTATGTTAATTTGATGATGCTTGAGGCCATTTACTAGTAATATTTTTTGGCATATTATAGAAGGTAGCTACTTGGTTATTGTTTGTATACATACATTGGGAAGGTCATATACATACACTAGGAAGGTATTGCGTATTTTATATAGGTAAATATGCTTGTTCCCCTTAACAAAATATTCAAAACCATTACAGCAAAGTTTATTTTGTAGAGTGAACCTAGGTTGGTAGGATAATAGTCATTCCTCCCAACCACTCAAGATAACCTAATTAATATTATAATCGGTCGTCTTCATTTTCCTCTTGGACGACCAATTAGTTGGTATAATGAAATGTTATCCCCTCTTCCCAATTTCAAATCCACATAGAAGAGGACATCTTTGGCTCATGGTGATAAGGCTCGAGGTAGGTTCCCCACCATTGTGGAGTCTCGACTCTCACTAAGTCATAAAATTAATGGGTATATCTAAATTCTTAGAATATTGGATATACTCTCGATGTTATGGTTACCATTGTTAAGTTTTATCTTGGGATGATATCTACCATAAGGTAAGTATTTCTAATTCATATCGGTGATAGATAATGGATTTTTAGTGGGCTCTTTGTCACGATTTGGAGAAGGGAGGGGCTTATCGAGGTGAGAAACCACAGAACACGGATGTAAATTGAAACCTTGGCTCAAATCTACCATGAACACCTTCCATCGAATTCAAGGAGGAACTACATAAGTTAGAAAGGAGGTCATAGGTAAATAAGGGTTTTATCGATTTGGAGGTGACAACGACATCAACAGATTAGGTCTTAGACATGAGCAACACCCATGGATGACATGACCAATATTTTCATACCATAAACTTATATTGAAGGATTAAGTCCATGCTCATTAGTACTCATGGATATAATGATCTTCGAAACGATTATGTTGGTTCTTGATGATGTGGTGCTCCAATTACAGGCGATGAATAAGATAATCAAGAGAATTGAGAACAATCTGGCTCACAGAGCATGTCCGAATAGTCTCGATCCAACCAACCCTATTCTCATTAGGGTGGATGCTTTCACCTCTTCTTATCTTTTTTTTAATGAATAGAAATTTACAATCTCATATTTTTTCATTTCTTGTAGATTAAATTCAAGTATAGTATATGTAGAGCTTCAAGTCTAATACAGGAGCTAGTCCTAGTACACTTTTTTTATGCTCTATTTTTAGTTGATGACACTATAGTAGGCCTATGTCATGTTGTTAGTATTTTGGACATGTTATTTTTTTGGACATATGGCATTTTCTCTTTGTGGTTTGATTTCTCATGTGATAGATAAATGATAAGCAACGAGTTATAGAAATATGTAAATTGCTATGATAATTGAAATTTAACATACAAAGAAAAATGTAAATACTTTTTTGTAAAAATATAGATGACAAAAGCCCTAGGGGCGGCTCAATTGTTGATCATCGTGAAATGAAGTGTTGTGTACCACAAGATTTGAGGTTCAAATCCCTCGGGACCCACACTCGTGGCCACATTCTCTGAGGTGTAGTGGCTAAGAATCGACCTCGTGCTACATGAGTACAAGACCAACAAAATTGTTGATTCCTCTAATCAAAACAAAAATAAAAATAAATGACAAAATATGAGAACAACAAGTCACTTACTCAGAATTGAATTAAAAATAAATAAAAACAAAAACCATTTTTCTCAACCACCCAAAATAAACATAATTAATAAAAAATATGTCTTATTATAAATTTCAATTTAAATTTAAATTATTAAAATTATTATAAAGTTATAAAATTTGGAGTATAGTCCTACTTTAACAATATCACTTTATCACTTTAGTTATTAAAAATTAATGTCAACCTGGCTATCTTTTACACATAAATGGTCACTATATTCCCGATGTTAATTCTCAACAAGACGTTGGATGGTGTCTACACATCTTTATGTAAAAATTAGTTGGACCACCTAATTTATTCATTGACGCGCATCACTATTAATTGAATCTAATAATTATATCTCAATAGACGGTTCTTTTCAACAATTAATGCCATCCATCGTTCCTCTTCTACACATAAAATGTTATTATTTTCGACATCTAAGAGTGATGGTTGTCTAAATGGTCGCCATGTTCCAGAATGTTGATGGTCTCTTAACAACGACACTCTCTTAACAAGTGACTTATAATGCCCAACGAACCCTCACAATTGCTTCATGTATGATTGAAGTAGGAAGAGAATTAAAAGCAAAGAATGAATAAAATGTGTGAGTAAAAGGTGAAATAAACGTGTTAAAATCACATTAAGGTTAAAAATGTGTTTTGTTATTAGGTTAAAGAAAATGAAAGATAAAAGAAAGCGTATGCTTGTTTTTCCATGATTAAATATTTATTTGCATTACATGGTTTACATAGAATAATTTCATAATATGGTGATTGGCAATTAAATTCGGTCTCGGGATCGAACTAAATAATATTGAAAATAATAGAGTTTTCAAATTGTTTAAAGAGTTTTCTAAAAATTATATCAAATTTAAAGATACATAGTCTTATTAAACTATTAGAAGAATAATGAATAAATCTTATTGCAAAATATGATAATAATACAACTAGCATTTGCATATTAGAGTGCACAAAAGCATTTACTAAGAGGGGACAACGTAAATATGCATAGTCTTAGCTAAATTGTTGAAGAATAAATGAATAAATCATATTGCAAAATATGATAATAACACAATAGCATTTGCACATTAGAGTGCGAAGAAATGTCGACTCTGAAGGACAACGAAATTCATGAGTCAGGACACGTCGTAAAAAACGATTTGATTGAGGGCAGAAAAGAGCTCTGGCTTCTTTGGGATGCCACGTGGAGAAGATATTTAAGTACGACCTATGAATTTGTACAGAGTGTTACATCATAGAACCTCACGGTAAAAAACTCCTTGACTTAATTATTATTACATCGATGTTAAAAAACTCCTTCGACTTAATTATTATTACATCGGAAATTTGAGGATAAATTGGGGTGTGAAAAAAATTAGAGGAAAAAATGAAATTGAGATATTATAAGGAGGTGATAAATCCTAATCTAGAAGATCAAAGGTGTCATTTTGTCCTTAACTACGTTAAAGATGAAAATAAGCAGCATTGCTAAAATAGAATAGCTCTTATCAACCTCATAGTGAAAATGGGCATTGGTTAAATCTCAAAACCCCTTGGGATGAAAAATTTTGTCACCTTTGTCATACTAAGACTTTTGAAGATGAAAACACTTTTTCTTAGAATGTCTCGAATATACCCATATTGGATCTCAATTTCAATATTTATCCATTGGTCTCTAATCATTCAACCCTCAATTTCAAAGAATTTTCCATGGGGTCTCGAGTCATTCAACTAGTGTCATAGTGCACATTAGAGTAGGATACTAAGAATACGACTAATCTCATTAAATATCTATAAATACCCAATTTTTTCATCCACACCTCTCTAATGAAAATAACCTCTACTTTTAATAGATATTTCCTATTTTTATCAAATACCCTTTTATACCCTAATCATTATAAACTTACCCACCCTACATCCTTCTTCCCACCACCCCTGCGGCAACTCTCACAACATATTGACTCTATTTTCAAAATTTTAAGACCTTGTTTTGAATGAACATGATAAGATATCATAGAATAAGGTAGAAGACCCATGGATTTGTCACACTACCATCCTTTCTAGCCTTTTAACTTAGTAGAACCATGGTGATTTTGGGATGCTTCTCTTAATGATTTTGATCATGTAAATAAAAATTTAAAGAATTCTAAGTAATCTCTTACCTTCTTAAAGGTTTGATAAATCAAATTTAGTCTAAGTGAATGTTAACCATTAAACAGTACCATCACACAAATGGATTAAGCTAAAAATAGATAAGTTAAATAATTTTTTATCAAAATATTTCGTAAATCTTTGAAATTTCAAGATAATGAGTAAATAAAGGTAGAATAACTGCCTCATCAAAGCCAAAAAAATCCATTATAAAGATTGGTTTCTCCTTTTTTACTCACTCTTATATAATACATAGAATGCATTTGAATTACAAATGTTTGTTCAATTGAAAATAACTTGGCTTCATAAGTATTGATGTGGTGGTTGTTTATTTTTAATGTAATTTGATTGTGTTGTTGATATCACAACCATAATTGTTTTGACAAAGAACTGACATTCCTAGTGTGCTCGAACAGCTACAACTCACTTAATATTGATGGGTTTATTTTTTATTTTTTAACACATGTAATTGTGTCATTGGTAGACACAACCATATGGAATTCCTAGTGTGCTCAAACAACTGAGGTATGTACATGAAATCGAAGTGTGTAAATATTAGCTCCATGTTGTTAAAATTAAGGAACTACATAGTACTATAAGATGCATTAAGGATAGGTGCCAAGTTTCAATACTGTATAGTTAATTACTACCAATATATTCTAATAAAAACATAAAACGTGCAATGACACACACATTGAGATTTTACCCTAAAACTCAAACCAAGAAAAGCTGAGGAAAATATTTTAATTCTTTATATTACATATAATATGTATATCCCAAGAAATACAAAAAGTGTGAATCCTTAGTTAAAATATAACCATTATTCTTTACTTAGAATTACAAACCATGTCATAACCACCATGTGCCACAAAAAGGCTAAAAGAGAATGTGTCGAAATTGCCAAAAACATATGCAAAAAACTACCCTAAATTTCTTTATTTGGGGAATTGCCCTTAACCGCACGACGTCCAACATATAAAGACATTCATATAAAAATATAACACATACCCAACACAAGTGTGCCTCATTTATAAGATGTTGATGCAATAGATAGCTACTTTCTACTACGCATAAGGTTGTTTGTTGAATACATTAGGTGCTATTCAATTCTTTGTAAATTGGAAAGTTTTGAGAGGAAGATAAAGATTAATCATATTAAGTTTCAATCATGAAAAATTAATATTGTATTCATTAGAAGTATGACTAATCGGTATAGAAATGAAAAAAAAATCACTTAGAAAGTCAAGCACTTTGTATACCTTCAACCACTCTTATTATTTTATATCTACCATAAATTAGATGTACATTTGACATATATTTTGATAATTAGTATCGAGTAAATAATTAGAGATTTCTCCTAATATGTAGTAGGTGATAGAAGGTTGATTAGCTCAACAAATCAATGTTGGTAGCACAATTTAGCTCGAAAAAATGTTGACATGGAATTTCAAAGTTGGGTCAAGGAGGCCCAGGTTTTTCAAGATCAAGTGACACAAAAGTTTTAAGTCATAGAAGTTATTGACTTGCTAAAAATTAGGTGCCACTACATTGGAGAATCAAAAATCTCATGAACTAGAATCTGTAAAGAAAATCAAGAGGTTAAATTGATACTATTCTCTATAAAGTAGCTTTTGGACACAATTTCAAAATGTATAGTAAAAGCCTAAACAAAGAAGTGGAAATGGAAAAACTCATGAATCCCTTTACATCTCAGCATTAAGGATAACAAAAAAATAAAAACTTGCCAAGAACAAAGCTCAATAAACTATCCCTCCATTTAGAGCCATGCCACTTCTCTTCTTCTTGATTTTAATTTTGTTCATATTTTTATTTTATTTTATTCCTCTTCTAATTTTAATTATGTTTATTATTTTTATCTATTAGTTTTATATCTATTTTAATTTTCTTTGAAATTTAAATTAATGTATTTTTTCTTTCCCGTCTTAAATATTCATGAAACCAAAATAATCTAAAAGCCAGTAAATCTCTCAGTTAGAACCATTATTTACATTTTTAGGTAAAACTATGGTCTTTGTTTTTATTTTCATTTTCTAGGATAATTGAACCAATTTAATCTCAGTTGATAATTCAAATAAAACCACCATCGTTGCTAGTTAATAATTTAAAACAGCTTTACAATATTGTTAAGGTAGCATTATAAATAAGATTTAATTTTATATTTATTAGGTTATTTATATCATTTAAAACAACCTTTAAAAGAGAGTAGCTTGACTATATATAGAGTATAAAAATATTTTCAATTTTATTTTATGGCAATTAACTATAATTTTAAGATAATAATAAAAAAAATAAAAAATAAAAAAATTTAAATAATTATACAAAATATTTAAATAATATAAATTCATAAAAAAATTAAAGAGTTATAGAAATTAGTCTTTCAAACTTAAAAATTTATACTTCTAGATCTAAAGACATGATAAATCTAAAATTAGATAAATGCAAATCGGTAATAATAAAATTATCAACTACCAATAAAAATAAAAACACCACTACATCTATTTATAGAAAAATATGTCCTTTCCTCGCTATTTTCACGACCATATTATGAATGGCGTATCCTTTCTCAACAGGTAATTCCAGAACTACTTTCATCTACAAATTCAAAGTTGTAGATTATTGTACGTGCAGATGCAGGTGGTGGCCAAAAGTTATGGATAAATTTATGTAAAGGGTCTGTCCAGCGTGCTGGTGATTGTCGGTGTCTCAATGTTACCAATAAAATTTACCATCACTGGATGCACTCTTTAATGGATTGACCGAGCTGAAGGACAATTGCTTTTATCACTGACATGGAGCACTAACTCAATGACTTGATTGCTCCCATTGCAACCACAGCAGAAACGTACCAAATTCCACTATCATCTGCTTACAAGGAATTGGTATCCCAAGATAAAATTGGTGTGAAGGGTTAAAGTAGTGAGTTGGGTTACACTCGATAGATGATCTACAAACTCTATTTAATATGTCATGGGACTGGAAGTTGAAGAAGGATTAGGTTTAACCAAGTTCATCATTTTGATAAATAAAATAAATTAGGTAAATTAGGCAACCAAGTTCATCATTTGGATAGACAAAATAAATTAGGTTATTTTTATTTTGGGTGTAGATTTTGAAAATATTTTGAAATTCAATCCTTAGACTGGCTCATTGATTTGATTTTGCTTTTATTTATCACATTTTAAAATATTTTTGATTTCTTTTTATTTATCAAATTCCAAAATATTCACATATTCTAACATTGAATTAACTAAGCAATAAATTCTTAATTCTTACTCGGAGTATGTAAAGTTGTGTCCCATTATTGAAATATATTTTATATTACATCATATATATGTAATTATCTTAGCTTTTTGTCAAACCACCCAAATAAACAATCAATCCATCTCTTAGTTGTTTAGTTGATAGGCTGCTCTCTTTCTTATTACTGTAACCCATCCATCTCTTAATTGTTGAGTTGAGTGGCAACTCTCTTTCTTGCAACTGTGCCATCTTTTTCTTCACATGCTGACCATTGGCATTTTGCCATTATAACTTTTCAGACTGCTGCAATGGAGTAAAAGTTAAGGACTAGTGGTTGGCAAGAAAGTGACTGCAAGGCTTCTGTATGAGCACTATGACAAACAACCTTCAGCCCATATAAACAAATATTTAGAAACCCACATTGTCTATCAGAGAATTCCTTGAGGAGCCCAGATTATAAATTTATTATTTTCAGAGTGCATGTTGCTTACTTGAACATCCATCAAAATGGCTCAAAGAATCAATGGTTTTGCTTGTTGAGGAATGGATTCAGGGGAAAGGGTAAACATGTATACGAGGGCAGTGAGGATTTTTAATGGTATTTTTTAATTATTATATGTTCTGAATATTTTTTAGTTAGAATTTGGTTTAATATTTTTTAATTATTATTATTTTTTTTAAGGTTTAAAATATATTTTTTGATGATATATATGAATTTAATGTTCTAAAAATCTTAGATTACTAGGATTGTTTAAAATCTTTAGTTCAAACAATCTCTATTTAAAATATTCACTAAAAACTTCCAAAACATATAATAGATAAATGAGTATTTTTCCACAATAACAACATTAGATGTGTGGAGTTTCACTTTCAAGACAAAACTCTTTGAGCAAAACAATCCTAATAAATTGGCAGCTACTCCTTGTGGTTGCTGCATCTGTCCTGATTGTATTGGAGAGATACCAGCTTAGATCCATTTAACTCCACATAAAGGTCCTAGTAAATGTGATTGTATTGGAGAAGATACAGCATAGATCTGCTCACATAAAGGTCAAATATTTTAAATATTTTAACGTGTAAATATTTTAGAATGAAAGGAGATTTGATCCCTCTATGCTCTTGTAGATTAGGAGTTAAGATAGATCTAGATTGGTGTGTATATATATACATCTTAACCATGTATATTCCAAGCATTGAGAGGAAGGAATGTTCTCTTATATGCAAACCTCTTGTTAAAATGTAAAACTTGAAAAAAGATTTATATGTGAATGGGTTACACATTCCCTCTTATTAAGAAATGCAAAACTTGAACAAAGATTTATATGTGAAGGAGTTACATTCCTTTTTATTAGAAAGGAGTTGTCTTTAATGAGACTTTTTGAAGTTTCTTGTGGATGTTATGGCTGGAATCCTTCGAATGATTTGAGGTGAAATATTGATTTGTGTTATTTATATTGGTTTTTTGACTATATATATAGATTCAACACTGAAAATATCCCATGGTACTTCGATTGTGCAGAATTTATCCATCAAACTTGTGATTTCAATGAATTTTTACAATATTAGACAAATTACATATCCCATTTTTTTTTTCAAAAAAGTCACATTAGAGACAAAATAACTAAATTATTTAGTGTACTTCTTTCCATATTGAATATATTGATTGATATGGACATTCAAATAGTTTATTTAAATTATTAAAAAAATTATAAGTGATATAAAAGTTTTTTTTTTTAATTATTATTATTTTTTTTAAAAGTTTATATAAAATTATATTATTTAATATAGGCATTCAAATATTTGTTATAACTTGGGTGAAGGTAAATATTTACTATAACTCTCGTATATATTGCATTGTAATATTAACAACAAACCAAGTGAGCGCAATGACAAAAGAGATTTTTGATCTTAGACTTTTTGTGATCCATAATGATTGTTGAGGCACACTTTTCGATTAATCACATAAGATGCTTTTCTAGGGTCAAGTTTTTGAAATGAAGTTTAGAAAACTATATTATTTAATATAGACATTCAAATATTTTATTTATAACTTGAATGAAATTAATCTTTTACCACAACTCTTGTATATATTGCATTGTAATATTAAAAACAAACCAAGTGAGTTTGAGTCTCCTTTCATATTTGAACTACAGCACGAGGGTTATTGGGTAGTAGATTTGGCTCACCTAATCTATGATCGGAGTGGGTGGAAGTCTCATCTCTAGTTTCATTAAGTAATTATGTAATATTCCTAATTATCCCAAGCTAATAGGAATATTTCATTTTTGTTTTGATTTTCTTAATTGATGAATAAAATGTAAAGGAGGACATATAAGCTCCTAAAAAACATCAATATAAATCAATGCCCAATGTGAGCAGAGGCCAATCATGGCATCTCCAATAAAAATACTGTGTGAAAAGAGTTGAAGATGCTTGCAGAACAATAGATCTAATCCTGTTCTTGTCAATGCATTGAACCTCCTTGTTGATCAACGCGATTTTAGATGGAGGATCTTCATGTCTGAGAAAGGAGCTAGAGTTTTGAAGGCGGTTTAGGGTTTCTAAAGCTCTCATCTTATAAAAGGAAAGGCTCAGAGAAGGTTGTTCATGATATTTGATTTTGATTTACGTTTAGACAATTCAAGTTCTCTTGGGCATTTTAGCGAGATTTGTGAGGATTTCTTGTTTGGGATTCTCTCTCCTTCCGATGGAAAGTAGCTCTTGGAGGGGCATTGTACTTCTCTTCCACTATCAGGCATATGACCCAAGCTCCATCTCCCTTGAACAACGTAAATCCTATTGAGGTTTGCTGTTTCGGTGAGGCTGCCGACAAGTAGAGACTAGACGATACGCTCGGATCTAGATTGTACTAGTGCCTCTTCTCGGTGAGTGAATCTTTTATTCTCTTTTGAAGAGTGTATCGGCACTTTGGGATGATATTCGGATCTTGGCATGTGGCCAATATATTCACTATCTCTTCCCGATGCGGTTATTTGCTAGGAATGCATTATTCTATCCGGTGTTGTAGTAGGGGTTTATACCCTTGCTTTTGAGCTTGTTCCTTGGAGAAGGGCCAACCCTTCTCCCGGAAAAGCCTTGTATTGTATTCTTTATCGTGCTTGTACATTCTGACCATATTTATTGATTGCTGCAATAAAACTATGTTTTTAGATCTAGATCTCTGAGATATGCACTTTTATCAGTGGATCTCATGAAACCCTTGTCGGGTTATTCTCTTTGATGTATAAGAAAGTTTGAATCTCATTTTTCTTCTTAATTTCATGTAATAAACTCCAGATCTAATATTCAAACTACTTTGTATTCAAACCCTTCGGAAAATCACGCGATATGTGCTTGATAAATTTGCGATTTGAGTCGAGTCATCGGGTTTGGGCATTTTTAAGCCATATCGGGAGTGGGAGATACGACTAACATAGCTAGAGTCCATTTGTTTTCGACTCAAATTTGTATGTAAGTCCCATATGACCTAAGCTAAGGGATCCCATGATCCTTTCCCTTATTTTTATGCACATTTCTGAAATTAACTTTTTGCAAGTTGGCTCTTGCTTTTCCCCACTTTGAGTGGAAAAGCTGAATCAAAATACTTCTTTGCTGAAAATATTATTGAAGGAAATATGATTTAATACTTGTTATGAAGTGTATATGCATCTCTAACTTTAGAATATCTTAAGATATTCTTATTGTTATAGAAAATCCTATTTTGGGATATTACAATGGTATCAAAGCATGATCTCGCGCTCGGCCTATGAGATCGACTATCGAAGAATAAAAGAATAGCGAGAGAACAAAATGATGGAGAAGATGAGATTACTCTCATCATTTTAGATCCGAAGAACCTCTCGAAATTGGTTGAGCACAAAAAGAAGAAGAGATGCGGTGAAATTCCTAGAGAGTTTTGAAGAGGAAGAACCATGCTTCCTATTCTCAAAGGAAGAGGAAGACCGGAAGCATGAAGGGCATTTAGAATCTAAGATTCTAAGTGAATAAATTTATGAATACAAAGCTAAATCTAAGGGCCTTCAAGGAGACTCTAGCTTTACGACGATTCATTCGGCTAGATGAAAGGGAAGAGACCCTATAGCTATGCATGGGGATGATGAAGGCAATAGTTTCTAGCCCACTTCACTTTTGATGGATCACTCAAATGTGCAGAAAAGACTTGGGTGATGAAACTAGAGGCTTTCTTCCTACTACATCGTATAGCAGTGTCGAGGGTGGCTTATTTGCACCTTGAATGTGAAGCAAATGTTTGGTGGTTCAACCATTTGAACCATGCAAGTATCTACTCTTGCTGGGTTGTCTCAAAGACTGATTGAAGCATTGGAAAAGAAATATCAGAGGAAGAGAGCTCACCACCACTTAAGGAAGCATATACCAATGTTTGTCACAACCTTGGAGGAGCGACCTTCATGATCAATGATGGAGGAAGACAACATAGTTGAAAGGAGGCTCTTAGTTCTACCATCTCACCCAAGGTATGCTTAAATTTCAATCTCTTGTCATTTCAGAAAATCATATAGAGGATACATCTTTGCATGTTGTTGATCTAGAGCAACGAGTTGCAGCACGTATCCTGGCGATGGGGAAAGAAAGGAGGAACCTTTCCTTATGGGGAGCATTCACATGGCGACTTCATTCATGAAGCAATGGAGGAAGGAATGGTAGATGGTAGACATATTGAAGTGAGAAACCCTTTCTCAATGAGAACTCCCCCAAGCTCGAAAACATCTAGAAGATCAAAAGCTGTGGTTTGGAAAGCCGTGGTAATGGAGGTTTCATGGAGAGATCTCATGGGAGGTGCACTTGACACATCATGGAGTGCAAAGTTCTTCAACAGTTTGGGGAAGGTTTTCCTCTCATCACACTTGGATCCTTATGGATTCAATAGAGGCATTGATGAGAGGTCTTCTCTAGAAGATCTCAGGAGTTACATTCAACATCCCACTTGAAATACGAGAGTAGAAATACGGTTTGGTAGGATGATAGTCTTCCTTGGGAGATTCTTTGAGGAAGAATATGATGAAAGGCACCCACATGTGGATGGATGGGTGTGGATGATGAGCAAATGTTTGGAAAGATACATGCAAATCTGTAAATCTTTTGAAGCGACGGAGGCTTGTTGCATTGGTTACTCTTGAAAGAGAGTTTAGATTATCACCCTCTTTCTAAGGGTATGTGACGGGGATACTTACATCATGGGGCGAAGGAGTATGGATACATTGTGTTGACATGACATTCTTCATGTCAATCACCATGTTTTCACTACATCGATGGATGATGGAAGTATGAAGGCAACAAAAAATTTTGTTGCTTGGGATATTCTTGGGAGCGAGGGCGATTTGCTCTCACGATTTTCATGATGTTGCGGGGAGTAGAAGATGGCACTATCATAGTGCACAAGGGGCTACTCATTGGCCTTAGATGTTCAAGAGGCACTTTCTCCATGGAGAGACTTCTTATGGTAGCATTATGGGAGATGCCTTTGACATTGCATGTCAAAGATTGAAATTTTACGATTTGGAGGAGCCTATTTGCATAGGCCAACAACGTTGCCACTTTGGAGCTGGGGTTTATTGATGGAATATCCCAAGGATCATTTCACCTTTTATGCCTTGATGGAACAAAGAGGAGGTAAGGAAGATGGGGAGTAGTGGTGAGGATATCTATTACTATGATGTACTCTTCTTGTCTTGGATTTCCAAGCATGAGGAGAGGGTTTGCGAGCGGCACTTGGATTTAATTTCTCTTCATGGAAGTGTGCCAAACTACTATGGAGGATCCATTCATGGATCTAAGTGTCTTCTTAATTCCAACATATGGTAAGAGCTTTATTTGTGCAACACAATATTTTGCATACCATCCCTTGGTAGTGTATTGCTCCAAAAGTAAGCGAAACTCCGTTTTCTCCATGACCAATGTTGGGCCAAAATATATGATGGAGACGACCATCTCTTATGTGGCCTTGGGCGGATGTTTTTTCATTATGTATGTTCGGTTGACTCATATGATTAACCATGTGTAAGAAAAAATTTGCCATGTATTTTAAAATGAGTTTTGAAAGAACAGCATTGTCACCACTTGAAACTATTGGTACCTTCCCGGCACCTTGTAAACCATCGGTAATTCCTTTGTTTTTGATGCCAATCATGATCACTTGTGGTGTTGTTTTTATCTTGATGGGAGACATGATGTTGAGTGAGGCACATGGTTTGAATGTGTCCTTTTTGGGAACAAGATTCCCACATTTTAACGATCCATGTTCTAATGGGAGCATGGGAGAATTTGCGGCACTCACCTTATTAGTTATGAGGGCAAGAAACATTTTTGGAGGAGAGCGTAATATTCCTAACTAACCCAAGCTAATAGGAATATTTCCCTTTGTTTTGATTTCTTAATTGATGAATAAAATGTAAAGGAGGACATGTAAACTCTAAAAACATCAAAATGAATCAATGCCTAATAATGTGAGAACGAGAGGCAAATGCAGGGTTGTCTCCAATGAAACTCTGCTTATTATGTGAAAAAGGATTGAGGAGATTGGTAGGTCAACGGGACCAAATCACAACCTTTAAATGGGATCGCTGAACCTCCTTATTGATCAGCGCGGTTTTATATGGAGGATCTTCATATGAAAGGAGCTAGATTTTTGAAGGTGGTTTGGGTTTCCTAAAGCTCTCATCTTATAAAAGGAAGGGGAAGGCTCAAGAGAGGTTGTTCATGATATTTGATTTTGATGTCTGTTTAGACAATTCAAGTTCTCTTGGGCACATTTGTGATTGTAGAGGTTTTCCTATTTGGGGATTACCTATCGCTTCCATTGGTAGCTCTTAGGAGGACGTAGCCACTTCTCTTCCACTATGAAATATGGCAAGCTCCATCTCCCTTAGGCAGGCGCAAAATCTATATTTGAGTTGATTGTTTCAATGAAAATTTTGCAACAAGTGGAGACTAGATCTACTCGAATCTAGATTATAATAGTGCCTCTTCTCAGGTGAGTGAGTCTTTTGGCCTGGAAAGGTATGTGTACTAGCAAGGCTAATATTTGAATCTTGGCATGTGCTTCAATATATGCACCATCTCTTCATGTGATTATTTGTAGGGAATCGTTATTCTATCATTATTTGCGATGGCAGGGTTTATACCCTTGCTTTTGAGCTTGTTCCTTGGAGGAAGGGCTGGCCTTTCTCTCGGAAAATGCTTGTATTGTATTTTTTGTACATTCTGCCACATTCAGCCATGGCCTTAAAGTCTTTATGGTAAAACTTCATTTTACAGTCTAGATGCATGGAGTCTTACTTTTATATTATTGGATCTCATGAAACCCTTGGGTTATTCTCTTTGATGTATAAAAGAGCTGAATCTCATTTTTCTTATACTTTCATGTAATAAACTCTAGATCTGATATTCAAAATATTTTCTATTCAAACCCTTGAAAAATCATGCAATATAATAGCCAGTAAATTTATGCCAATTCGAGTCATCGGGTTTGGGCATTTTTAAGCCATATCGAGAGTGGAAATTTGTTTAACATAGCTGGAGTATTTAAACTCGAGCTCAAATTTAGCATGTAAGTCTCCCATATGACCTAAGGTAAGGGATCATGATCCTTTGCCTTATTTTTACACACATTTAAATTAACTTTTTTAGGGTTAAATCCTTTTTTCCCCACACTGGGTGGAAAAATAGAATGTAATGCTTGCTATTTGAACATATTATTGAAGGACATGATTTAATACCTGTTATGAGCAGATAGTTTGCATCTCCAACTTTTAGAATATTCCAAGATATTCTTATTTGTTGTAAATCCCTGACCCCCAGGATATTACAAATTAAGAGCTCATTCCTTTGGTATTTGGTATGAAAATTTGTTGGTTATTATTTTGATTTCATTGATGTTATGTCCATGGTATTTTTCTTGCAATTATTTTGGTTATTAGCTTGTATTTTATCGTGATGATGTATGGATCTATCTATGTTTGTAGGTAAATGAATATACAATCTGTCTGTGGTGGGTGTATTTCAGCTTGAGATGTAAAGGGGGCTTGATACTTCTTAGCGATTCTTGAATAAATGTAAACCCTATCATTTATTTTTTGTTGTTTTACACTTTGTAGATGCGATGTTTGTGACATGTTTGATAAAATTCCTGTCATGGATAGTTGGGTTTGAATGACTTTACGATAATGTGATTTCTTCCATACATTTGTTTTAATGTGTCCCTCTCCACAGGTTACAAAGAAGTTATGGGCGGTGACCTAGGAGTAGGTGGTGAAAATGTGGCACAAATCCCGAGGCTACGGGAAGAAGAATTGACTATTTAGGCCATGCTTCCTACCTTGTGGCTAGCCCATGGCTATAGAGTCTATAGATGCTCCCTTGCCCTTACAAGCCCACGGCTAAACCTCGAGAGGGTTAAAATTTGGCCCCCCTAAGGGAAAAGAGCCTTGGAGGGTTGGGTTTTCTGCAGGGATGTCGATGATGTAGTGTAGGCGTGTTTTTGGTGTTTGCATTGGTTCCACTTCCTTAAGGTAATGCTAGGAGGTTGAATCTCATATTAGTAACATATCATCATGTTTACCCTATTGGTCGGTTACTTGGGTATATGTTGAAGGGTGTTATGGTGGTAGCAGTACATGGCTCAACTTTCGGACTTGATGGGTGGTGTGTTCATTATGCATTATGTTGATTTCTTATGTGTTTTCATATCTATGTTGTATGTGGTTGTGGCATCTGTGTTGTCTTGGCCATAGTGGAATTGGTGCACCATGGAAGTGCTTATCGTGTTGTCGTCAACATGTTGTCACAAATGTGTGGTAGCGTGTGTTTTCTTATTCATGTATTGTGCATGAACACTTGTTTATGTTGGAAAAATTGTATGTGCATTGCTTGTTTATGTTAGGTCATATATGGGTCATTGTTGTGTATTGTATGTGTATGCTTGCATGTGTAGTGTTATATGTTGAATGTGTATGAATGCGAGTCACGTTGGGTTACATGTTTCTTATGTTCATGAATGGTTAATGCTTGTAATTGTCTATGGTCAAGTTTGCATTGGTGTGTATTTGGTATGGTCATGCATGGATGAGTTTGGACTCCAACTTGTTGTGTGTCAAAAAGAGAAGAAAAGGAATATCAACGCCTTAGAAATAAACCCTTCCGAGGGCAACCTCCAATACATTACATGAATGAACAATTCTTGGATAAATTCAAATTAAAAAACCTCCTTTCTATATATAGGAGTCCATGGGGCCAAATGTAATCTAATTGGGGCCACTTGATGACATCCTATCCAACCTAACAATAATAATTTAAGGGCACACTAATAACAATATGGGGATTCTGGTACAATAATAACAATAGGGGTTACTAACAATAATAAGGAACTATACTAGTAATATAGGGACCTAACATGCCCCTCTTCTTCAAGTGGTTGCTCTCCCAATGCTACAAATGCACGCTAGGTGCTCTACACATAAATTCTCATCCTCCATGCCAGAGATACCAGTGATGAAGTTCTTCACATAAGTAGTTCTCTAAAATTGATTGATTCATGGTTATCAGTTCTTGGCTCTGTGACAGCTCAGGTTCAATACTGTTATATTCCTCATTAGTTTGTGCATATTTTGGCTTGGAAGATTTTCACCTATAACCTTCTTTAAGCATGAAACTTGGAAAATTGGATGCACTCGTGAAGAAATGAGAGCTCCAATTTATATGCCATAGTACCAATATTTTGCAACACCTTGTAAGGACCATAGTACTTTGGCAATAATTTATTATCCTTCTTAGCTTTACTTGAGGGACATTTGTTTGTATGGTTGTAGCGCCAAAAATACCTAGTCTCCTACATCAAAACTTCTCTTAATACGCGATGTTGATATCACTGTTGTTTCATTCAATTTTGTGCCAATTTAGGTTGTCCTTTAAGAGTTAGAGAACTTCTTATTGATGCTCGATGTGATCTTCTAGCTGTGAACAGCAATTTTCTCTTAAAGATGATGTGATGGATGGTGGATGATATCCATAAAGTGCCATAAATGGGGTCATTTTTGTTGCGGTATGGAAGGAAGTGTTATACCACCATTTAGCCCCAGAGGTAACCACTTAACCCATTGTGTTTGTTTATTAGATACAAGCTCTATGAAGATATCTTCAAAACATTTATTTACTATCTCGGTTTGACCATGTTGGATTGAGGATGATAAGATGAGCTATGAGCTAATTAATTACTAGAAACAAGAAAACGCTTAGTCCAAAAATTTCCCGGTAAAAATGGGATGCATTTGCTCCATAATAATCCAAGGGTTTCCATGTAGCTTTTGAATTGTGTCCATAAATGTAGTAGCAATTTTACTTGCTTTAAATGGATGAGATAATGCACAAAAGTGTGCATACTTGGTAAGTCTATCCAACTACCACCATGATGACATTCTTTCCTTTAGACTTAGGTAAACTTTGTGATAAAATCCATTGAAATCTCCTCCCAACGTTGACTTGGAATGGATAAAGGTTGTAGAAGACAGAGGTCTTAATTGTCTCAACTTTTATTCGCGGCAATGGAAACATTCACCACAAACTTTGAATATTAGATTTAAGGCCATCCCAAAAAAATCTTTCTTCACCCTGTGGTAAGTTTTTAAAAATCTTTGAGTGTCCTCCTAAAGGAGAAGTGTGCAATTCAAAGAATATTTTGTTTTAGTTGGGAATTATTACAAAGAAATAAGCGATCTTTGTACCATAAGGAATTATTTTTCCAACTAAATGTATCGGACCTGTACTAGGATCTTGTTTTTGCAACTTTTTGAATGAGTGTCCACACGTCTTCGTCCTTCTTGGGCATTCATCTCTTGCTTAGGTTATCCAATCTAGTTGGATAATAGAAATGGCACAAAAGAAATGCTTCCACCTCTTCATTCTTTCTTGAGAGTGCATACGCAGCAACATTTAGCTTCCCTTTTTTGTATATTATTTCCGTCATAACCCAACATCTTTGTGACCCATTTTCTTGCTCTTTTGAAAGATAATCATTTGTTTAAGAGTGTTTAAGACTATCATGATCAATTTTTACTTTGAAGTGTCTTCCCATTAGGTAAGTTCTCCATTTCTTTAGTGCATGTATTGCTAGCATTTCCTTCTCATAAATAGGTTTCTATAAATACTTTCCTTTGATTGGACGACTTTCAAAAGCAATGGGTCTTCCTTCTTGCATTAAAAAAACGGCTAATTCCATTTCTGAGGCGTCACATTGTTGAGTCTCAAATTTGCATCTTTTTACTACACCTTTACGGGCCTTTCATTTCTTAAGACCTTGCAAGTTTGTCAATATCATTGTATATTAATTGCAAAAGAGCATCTAAAATGGTTTTTAACTATATTTTTGTGTCTGCTGTTTGATTTAGATTTTTGCTCGTTTAGCTGCGGAATCTTGCCACTTTCCGCAGCTGCTGCAACTTTCCGAAGCCATTTTGTGAAATTCTATGTTACAGGTGTCTTCAGGAAAAACGAGCCACATGGGCAAGTTAGAAATGATGTGGACATGGATCGTGTCCTATTGGCTCGAGAAAATTCACCTAAGGAGGCTGCGGTCAAAGGTGGCCAAGTGGAAGTCAACCGTAGAGTCCCACGGTGACAGGACTTTGTTTCTCGTCACGTGAAGATTTATATGGCCGTTTCTGAATTGCGGGAGACACATCAACACCTGTACACGGCTCCATAAGCCGAATCCAACATCCACTCCTCATAGATTTACTCCTCACTGCAGCCATGATGCTGGATCCCTGGACGTGATGATTTACGTGTCTCCATCAGCACAAACTTTAGGGAATTAGTTATGTTACCTTTGTTATAAATAACGCGTTTGCATACGCACATTATATTAGCCTCCAGATAGTTCTGTAATGTAATTACGTTGCCACTGTGCTGTAATATCACCTTTCTGTTATGACTGCATTTTAATATATAAGAAGACTCTATTTCCAAGCGTAATTCGTACTTGAAGGCTGTTGCCAAGGCTGGTGTAGAGGGCCCCTGCACACGCTGAGGTTTTGTGCATTATTGTATAGTTCTTGTTTTATTTATTTAAGCTCATTCTGCCATAAGTCATTCATGTGTTTATACATTACATCTTTCATGGTGTTTATGCTTCATCTCTGTTTATAATCTTTCATGCTTTACATCTTACTTCTGTCCATAATCTTTCATGTTTTATGTTGTTGTTAACTGATCAGTGTTCCTGTTTCAGATTACAAGTAGGAAGCCCGGGCATTTGCATAAATTTTTGACTAATGACATGGAATTAATATTGTTCTGCTGCTAATTTACTTTTCTTAGTTTCTGTTTAATTTCAGTACTGCTTTGTTTATTTCAGTCTTGCTCATTTGCTTCAGTAGTTAGATTTAGATATATTAAATTGATCATGACATCTTCAGTTACCTCCGAAAGCCATAGCTGGACTAATGGCGAGGGATTGAATTATGAATGTGTAGTTTGATATTAGTTTACTTTCTGCAAGTTAGAAATATTAAATTGCTCATGACATCTTCAGTTACCTCCGAAAGCCATAGCTAGACTAATGGCGAGGGATTGAATTATGAATGTGTAGTTTGATATTAGTTTACTTTCTGCAAGTTAGATATCAGGTTACTCAAGTTGTTTATGGTTACCTCCGAAAATCATAGCTGGACTAATGATGAGGGATCAGAAGATAAGTTGATGTAATTTGATTTAGATTTACTTTGTTGCAAATTTTGATTTTCTTTAAGCATAGTTTCTTTTGTGTTTGAACAACAGCAAGAATAATGAGTTTCATGATCAGTAGTTCATTGTTTGTTTGATTAGAGTAGTGATGCAATTTCATTTTATTTGAAGAATTAATTTTTTCATTGTGTGTTTTTAAAATTCTTTTGAAGTTTGGAAAATCATTAGAAAGACATTGTTGTCTTGAATATTTGTCTCCATACTTGTTTTTCAGAATTTCATAAAAAAATCCAAAAACGACCAAAAAGTAAGAGATAGGTTATCTTGCACATATAGTGCACCACACTTCATCAGCTTACGAATCCCGGATTGATAAATTAATTTATCAATTTATGACACACTAAATTGACCAAACATTTTGGCGCCGTTGCCGGGGAAGTGTAACTAGGTAGCCAATTTCTTAAAAAAAAAAAAAACAAAATAATAAAAGAAGGGAAAACTTGATAATTTCTTGAAGTATGCTCTCCTCTTGCACCTAGTGTGATATGGAGGATCAGAAAAGAGAATTATTGGTTTAGTAATTTCTTAAGTATGCTCTCTTCTTGCACCTAGTGTGACCTGGAAGATCAGAAAGAGAATTATTATCCCTATGCTCTCCTCTTGCACCTAGTTTGATCTGGAGGATCAGAAAAGAGAATTATTGGTTTAGTAATTTCTTAAGTATGCTCTCTTCTTGCACCTAGTGTGACCTGGAAGATCAGAAAGAGAATTATTAGCCCAACTTAAAAAAAAAAAAACATGCATAGAGCAAGAGATTCTAGGGGAAGGTTTATAGCTAAAGCCAAGAGTTCGATTTTCACAACTCCATATTCTTCAAGGCATAGACAAGAATCACCACCATCTACCCCTAGCCTTAAGATTTTTGGAATTCAAGGAGCAGCTGAATTAGAGGATTCTCCTATACCACCTACTAAATCTCATTTAGAAAAGGAAGAAACTCCCTCTCATCCTCCCTTGATAGAAGAACTAGAGGACTTTAAGGACTCTAAAGAAACTATCATGGCAGAGGAAATAATAGATGGATTTGGAGGTAGAGGTAGAGGTAGAGAAGGAGGAAACAATGGAGACAACAATGGTGAAGATAATAATGGAAGAAATAGGGAAGGAGACAACTTGTTTGGATTCCCTATAGTTGATGAGGAAACTCATACAACAATGAAAAATATCTCACCATCTGTCCTTCCTAACTTTTATGGATTGCGAAGTGAGGATCCTGAAACATTTTTGTTTGAGTTTGAAGTCGTGTGCCGAACCTATGATTATATGGAAGACTCTCAAAAACTCAAACTGTTTCCTTCAACATTGAAGGGAGCTGCTTTGAAATGGTTCATGGGATTAGCCACTCAATCTATTAGGACTTGGAATGATATGAAACAAAATTTTTTGGATAGATACTTGGACCATTGTATGCCCACCAATCACAAGGATGAGGTATTCAAAATGATGCAAAAAGAAGATGAAAATTTGGAAGACTTACTTGAAAGATTTCAATACAACTTGAAAAGAGCAAAGATGAGCAACTTAGATGAAGAAACCTTGAAAGCCCTCATATTAAAAGCCATTAGAGATGAATGGATAGATATTTTAAACATGATGGGGAAAGGAGACATTTCTCAACTTCCACTTCGTGACATAAAAAAACTATGTGTCCATCTCTCAAGAGGAAAATCTAAAACAGGAAAAGGGCCTAGGGATCCTTCTCTTATCAGGGCTAACAAATCTGCAACTGGATCAGTAAGTAGGGCAGAGATTGGCAATATGCTTGATGAATTTAAAACTGATATCTTAGGGAGCCTTAGTGAACAACTAGACACCCTTAAGATCCAAAACAAGCAGAAAGCAGAAACAGATGCTCTAGACATCTTTTGTCCGAAATGTAGGAAGAAACATGCTTTAAGGGAATGTCCCTTGGATGAAAAAGTTGTAGAAACATGTATAATTTGCTCAGAGAATCATGATATCAAGGATTGTCCTTCAATCCCTGGACTCAAAGATGTCTTTCAAGAAGACCCAAATTCAGTAGAATCTCTCTGTTTTGTTGCAAGAAGACCTTAGCAGGGGCAACAAACTCAAGGGTTTAACAACCCTATGAATCTTCAAACCCCACCAAATTGGAATCCTTGGCAACAACCTTGGCCCCAACATCAAAATCCATATGAGCCATGGGTACAAGGGATACAAAATCCTTATGGGAGATTTGCTCAATTTTATCAATATCCTCCATCTTTTCAAAATCAACAAGCTCCACAACTTCCAAATTCAAATCCACAACTTTCATTGCCATTTCCACAACAACAACCTTCTCAACAAAATCCAAATCCTCAACTCATGCTCCCATACCAACAAAAGACAAATCAACTTCCAGCTCAACCATTGCCAAATCCTAACAATAAGAATCCTCAGAATACTTACATGGTAGAAGGACAACAATTTCCTACCTATATGATTGTTCCTCTCAACGATGTACAACTCAGATCTGGTAGAGTTTTAGAAAAACCTTCTATAGATATCCAAGAGCAAGATACCTCTGAGGAGGATTCTCTTCGAGTCAAAAGGGGTTCTGAGGAAGAATCTTTTCAAAATTCAAACATTCAAAAAGAAAAAGAAAAGTTAACATCCACAACTCCTATAGTTGAGCAACCCGCATCTTCATCTACACCTCCTTTTCCTGAAAGACTACAAATTGACAAGGGGGTGGAAAAACAAATCTTGTTGCCTAACTATGAATTTCTAGATGAATTGAAGAATGTTTGTATCAAGATTCCCTTGCTACAAGCCATTCGGGAAATTCCTATTCTAGCAAAAACCATAAAGGAGTTGAGTTTCAAAAGACTAGGAAGGAAACTAAAAGACACAAGAAGAATCCACCTGGTAGGAAAGATTGCAGATATTATGATGGGAAAAATTACCATGCAGAAGTATGTAGATCCAGGAAGTCCAATTGTCAAGACACATATAAAGGGGATAGAAATTCCAAACACATTGATTGACTTAGGGGCTGCTATCAACATTATGAGTAGACAGACTATGGACCAGCTAAAACTTCCTAACCTTCTTTTACACCTACTTTACTGCAACTTGCAGATCGATCAATTATTAAACCAGATGGTGTATTAGAAGATATTTCAGTCTCCTTAGATTCTTGGGAATATCCGGTAGATTTTATGATTTTGACTCCCAAGAGTAATCTAAGAGGGCACCCACTTATCTTAGGAAGACCTTGGCTAGCCACAGCTGATGCTTTTATTAGTTGTAGATCTGGGGATATGTACATTTCTAATGGTAATTCGACAAAGAAATTCAATTTGTATCCTCCAGCAAAAGCAATCACAGAAGTAGGAGACAATGAATGGGTTGATGATGAGGACACTATACAACCTATCTTTACCATTTCTGAAATCAGTGAGGATAGTCAAATTCTGAACACATTAGAAAATTTTGAGATATCTTCAGAATATGACCCCACACAATTTCAATTGGAATATGACATAGAATATTTATCATCAAGACAAATGTCTCTTTACTCTATGGAAGAGTTTGGTAGTTCTACCATTGAGATCTTTCCAGGAAAAACATTGAATATCAACAAACATTTAGAAAAGTCACAACAAGAAGAACTAACCAAAATCTTGCAAAAACATTCTACTGCATTTGCATGGGAGTATACTGACATGAAAGGTATTGATCCTAAGACTTGCATCCATCCTATCTATATTGAGGAAAACAGTAGACCAATCAGACAACCTCAAAGAAGGATGAATCCAAATCTTAGGGAGATAGTGAAAGAAGAGCTCCAAAAATTACTCAATGTAAACTTCATTTATCCAATTTCTGATAGCCGATGGGTTTCTCCTTTGGTTATAGTACCTAAAAAGAATGGTAAATGGAGGGTATGCATTGATTACAGGGAATTGAACAAAGCAACTTTGAAGGATCACTTTCCTTTGCCTTTTATCGATCATGTATTAGATACATTAGCAGGTAAAAAGTACTTTTCATTTTTGGATGGTTTTAGTGGCTATAATCAAATTCAGGTAGCACCTGAAGATCAAGATAAGACCACATTTACTTGTCCATGGGGAACTTTTGCCTACCGAGTGCTTCCTTTTGGGTTATGTAATGCACCAGCAACATTCCAAAGAGCAGTACTAGGAATTTTTCCTGATCTAATCCATGATTGTGTAGAGGTTTATATGGATGATTTTACAGTTTATGGTAATTCATTTGAAGAGGCATTAGAAAATTTGGAAAAAGTTCTCATAAGATGTAAAGAAACAAACCTTTCATTAAGCCATGAAAATTTTTTTATGATGTTTACTGAAGGGATTGTTTTAGGACATCATATTTCAGGAGATGGGATTAAGGTTGATAGATCAAAAGTTGAAGTCATCTCCAGGTTGCCTATTCCAAATTGTCAAAGAGATGTTAGAAGTTTTCTAGGATTTACTGGTTACTATAGAAGATTTATAGAAAACTTCACTAAAATAGCATCTCCACTCTTCAAATTGCTTACAAAAGACTGTGAATTTAAATGGGATCCGGATTGTCAATCAACCTTTGAAACTTTGAAAACAAGAATATCTGAAGCACCTATCTTGAGAGGACCAAATTGGAAACTCCCTTTCCATATTTCTACGGATGCTTCAGATACAGCTCTAAGAGCTGTGTTGGGTCAAAAAGATTTAGTTCCTTATGCCATTTATTACACCAGTAAAAATTTGACTCCCACAGAGTTGAACTATACTGTGACTGAAAAAGAGTTTTTAGTTGTTGTTCATGCAATTAATAAGTTTAGACATTACATAACATGCTATGAAACTTTTATTCATACTGACCATTCTGCAATTAGATATTTAATGAACAAACCTGTTACTAATGGCAGAGTGACAAGATGGCTTTTACTTTTGCAAGAATTCAATATTACTGTGTTGGATAGACCAGGAAAACAAAATACAGTAGCTGACTTCTTGTCTAGGATTCAGAATACTAAAGAAGATTCTCCTGTAGAGGATAAGTTTCCTGATGAATACTTGTTTGCAGTAACTATTAAGACTCCTTGGTATGCAGATATTGCTAACTATTTGGTTACAGGGAAACTACCTTCACATTTATTTCCAAGTAAAAAACGAAAAATTATTCAGGAGAGTTCAAAATATTCATGGATTTCTAACGAATTGTTTAAAACAGGGCCAGATCTTGTGATCAGAAGATGTGTCAGGGAAGATGAAATGCCTGATATTCTTAAGGCATGTCATGATGAACCATGCGGCAGACACTTTGCAGACAAAAGGACGGCCTATAAAATCCTCTCTTTAGGATATTATTGGCCTTCCCTCTTCAAAGATGCAAAACAATATGTCAAAAGGTGTGACAACTGCCAAAGAATAGGGAAACCTACCCTTTCAAATGAAATGCCATTGCAAACACAGGTACTCATTGAACCCTTTGAAAAATGGGCTTTAGATTTCATTGGACTTATTAATCCACCATCTAAGCAAAAGAAGTATATATTGGTTTGTACTGATTATGTTACTAAATGGGTAGAAGCCAAAGCATTAGTATCTGCTACTGAAAATTCAGTTGTTCATTTTCTTTATGAGGATATTTTTACTCACTTTGGTGTTCCAAGAGAAATTGTGACAGATCAGGGGAGCCAATTCACATCCAATTTGGTGGAGAAATTGATGGAAGAATACAAAATCAAGCACAAAAGATCTACTCCTTACCATCCACAAGCAAATGGTCAAGTGGAGTCCACAAATAAAGTTCTTGAAAGTATCATCACCAAAACTGTTCATCTACATAGAAGAGATTGGGAAGAAAGGCTTCCAGAAGCCTTGTGGGCCTACAGAACTACATGGAGGAATACAACAGGACATTCTCCCTATGAACTTGTTTATGGGAAAGAAGTCTTGCTCCCCATTGAGTTCCAAGTCAAGACCTTCAAGATAGCAATTCAGTTGGGAATGGACTTATCAGAAGCCCAAAAGCATAGAATGGAGCAATTGAATGAGCTAGATGAGATCAGACAAGAAGCAATTCTAAAAACTGATCTAGTTCAATATCAAAGAACTAAGTGGCATGACAAATATATCAAAGAGAAGAAGTTTCAAGAAGAGATTAAGAATATTTGATTCCATGAAGATTTTCATGAAATTTCCTGACTCATTGGCTTGGCTATATGATTGACAAGATTCTGCATAATGGAGCTGGTGAAGAATCAAGCACTATCAAGAGCTTGGGGATAATACGCTGCAGAATGGGTCAATATGGGCTATGCTTATCATGTTTACTCAAAAGAGGAATTTGTCAAAATGTTTTCAAGAAAATTTAGAATAAGGTTGCACAGAATTCTTCTTCTCCACCAAATGCAGCTTTATTTGGCATACTAAAAATAAATAAATAAAAATAAAAATAAAAAAAATAAAATAAAAAAAAATGTATAAGCCTGAAAACCAATCACTGATTGGCAGTCTTATACAGAAAATATCGGGTGAAAATCAGGAACACCTGACACCCTATATTTTCCAAAAAAAAAATAAAAAAATCTCTCTTTCATTTCACAAGTTTTGTGACCACCCACTCCATTCCATTCCACTTCATTCCACTTCATTTCACTTCATTTCACTCCATTCCACTTCATTTTATCTGTTTCATTCCATTTCACCAATAAAATTCTTTTTCATGACCATTTCCATCTAGTCATTTGTCATCCTTTCATTTCCATTCACCCAAATAATAGCTGTGTCAGTTTCCGCAGCTGACATCTGTTTCCGCAGCTGACACCAGTTTCCGCAGCCAGAAGCAGATTCCGCAGCTACCACTCTATTTTTCAAAAGAATGTATAGTCAGATGTTATTTCCATAATCATGAAATAAAATGCAGGTGTGAGGACCAATTATGAAGACATGGAGCATTCAAGATATCAATAAGGAGCAACTAATTGAAGACCAAGGAAAAATGGCAAGAATTCCAAGGTATGAGTAAAAATTTATTTCAAATAGCATTTAAAACACATTTTTATATAGTTATAGACCATAAGCTCCATTATGTGCAATGATTATATTGACAAACTCCGTAACCACTCCATGATCTCTATACAATCCTCCCACAACCCTCGCATTCATTCTCAAACGGTCCCATAATTAAACCTCCGATCTTCACTCATACTCCGATATTCCACCTATGATAATGAGACGTAGTTGATTTGACTACGGCTTCTTTCAGCCGCATAAAATCCATAGCCGTTGTTTAAACGTGCTTACATTTATTTTGCAGCCACCAAATTTCAAACACTGCTGGATTTGTTATACTCTTCCTATTGTTCTATTAATCTTACAGCCATATCTCTGCCATGCTCACGCAACCCTTCTCTGTTCCGCTTCACTCCATTTCATTCTCTGTTACGCTACAGTCTGTATACCCACTCTCTGATATCTACCTACAGTCATCGTGCTCATTTCTGTTCATTCAGTCGTCCTACTTCCATTGAACCACTTCACACAGGAAAATTTTTAAAGAGCAGAAAGAAAGATGGGTAAATTGTTAAGAGCAGAACCAAAAGGACCTAAATTCATGGATGGATACCCGCAAGTCAGGGATATATTGAAGAAGGCAAAGTGGCTGCGGTTTATCCAAAAGTTCAGAGGCTACCATAAAGAAGTGACAAAAGCCTTTGCAAGATCTTTTAATGGCCTGGAGGTAGAGATTGGAGACCTTAAGTTTGCGGTGAATGAGGCATCTATAGCATCTGCCACAGAACTTCTTCAAGAGGGTGAACGTTGGTTTAAGAATAAAAGCATTAGTGATGAAGCTTGGAGAGTAATTCTACATAACCCAGGTATGGACATAACTATTTTTAAAAGAGGAATTCCTGTTCATGCTTTGAAAGAGGAATGGGCTACTTTGCTGCTAGTTGTTCAAAAATTTATCACCTGTGAAGGCCGTTTTGGGTCCATGTATATGTACCATACCAGATTGCTGATGAATTTTCTAGATAATCAAACTTTCAATCTCCCATATTTTCAATTAAATAGTTTGAAGAAGATTTCTGTGACTGTTCAGAAACATTTAGGGGATGTAGAACCTCATGTATATCACCATGGTCTTGTAAAAATTTTGATTGAAAAAGAGTTAAAGGAGAAGAAGGACACATGGGAACAATTTTTGATTAGAAATTTCTTTGAGGAACCTCAAGAAATTCATGAAGGTAGCACATCAAGAAGGAGTAGGAGAAAAAGAACAAATGATGAAACTCAAAGTACTCCTACTACTACAATTGAAAGAACTATTAGGGAAGAGAGACTGTCAAAAAGGAAGAAGAAAGAAACCAAGGGTAAAAAGCCAATAACATCAAAAGAGAGAAAAAGTATTGAGGCTATACATAAAACCCCTTCTTCCGAAGAAGAAGATCATCAAGTGTTATCTGAGAGATTGGTTCATCTTCAAGAACAGTTATCTATAGCCAAGAAGAAAGAGAAAGGGAAACAAAAGCAAAAATATAGTGGTCCACAACGTGTGAGAAGAAGTTCCAGACTTAAGGGGAAATTGAGGAAAACGCAAATGAAGGGACCCCATTTCATTGATTTGGGAGAAGAAACATCTGAATAGTCCCCAGCTGACCATAGTCCATCTCACTCTCAGTCAGTTAGTGAACCTGGTTCATTTCATTCTCAGTCAGACATTGAACATAGTCTATCCCATTCTCAGCAAGATGTTGATGTGAGCCCTTCTCAGCCAGATTTTGAAGACAACTCTCCTTCACGGCATTTTGGGGACAGCCCAATAAAAATGACACCTGATATAGACCCTAAGCAGCAAGAAGTATATGATTATATAGAATCTTTAGAAAAAGCAGCTACAGGTCCCAGTACTTCGTCCATTCAGCCTCACATATCACAAAATGATCTAGTCCAATCACTGAAACAAGAAGTCTTTGAGCTAGAGCTTTTAAATAGACACATTAAAAATGAAAATGAGGCATTGAAGGAACAAAGAAAATTGGACAAAATCATTCATGATAATACCATGCTACATCTGGGAATATGGCAGAAGAAGAACAGGAAGTTGAAAAAGAAACGCCAGAAGTTAAGCAGAGCACTGGTTAATATCAAATTCAGATGCTTAATGAAGAAGCCCAGGATGTTAGCAGCACCAAGGAAGAGGAGGAGAGGATTGGATGTACTGGCTGAAGTGTCAAGGCATATGAACTCAAGAAGGATTATCAAATTTTGGTTGCATGAGGACATGCAACACCTTCACAGTGGGGGTATGTTGAGTCTCAAATCTCCATCGTTCTTATACATCTTCCTAGACCTTTTTCATTCACCTGAACCTTCCCAGTTGTCAATATCATTGTATATTAATTACAAAAGAGCATCTAAAATGGTTTTTAACTATATTTTGTGTCTGTTGTTTGATTTAGATTTTTGCTCATTTAGCTGCGGAATCTTGCCACTTTCCGCAGTTGCTGCAACTTTCTGCAGCCATTTTGTGAAAGTCTATGTTACGGTGTGTCTTTAGGTAAAACGAGCCACATGTGGGCAAGTCGTAATGATGTGGACATGGATCGTGTCCTATTGGCTCGAGGCAAATTCACTTAAGAGGTCAAGTACAAAGGTGGCCAAGTGGAAGTCAACCGTAGAGTCCCACAAGACAGGACTCTGCTTTCGCTCACGTGAAGATACATTTGCTCGCTTCTCAATCATGGAGACACATAATCAACACTCGTACATGGCTCCATAAGCCTAATTCAACATCCACTCCTTCATAGATTTACTCCTCAACGCGGCCATGATCCTAGATCTCTGGACGTAATGGTTTACGTGTTCTCTATCAACACAAACTTTAGGGAATTAGTTATATTTTATTTGTTATAAATAATGCGTTTGCATATGCATATTAGATTAGTCTCCATTAGCCTCTAGATAGCCCCGTAATGTAATTACGTTGCCACTGTGCCGTAATATCACCTTTCTGTTATGACCGCATTTTAATATATAAGAAGACTCTGTTTCCAAGCGTAATTCGTATTTGAAGGCTGTTGCCCGAGGTCTGTGCAGAGGGCCCCTGCACACGCTGAGGTTTTGTGCATTACTGTATAGTTTCTTGTCTTATTTCTTTAAGTTCATTGTACCATAAGTCATTCATGTGTTTATACATTGCATCTTTTATGATATTTATGCTTCATCACTGTTCATAATCTTTCATGCTTTACATTTTACTTCTATCTTTCATGTTTTATGTTATTGTTAACTGATCAGTGTTCTTGTTTCAGATTACAAATAGGCAGCCCGGGCATTTGCATATCTTTTGACTAATGACATGGAATCAATATTGTTCTGCTGCTAATTTACTTTTCTTAGTTTTTGTTTAATTCCAACACTGTTTGTTTATTTCAGTCTTGCACATTTGCTTCAGTAGTTAGATTTAGATATATTAAATTGCTCATGTCATTTTCAGTTACCTCCGAAAACCATAGCTGGACTAATGGTGAGGGATTGAAGTATGAGTGTGTAGTTTGATATTAGTTTACTTTCTGCAAGTTAGATATATTAAATTGCTCATGTCATTTTCAGTTACCTCCGAAAGCCACAGCTGGACTGATGGTGAGGGATTGAAGTATGAGTGTGTAGTTTGATATTAGTTTACTTTCTGCAAGTTAGATATATATTAAATTGCTCATGTCATTTTTAGTTACCTCCGAAAGCCACAGCTGGACTGATGGTGAGGGATTGAAGTATGAGTGTGTAGTTTGATATTAGTTTCTTTTTCTGCAAATTAGATATCAGATTGCTCAAGTTGTTTATGGTTACCTCCGAAAGCCATAACTGGACTAATGGCGAGGGATCAGAATATAAGTTGATGTAATTTGATTTAGATTTACTTTGTTGCAATTCTTGGATTTCTTTAAGCATAGTTTCTTTTGTGTTTAGACAGCAACAAGGATAGTTTGGTTTTCATGCTCAATAGTTCACTGTTTGATTTATTAGGCTAGCAGCACACTTTCATTTCCTTTCAAGTTTTGTCATTGTATGTTTTAAATTCCTTTTGAAGTTTGAAGTTGGTAAATCATTATAAAGGATATCATTGCCTTGAACAATCATAACCATACTTGTTTTTATTTTATAATTTCCATCACACATTAGAAAACCAAAATCGACAAAAAGTTAAGAAATAGGTTATCTTGCACATATAGTGCGCCACACTTCATCAGCTTACGAATCCCGGATTGATAAATTAATGTAGAAATTTAGGACACACTAAATTGACCAAACACACATTCCACAATAAAGGTTTTTGTGAGGTCTAACGTAGCTAAGACTAGTGCTAGGCACATTGCCTCTTTAAGATGTTCAAAGGCCTTAGTTGCTTCAGGAGTCCATGAAAATGCATCTTTCTTCAATAATGTTGTTAGAGGTGCTTCTATTCTCCCATAATCCTTAAAAAACTTTCGATAATACCCTGTTAACCTGAGAAATCCTCGCAACTGCTTTATGGTTGTGGGGAATTTCCATTCCTTAATGGCTTTAATTTTGTTAGGGTCTACCTTAACACCCTCATGAGATACAATATGACCAAGATATTCCACCTCTTGTACTCCAAAGAAACATTTGGATGTTTTTGCGTATAATTGTTTCTCCTGTAATAGTTTGAGCACCCTGTCAACATGTTGAACATGATCGTTCCAAGACCTGTTGTAGATTAGTATATCATCAAAAAATACTAGCACAAATTTTCTAAGGAATGGTTTGAAAATGGAATTCATCAACCCTTGAAATGTAGAAGGTGCATTGGTAAGGCCAAAGGGCATGACCAAAAATTCATAATGACCTTCATGATTTTGAAATGATGTTTTCGGAATATGTTCAGTGTTCATTCTAATTTGATGATACCCTGAACGAAGATCCAATTTGGTAAAATAAATTTCTCCATTTAATTCATCCAATAATTCATCAATATCAGGAATGGGAAATTTATCTTTAATGGTGAGCTTATTCAGCTCCCTATAATCCAGACACATGTGCCATGATCCATCCTTCTTGTGTACCAATACTACAGGAGCAGAGAAAGAACTTTGACTAGGTTGAATTATACCCACCTCTAACATTTCTGCAATCATACATTCAATTTTGCTCTTTTGGACATAAGGATATCTATAAGGCCTGATGTTTGGAGGAACACTTCCTGGAATCAAATGAATAGCATGATCATGATCACGAATAGGTGGGAGTCCTTTGGGAGTTTCAAACACCTTGGAATGATTGTCCAAGACTTGTTGGAGATCTGCAGAAATAGATGAATTTGATGTCGGAACTTCTAGTGAGCATAATTGTGCAATTACGCCTCGTTGTTCTTTCTTTAGAAGCTTTTTCATGACATTAGAGCTTATTATCCTTCCTGGCTTCCCTTCAATACCTCATAATTCGACTTCCTTTCCTTCTGAAAAAAATTTCAAGAAAAGTTCTTGAAAATTAAAAGCTACCATCCCCAAAGATTGTAACCATTGTACTCCTAGTACAACATCAACACCTCCCATAGGAATGGAAAGTATTGGACTATTCAATACATATTCCCCCATGGTTAGCTTGATATTATGGCATTTTCCAGAGAAATTTATAGTTCCTCCATTTGCAACCATCACTTGACATTCTGGTGCTAGGTATAGGAAACAATTCAATTCCTTCGCTACCTTACAATGAATAAAATTATGGGTACTACCTGAATCAATCAACACTATTACCTTTTTCTTCTTGATATGTCCTTCTATCTTGAGAGTTGGAGGAGTGGTAATTCCTGCCAATGCATTACACGATATGGTCAGACTCATTTCTTCCTCTTCTAGGGCTGGTTCCTGGTGTATATCCTCTTCTTGTTCATTTTCTTCTTCCTCTTCACAATCTATGTAAAATAATTTCTTCTCAGCACACTTGTGACCTTTAGTGTATTTGCTATCACAACTGTAGCAAAGCCCTTTTGCTCTTTTTTCTTCCAATTTTTGTGGTGTCAACCTTGTAGGTTGTGGAAATTTAGGAGTAGCAACACTTCCATCTTTATAGAAGTGAGTGGTAGGCTTCCTTGTCGCCATAATTTTACATTCAATTTTTCTTGCCAACCTGAATGCCTTCTCCAATGAATCAAGTTCCAAAACACGAACTTCATGTTGGATGTTATCCTTTAAAGTACCTATGAAGAGATCAATCCTGTGTTCCTCTGGAATATCAGTTACCCTTATATTCAATTTTTGGAAGTCCTTAATGTGCTCCCCCATTAAACCCTTTTGTTTGAGATTTATCAATTGGCTAAAGAAGGTGTTGCTCTTTGTATCCTCATAATGTGCTATCATTTCCTCCGTAAAAATTGACCAAGTGACAATTTTTTCATGGGAGCAAACCCATCGATACCATACAAATGTATTTTGTTCTAAATGTAAAGTTGCAATGCATACCTATTGTGTGTTTTGCACATTATGGAGATCAAAATATTGCTCCATCTGTAGTATCCATGTTACAGGATCCTTTCCATCAAACTTCCTCATATCCATTTTTGGAATATGGTGGTTCTTCCCGCCAACATTAGATTTTATGAAATCACGATCAACATTTATTTTTTTCTCATCATGAGTTTCCTCTACTATCTTTTCACCATTAGGAAACATTTCGTGTATCAAAATTTTCAAACCTTCCATGTCTGCTTTTAGATCATTCTTCATGTTTTCCATTTTCTCATCAATCTTAGCTTCCATGTCATCCATCTTAGATTCCATGCCAGCTTCCATTCCATCTATCTTAGATTCCATGCCATTCTTCAAACCATCCATCTTAGATTTCACGCCTTTATTCAATCCATCCATCTTAGTTTCCATGCCTTTCTTCAAAACTTCCATGTCATTTTTTGTTGCTCTTTGCGAGAGCGAAATTTGTTGCACTTGCTCTTGTAATTTTGATATGTCATGTTGCCATTCTTCGTCTCCATGAGTCATAGTAGAGATTTCTAAAGGCTTAATGGGTGTTGAATTCTTTTTAGGGGCCATTTTAGAATCCAATACTGATATCTATTCTACAATATGCCCTTGGAATCAATTCAACTTGATTCTTCAAACAAGACTTATGCAATTCGGAAAAAAAATACACACCTTTTACTTGCTTTTGAGGAGCTCGATATTGAAATTGAATTATCTCTATAATTGCAGATCCTAAATATTTGAAATTCAGCCCTGTATTAGCCCTATGAAGCTTCTTTCAAATGCCACAGGTCTGATCTGATTTGGATTATTCAAGACAAAGTTATGTCCAATCTCCCACAATGACCCAATTTTGGAATGGTTCAGTAGAGCGAACTTGTATGACTTGACATGTGCCACTGTTTCGTATTTTAGCCCTAAAATTGATAAATTAAAAAATAAACTACGGTCTGTTTGATTGTGAACACTTTTTATGACACTCCAATCCAATGCTCAAAGAGAGAGTTATGAAGATTTTCCCACAATCACCTCTTTGAGATGAAATTCAGGAGCCTGAAAAAGCACTACCTTCCATAGATCATATCTTCGAAAATTTTGCGAACCAAGCTCTAAATTTTTTTGATGAGTTTCCTCAGGATTTAAGCTTTGTGTCTTAAAAATTTCAGATTCTGAACCTTCGTAGAAAAAACTTTATAGCGCAAATGCCATGATGACCTGTTTAGATTAAATTGAGGAGCCTACAAAAAGACCTAACTTCCATAGATCATATCTCAAAAAATATAGCGAACCAAGCTCTGAAATTTTTTGAAGATGTTCCTCAGGATTTCAGCTTCACACCCTAAAAATTTCAGCTTCTGAAACTTCGTAGAAAAAAGTTATAGCGAAAATGCCACGATGGCCTGTTTGGAGCAGCAAAACCCTAGAATCCAAAGCTCTGATACCAAATGTTGTGAAACCAGATCCAAAAAGAGAAGAAAAGAGATATCAACACCTTAGAAATAAGCCACTTCGAGGGGGAAACCTCCAATACATTACATGAATGAAAATTCTTGGATGATTCAAATTAAAAAACCTCCTTTCTATATATAGGAGTCCATGGGGCAAAAATGTAATCCTAGTGGGGCCACAATGTAATCCTAGCCGACATAAAAATAATAATTTAAGGGCACAATAATAACAATATGGGGGTTACAAGGGTACAATAAGAACAATAAGGGGGTTACACTAACAATAAATTGGGACTATACTAGTAATATAGGGATCTAACACAACTAGAATGACATTTATATGTTTATATTACTAGAAATTATATGTTTACATGTTGTCATGATTAAATCTATACATGTGTTATGTTGATTGGTTGATCTTGCAGGAAGTATCCTCCCCAAATTACACTAAGGTACATTGGTATATTGTTATTTGGTTTACTTGAAATATTATGCTTGGCAGGAAGAAATATCAACATGGATAGAAAGTTGGTAGACTTCAAGGACTCTCCCTATGAGTCATATGAGCAGCATGGTGGGAACTCTTCTTATTTGATAGACACATTGAAAATCCTAAAGGAAGAAATAAGGAGTTGTAAGGCAGACAGTGATAGGATCATACAGGCACAAGAGAAACAAATAGAGGTGAATTAAATACTTCTTCAGAGCTTGTCAAATTTGCAGAAATAAGGGTCATTATGGATCCGCTATGGAAATGAGGACAAAACTAATGGGACATATGGCAGTAGGTCTCTTGGTAGACACAGGTTAGATAAAGCGAACACAATGAGAGATGGCAGGTTGTTGGACACTCCGGATAGGTAGTGTGATGAGTACAGATATCATTCTCGTTATGGTCCGAATAGACATCATGATCATCATCGGTATCATCCTTATAGGAGGAATTATAGGGGTTACTTTCCAGATGAATTTAAGAAAGATTAACCATCTAATTTTGATGGAGACTTGAAGAAACCAAAAGATGTGGAGGCTTGGATACTTGGAATGAAAAAATTCTTTGAGTTGCATGAGTACTCAAATAACATGAAGGCCACGATTTCTATCTTCAATTTGAAAGGTAAAGCAGACATATGGTGGGAATATGTGAATCGGGTCAAAGACATTAGAACAAAGGACTTGATTTGGCATGGGTTCAAGAACATTTTTAGGAAGAAGTACTTGTTAGAGAGGTATTATGACAGTAAGGAAAAAGAGTTCTATGAGATAAGAATGGGATCTATGAAAAATGAAGAGTACACCACGAAGTTCTTGGAGCTTTTTAGGTATGTATCATATCTTACCGATGAGTAGGCTAAATTGCAGGGATTTGTTAGTGGTTTTCCATTAGCATTAAAATATCGGATTGAGTATGATGAGCTTCAATCACTTGAGGAAGTAATTGGGAAGCTGAAGCATTCCTATGAACAATCAAAGCACAAAAATGAGTCTCAGCAAGGATGGAAATGGAAGGACAAAGGAAAAATTAAATGGCAGCCTAAGAGAGAAAGGCCTCATGATGCAGATGAAAAAAAAAAATGTGGCACCACAAAAGAAGTATAATATAGCTGGACATGGACATAGACCATTGTAGTAGCATAGATCACAATAGTAGCATGGAGGTAGTGGTATGGGACGGTTGGAGTGTTGGACATGCAGTGAGGAGCATCTTAAAAGATTTTGTCCACAAAATAAGGGAGGTAGGCCTAAGATATATAGTGCACATGAGGCACATACTGTTGGGGATGTTGGGCAGATAATTCCTCGCATTTATGCGAGAATGGAAAACAAACAGGTAGATAACTAGGCTTCTATGATTTAGATGGATAGATATGCATGCAGAATCTTGGTTAGTGCAGATGGCCACAAGTACGAAGAAAAGAGTTCATCATTGGGTAAGGGCTTGTGTATTTGAGCTAAACAACATGCATACAAAAACACACTTGAAAATATTGCCATTGGATTCCTACACTATGATATTGGGTATGGATCAGTTGTCTCTTCACAGTACCAATGTATATTGCTATGATAAATCTATTGAATTCTTGGATGACAATGGGGAACCGATAGTAGTATAGGGAAAGAAGAAAGCCACATCAGTTAGGATGGTGAAAACTATGCAGGCCAAACACAGTTGTAGGAAAGGATGTGTGCTATTTGTAGTTCATATCTCTAGTGACAAAGGTAAAGAAGTTGAGGATGCAAATGTGTTGAAAAATTCTCCAGTTTTGCAGCAGTTTTAGGATGTGTTTCTAGCAGATATTTAAGAGTTGCCACCATGGAAAAATTTTAAGGATGGAAATTATCTTAAAGTTTATAAACCTCGGTGAATCTTGCTAGTCTCTAATATGAAAAATATAAAATATTTGGTGATATCTTTGTAAAAACATTAAAATTTATTATGTTTTCATATATACTCTCCATATAATTTTGGCGATATTTAAGGTAAAATAACTTTATATTATAAAACTTGGGTGAATTATTTTTATAAAAAATGGAAATTGGTGAATCGTTTTTTGGAAAAACCATGGAAAATTATCCCACATACGAATATTAGCCCATAAATTTTTCCATGGTTTCCACCTCACAGGGAGCTATAATTTTCTATTGAGTTGGTGCCAGGGGAAGCTCCCACATCAAAAGAACCTTACATGATGAGTACACCAGAGTAGGTAGAGTTAAAATTGCAGTTGAAAGAAATGTTACACAAAGGGTACATTGGACCAAGTGTATCACCATGGGGTGCACTGGTGTCATTTGCGAAGAAGAAGGATGGAACTCTTAGACTATGAATTGACTACAAGCAGCTGAACACAGTGACCATCAAGAATAGGTACCCACTACCAAGGTTCAATGATTTGTTTGATCAGCTAAAGGGAGCAGTAGTGTTCTCTAATATTGACTTGATATCACAATATCATCAGGTACAAATCAAATAGAAGGACATGTACAAGAACGCATTCAGGACCAGTACAAGAATTATGAGCTTGTTGTAGTTCCATTCGGTTTGACTAATTTCCTAGCTACATTTATGTGTTTGATTAACAGTGTGTTGTGTCCTTACTTGGACAAGTTTGTGATTTTTTTCATTGATGATATATTGGTGTATTCTAAAAATGAGGAAGAGCATGACGATCATTTGGCATTAGTGTTGAGGTTGTTGAGGGAGAATCAATTATATGCTAAGCTCAACAAATGTAGTTTCGTTCATACTGAGGTACACTTCTTGGGACATGTTGTCTCCAAGGAATGCATTGTAGTAGATCCAGAGAAGATAACGGCCATCATGGAGTGGTTAGCTCCTAAGAATGTAGATGAGGTGAGATCATTCATGGGATTGGAAGGTTACTATCGGAGGCTCATCAAGAACTTCTCATAGATTGTTTATCCTATTACATTACTGCAAAGGAAAGGTAAGAAATTTGACTAGATAGAGGAATGTGAGGCTAGTTTTGAGCAGATTAAGCAGTTGTTGACACATGATCCAGCATTAAAGATAGCAGGTTTGGACAAGGAATTTGTTGTGTGCACAGATGATTGCAAGAGGACTTGGTGGGGTCCTTATGCGGGATGGATAGATGGTATGCTATGAGTCACGAAAGCTAAATGAGAATGAGCAGAACTACTCAACACATGATCTCAAGCTCGAAGCTATCATTTGTGCACTGAAGATGTGGATGCACTATATTTTTGGAAGGCGGTTTGTACTTATGAGTGATCAAATTGGTTTGAGGTACTCGTTTAACCAACTGAATTTTAATGTTAGGCAATCTAGATGGTTGAACATGATCAGTGAGTTTGACTTCAAGATCAGGTATATGAAGGGAAAGAAGAATAGGGTTTCAGAAGCTCTTAGCAAGAAGGTACAGGTAAATCACTTAGCAACGATGATCTCTTATGGGATAGACTTATAGGATAGGATCTTGCAGGCAGGTTAGTAGGATCACAGGTATATGGAGATTGTGCACAGTTTGCAGCAAACTATAGGTATAGGTATAGGTGATGGTACAGGTGCAAGTACAAGTGTTGGTACAGGTATAGGCATGGGTGTTGGTGCAGGTACATGTGTAGGTGCACGTATAGGTACAAGTCATACAGGTACATGTACACATGTACAAGATTTGGATTACCATCTCACAACTGATGGATTGGTTAGATTTCGAGACAAGATATATGTACTGGTAAAAAAGTGATCTCAAGAAGGTTATCTTGAGGGAGTTTCATGTGAAACAATATTTGGGTCACCTAGGCTACCAAAAGACTTTGAATGCAGTGAAGAGATTACATTATTGGCCGAATCTAAAGAGGGATGTGGCGGAGTTTGTAGCCAAATGTTTAGATTTTCAAATGGTTAAGTCAGAGTGTAAACATCCTGGTGGATTGCTACAATCGATTGTGATTCCAGAGTGGAAATGGGAGGTCATGTTCATGGACTTCATCATAGTTTTTCCTAAGACAAATAGACTACATGATTGTATTATGGTTCTTGTGGACAAGTTAACAAAGGTTGCATATTTTATACTGGTGAAGACTACATACTCATCTAGTGATGTAGCATAGGTGTTTATCTGAGACATATTCAGATTTCATGGTGTTTCGAAGAAGATTGTGTCCAACAGGGATGAAAAGTTCACTTCCAAGTTTTAGAAGGAGTTTTTTGCAGGTTTAGGCACTAGGTTGGCATTCAACACAACTTATCATCCGCAGAAAGATGGGAAGACAGAGAGGGTCTTAAGGATACTAGAGGATATGTTGAGGATGTATGTGATGCATCCGCAGCGCAAGTGGGAAGAATACCTACCACTGGTAGAGTTTGCCAACAAAAATAGGTACCAGGAGTCATTGAGGATGAGTCCATTTGAGGCTATATATGGGAAGAGTTTCAACACTCCCATTAGTTGGAGTGATCCAATTAACAGGGTACTGATTAGACCATAGATGTTGGCAGAAATGGAACGAGAAATGTAGGTGATCAAGAAGAACTTGAAGGCAACATAGGATAGTCATAAGAATTATGCATACAATAACAAGTTTTTCAAGGAGTTTTAGTTTGGGGATCAGGTATACTTGTGGATAAAGCCCAAGAAGAGCTCCTTGTGGATTGGATCGTGTGCCAAGTAGGAACCAAGTTTTTGTGGACCCTTCAGGATCACTGAGAGAATTAGATCAGTGGCCTATCGACTTCCATTTCTCTCCATAGTGAAAGTCCATGATTTTTTTAATATATTGTTGCTTGAGAAATATGTTAAAATTTTTGATCATGTTATTGACTAGTCTGTATTACAGGTGGAACTAGATGGAGAATTCTTGTCAGGGACTCAATGTATATTGCAGAAAAAGTTGCTCATGCTCCAGAACCAAGCAATAGAGAAAGTTAAATTGAAATGGAATCACTTTGGGCCTGATGAAGCTACATGGGAGATGGTGGATCAGATGTTAGCCATGTATCCTTCCTTGTTTGACGGTTGAGGCAAAGTAGTTTTGTTGTGATGTTGGTATATGTTTGTTTTATGTTATGGTGATGTCTTGATATATCTTTTGATGTGATGTATGGGTATATGTACATATGTATATGGATGTAAATATCATCATGAGCTATGTTATAAAGCTCCAATAATTGGTATGGTGTCATGTCATTTGAGTTTTCATGTTATGATGTCATGTTGGTTTTATTTTCAGCAAGTTGATCATTGTAAATACTGCATCGAGCTATGTTATAAAGCTCCATGTGTAGTATGGTTTTCTTTTCAACCATTTTGCTGAGGTACATGTGTGGTTGAACACCAAGGACGATGTCCCCCAAGGGGGATGGTTCTGTGACAACCCTGGTGAAAATTCCATGTAATAAATGTTAACAATAATAACCACGGTTGATGGGACACTTATTCCAAGATTAATGTTGGGAAAAACATCCTAGTGGGTGTTAATTTGGTTTATTATAGCTGGAAATTGGCAAAGGAAAAGGAAAAGGATTTGGAAAGGAAAAATGGCATTTTTGGCACATTTGTTTATGAAAATAATGGAAATTAGGAGAAAAGGGAGATAAAAGGTCACAAGTTACATGTGAGGAGGAAAATGAAGGAAAATGAAGGAAAATGAAGAAAATAGAGGCCTATTCTATAAAAAGGTTTCTGAGGATCAGTTGGTACCTTTCGTCAGTTCAGTTTTGGAGCTCTCCCATTGTTCTCTCTCTCTCTCTCTCTCACCCTTGGACACTTAGAGCTTATTGGAGCACTTTGGAATTTGAGCAAGAAAGGGAAGAAAGTAGGAAAAAGGAGGAAACAAGCAAGGAGGAGCAAGAATCAAGAAGCTACAACAGGATTCCTGGGAGGTATTGATTTGCATGTGTATTTTCCTTGGTAGATTTTGCATGCATGGTATTTCATGTGGTTCCTTGTTGTTTTGGCATGGGTTTTTCTAGATGTGAGAGTGTTCTTAGCCTAGCCTTTCCATTTCTGGATAGCCATGGTGTTTTGGAGTTCTCATGTTTTGGTTTAGCTGGATTGTTGGATGGATTTAAATTTGACTAGGTTGGATCTCCGAATTGATATAGCACATGGCCTAGTGGTCCCTGAACCGTACTTTGGATCATAGTAAATCCACTAGCCTAGTAACCACTGATCCAGACTGTGGGTTGTGGTAAATCCAGGATTTTGTTTCCTGGGTGGGACTAGTAATAATTGACTGGTGAATGGCGTGATATATGGTAAAGCCTAGACATGGTTTACTCTCCATTTTAGGCCTAGGAATCCCAATTTTGGGATTGTGGTAAAACCTGGATATTGTGTCTCATTTTAGGGCTTAGGGACCCCTTATTCAAACTACGGGTTGTGTTAAAGCCTGGGAGATTAGGAGACAGGAAAATTCCTCACGCTGTAGGCGGAGAGAATTTGGTGATATACATGCTTATATTGGCCTAGTGATTAGGATAAATCATGGTAAAGTCACTTATGTTATGTTTATTGATGAGGGTGTAGTGGTTTAGCCTTGAGTTGCCCTAGTTGGTTCTTTCGGTTTGAGTCCCACATTCATGATTGGAATATGGCTCGGGGGTGATTGGTTGAAGTATATTTGGCTCAACAAATCTATGGTTGGGTGGAACGTGGAAGTCCTGTCGCTGATTGGTTTTGCATTCAATAATGAAGAGATCATTCCTTTTGTATTTGTATGCAAATGTACTGGTTATTATTTGGATTTCATTGATGTTATATCCATGGTATTTTTTTTGCTATTATGTTGGTTATAAGATTGTATTTTATTAGTGATGATGTATGGCTCTATCTATGATTTTGTCGGTAGATGAATATACAATGTATATATGGTAAAATAGATTGTATTGCAACTTAATATGTAAGGGAGCAATTCCTTTTACAGATTCTCAGATAATTATTAGGCCCCTATATTTATTTATTTTGTTTACACACATAGATGCAATGTTTGTGTCATGTTTGATGAAATTCCTGTCATGGATGGGTGAGGTTAGATCAGTTCCTAATGATGTCATTTCTTCCATACATTTTCTTAATGTTATTTACCCTCTCCTAGAGTTACATGAAGTCAATGACTTGGGCTCAGGGGCTGAAAATGTGGCACAAATCCTAGAGCTACAAGGTGAAAATTGATTGTTTGGGCCTTAGCCACTATGTTGACAAGGCTAGCCCATGGCTATAGGGTCTATAGACACTCCATTTCCCTTACAAGGCTGCAGCTAAGCCTCATAGGGGTTAAAAATCAGTCTTCCCTCAGGGAGCAAGGCCTTCGAGGGTTGGGTTACCTCCTGCAAATGTCAATGGTGCACTGTAAGGTGTGTTTTTGGTGTTTCCAGCGGTTCCACTTCCTTAAGTAATATAGGACATTGAATCTCATATTAGTAGCCTCTTGTCACATGTTTACCCCAGTTGGTTGGTTACTTGGGTAGATGTGGAAAGAGGGTGTTACATTTGTATAGATGTGAAGTTAAATAAAGAGAAGGCCATGAGATGTCCCGTTGAGAGGGAGCTTCAGTTTCATGCAGATGAGGAGCTTTTTTCTCCAAAGGAAGAACCTCTGGATGTTGTGTAGAAACCATAAGTAGAGGAGAAGAGAGTGGATGAAACCACTCATTTAGAGACATCCAAACAAAGAAGAAAACACACCAGGGAAGCTGACCGATTATTGCATGATGTTAGAGAGAATGTGGGAGCACCCACATCATAACGCAGGAAGAAAAGGTCACCGAATTGGTACACTAGGTACATGACTCTGATGAGTGATACAGTTGATAAAAAACCATCCTCATTCAAGGAAGTAGTGCAGAATCTAGTATGAGTTGATGCCATGGTAGAGGAATATGATTTCATAGTTAGAAACAATGTTTGGGAAGTGGTCCCAAGACCAAAGAACAAGTCAATGGTAGGTTTGAGGTGGATCTACAAGGTGAAGAAAGCAGCCGATGGAAGTATTGAGAAACAAAAGGCCAAATTTGTGGCCAAGGGGTTTTCTCAAGTGGAGGGAATTGATTACGAGGAGACCTTTGATCCAATAGCAAGGTACTCTTCTATCAGATAAATTCTATCACCTGCAGCATAGATGGGATGGAAAATCCACCAGATGGATGTGAGGACATGATTCCTCCATGGAATGATTGAGGAGGAGGTGTACATTGAACAACTAGAAGGATTTGAGACCTTAAATAGAGAGTCGCATGTGTGCAAACTCGAACGAATATTGTATGGATTGAAACAATCACCACGTGCTTTGTACACCAGGATGGAAAGCTATTTCACCAGGTTGGGGTTCACCTAATGTGAAGCAGATGCAAACCTTTACCATATTGTTGTTGAAGGTACATTTTTTATTATAGTATTGTATGTTTATGATTTGATTTTAACCAGTGATGAAAATTTGATAAAATCTTGCAAAGAGGGCATTGTAAGATATTTTGAGATGAATTACATTGGACTCATTCATTATTTCCTCAGTTTGGAATTATGGAAAGGATATGGGGAACTATTTTTCTCTCAAGGAAAGTAATCCAACAAGATGCTAAATAATTTATGCATAGTGAGTAGCAAACCCATGGGCACTCCTTTAGTAGGAAGTTGGAGGAAAGTGGATGCCACTTCAGGTGAGGAGGTGGAGGCCACTATTTACATACAACTTGTGGGTTCACTCATGTATTTGGTGAACACATGACCATAAATGTGTTATGTAGTTAACCAGCTTAGTCAAGAAATGGTTAAGCCAACCAAATTGTATTGGAAGGTATCCAAATATGTGTAGAGATACCTTAAAGGCACTACTCATTTTGGTATTTGTTAAAAACTCACAGAGGGAGTGAAGCTTCAAGGCATCACAAATGGTGATTGGGTGGGTAGTCCATAAAATTAGAAGAGTGCTTCAGGAGGACTCTTTAGTATTGGGTAAACAACATTTTCTTGGTACAACATGAACCAAAGATTAGTTGCACTTAGTTCAACATAAGCAAAGTACATGGATACTATTCAAGTATATTATGAAGCTATCTAGATGAGGAAGATTCTTGGTAGGTTATTTGGTTAGATGATGGATCCTACTATGATTTATTGTTACAATCAAAGTTGTATCAAACTCTTTGAAAATCCAGTTTTTCGTGATCGAACCAATCATATTGACATCCAGTATCACCATCTGTGATATTGTGTGCAGAGGCAAATTATGTTGTTGAAATACATTTCTACAGAGAAACATGATGTAGATATTTTGACAAAGGAATCGTCAAGAGGAAAATTTGAGTTCCATAGAGAAAAGATTGGTGTATATGATAATCCATTTCTTGTTGAGAAGGAGTGTTGAAAATGCAACAAGAAAATACTGATTTAATTTTCCCTTAAATTAAATTAGAAAAAAATTGTAATTCCACATCACAATACAACTTGAATGAGTTAACTAAGTTAGTTTCAGTTAGTTGGCTCAATTATTTTGAGTTGAGAGCCTAAATTGAGTTGTGTATATTAATTCCTAAATTTTAGGAGCCTAGGTTTAATTAATTTAAGTTGTAACAATTTAATTCAATTAAATTGAGTTAAATTCAGTTAAACTAGTTCCAATTGTTGGAGGAACTAGTAGAAGGTCTAGCAGTGGGGTGAAACTTCAATGTTCAACCAATTAACTGATAAATCAGCCATAATTAACTCACGCATGCATGAAATATGAGTTACCCAGTTGAGATTGGAGTTCAAGAGTAGTGTACTATCAATTGTATAATTATCCAAGTTATATAGGTGGTGCATGCAGTCAGAGAACTACCTATATGGATTGCACAGTTTAGGATGGAGATTCCCCTAAATAATAGGAGGCTAATTCCTTGAAAAAAATCACAAGGAAATAGGAGCTTGGTAGGAAGCAAAATTGGCTAAGTGTTGGGCAGTGTCAGCTTATGAGGCAGTGAGATAGATTATATTTGTGCAAAGGTTGCTCAGGCTTGAGTAAGCATTGTATTTATTTTCTATTTTATAACTAATGCAATACAAATAGGAAGGTTTTGTGAGCAGTAGATTTCCCCTAGATATATCCTCATGTATATGTTTTAATTGGTGATGCATGATTTTGATATTGCATCTCAATCGTGAATTTCTTGACAAAAATGAGTAGATTAGATTTGAGTCTTATGTTTTAGAACATTACATGAGAATTATTGAATATATAATTAATTTCTACACTCCTTGTCACTCATTAGTGATGATTCTAAGGAAACTTTCCTTTAGTCTTCTCATTACCTTTCCAGTCCCACTTGAACTCATGATTACACTTATAATACTCATAACAATGCTTCAAATTCCCAATGAATTCCTCTAGTGACTGAGGTTCATCATAATCAATCTTATCTTTAAATTCTAAAGGAAATCCATCGTTGAAGCTTTGGACCTTTGTATTCTCATCCTTGAGGTAGGGAATATACCTCAAAAACTCTAGAAACATGGTTGTGTACTCTTCATTTGTCCTGGAACCCATCTTCAGCTCATAGAAATCCTCGGCCTTTTCGTCATAATATATCTCAAACAAGCTCTTCTTCCTCAAGAGTATTTTAAACTCATCAAAACTAAGCTCCTATTCCCTGATGCCTTTGAAATTCTTAAAATATTCCCAGTAGATATATGAATTTCTCTTGAGAGTGAAGATATATATCTTGGCCTTCATTTTCTCTGATTAATCATGCAATTTGAATAAATTCTTTATCACAAGCACCCATGCTTCTACATCTTTTGAATTTTTCACTTCCCCATAAAAATTAGGAAGGTTGAATTTCCTTAACTCTTCTACAAAGTACCCCTTCTCACTCCTGCTATAAGGATGCTAGATGTATCAAAACCAGTGCTAGCCCACAAATCATGTGTATCCAGATATCTACCACCTCTGACCATTTCATCCATGTCTAAGCTACGTCACCTATCAGACATGCTTTGATATGCCCCATTTGTATTTTCTTCATGTCCTTGATTGATCTGTCGTTTTCCCTACTTCTGCAAATCTGAAAGGCTTTGAAGAGAGATAAAATTAACTTCTTCTTTCTTTTCCTAAGGTCTGGCAAGTCTTTCATGTTCCTCAATCAACCTGTTATTATTTGCCTTGCAACTTCTGATCTCTATCCTTAGACTCCTCAGTGTATTTGCTAAACCAGGAGATTACTCTTCTCCTTATTTCCCAACTTGACTTTCCCATTCAATATAATTCACATATGGCCTATAAGAGGACTCATGTGAACTCTAGTCCACCATTATTTTCTTCATCTCTGATATTCTATCTCTTGCAAACATGCCATGTTAGATAAACCATATAAAGACATAATCAAAATAATACCTCAGTGTATTTCAGGGGAAACTATCTCATCTCCACAAATCAGTTCAAATTAGCGTTATATAAATACATAAGGACATTAACATATAAACATCATGCATGATAACAGAAAACTGCAATAATGAGCACATGCATAATAATCATAACCATCACAATGCATGCATAGTATACACATATAAAATTAACATGCATGCATAAAAATATGCATTTAGCCCAACTAGTCCAAGTGTTTAAACTTGGAAGCTCTGATACCACTTTGTAATGCCTCCTCCCACTTTGAAAATCTCTCCAGGGTAAACATTAGTTGAGTGTCATTATGATATGACCAAACCTCCAAGTTATAATTATGGAAGTGGGGCCTAAAAACTGGAAGATTAATACCATCCCTTAGAGACTACAAATCACTCAGGAGCCTAAAAACTACCCCAGGTGATCAATCCCTAATATCGAACTCATTTTCACAATATTAACTCCCCAATCGCACCCATAACACAACTTCCATGCGGTTGGGAGGCTATAACTGCATACATAAGCCTTCCTACCAAAGGTTATGACCCAAATTCCTTCTTTTAGTTCCATCGATTGCGATATCTATGCCACTTTTCTAGGATATCCTCCAGACCACTTCCCAAGACTGCCTATAACTTTCCAGAAACATATATGAGATAATAACAATGTGAACCACTCAAAACTTGAAAAATATATTCGCCTAGATATGCCTAATACATGATATTTATTTTTTCAAGCACATGGTAAACATAGAAGTGATAGGTCATGAATGTATATCTGATCATAATCTTTTGAACTTCATCCAAGAATCACCAAGAAGGATTTATGCCCTCTCAAGCTATCTGCAACAGCACTTGTTAGCCCATGCATTCATTAACCATTCAATAAATTATCAAATCATGAGAGAAATCCATAGTAGGAGAACATCGTAGAACCATGCATATAACCAACACATAACCAAAATGGAAACCATGAAAAAATAGCCATAAGATCAACATTATAGTCAGTACAGGTGCTCATAGATCACAATAGGAAAATATCTCATATTAACATATGAAATTTCCAACCAAGTTAGGGACTTCCACATACCACATGATTATATATTGGTTGAACCAGAATATATCTTCATCCAATCACTCATGCACCATATTTCAAGCATGAATGTGGGATCATAAGGGAAAAAAAACTAACCAGGATTTCTAGAGGCTAAACCACCTCAACCCACAACCACTTTTATTTCACCTAACCAGTTGATCCAAACTTATGTAGAAACACAATAGAATACATATATAAATGCAAACATAGAAGTGCAGTCGAAATAAAAATTAATTTCATTAATATCAAAGAACTAAAATATGCTTACATACAAAATGGAAATAAACTAGCTCGTTAGATGGTAGCTTATCTTTGAGAAGAGATGTGGTAGCTACATGCCTTTGAACTGTGTTCCAATGAGGATCAAGGGAATTTTTCTTATTGAAAAACAAGGTAAAACCCTAAATAATAAAAAACCTAACCCTAGGAGATGGAATGCCAAGAGTTTGTGGGCCCCATTGGGCTTAGTTAGGTAGCCAACTTCCCAAGGTTGTAACTCAGTGATATTATATTTGTTTGGCACGTACGATACCTTATCAAAAATATCTATCTAAGTACTAGAGGATTTTTCATAGGCCCTTACCTACAACTATGGGTTTGTTGTGGACCTAAAAAAAAAACCGTTTAGGGGTCAAAAGTACTTCGGAAGTTTGGGACCCTAAAAGTGATAAAAATAGTAAATGCTTCTATAAATAACGAAACTAATGAAACCAACTGGGGGTCTAGGTGGAATAGGCAAGTGTCCACCAATATCCACCTGGATCAGTCCTCCCCCCTTAGGAAGCAATGGTCCCCATTGCATGTAGAGCCTCCGTGAGGTGAGGAAACTTTTATTAAACTTAGTCCCTCGTGAACCACTTTCCTTGGTGAAGGAGTTAGCCTTCTTTGACAAATATATATAGTTGCATCCTTTGTTAGCAAGTGTTCTTGATCTATGTGTCCATGATCTGATTAGGTCTGGCCTGTTCCATGCAGTCCATGTTTAACTTTATGGGTGTGAGGTGTTCTGCAATGTCAGATGTGTCTAGTAATGATGGAAAGTATGGCTAAAGGCAATCCATATTGAACACTAGGTGCAGACCAAGGAATGGTGGAACCCTGAGCTTGAAGGCATTGCCTCCTATAGCCTTGGTGATGGTGTATGGCCCATATTGTAGTGTGCGAAGATTTCAGTGGGGTCTAGTGAGGCGCTCCTTCTACAAATGTGGCCAAACTTTGTCGCCTACATGGAACTTGTGTGGCACCCGATGACGATCATGTCGTTGCTTGTACTTAGCATTGGATTTGTACAATATGTCATGGAACTCATGGTGTACGTGCTGACTAAACTCAAAAAAGTTGTTTTCCCTGTCAAATTTAGATTGGACATGAGCCGAATCTGCCTGATTTTCTCCAAATGTTATGGCCACATCAATGGGGTATAGTGGTTAGAATCCCAATGCCACCTGAAAGGGGTTGTGGCTAGTCGAGCTATAGAGAGCTTAGTGGTATCTGTGATAGACACAAGGAAGGATTTCATCCCATGTACGAGGATGCTTCGAGTTGTACATGAGCATAATGTGCACGATCATCCTGTTGGTGACCTTTGTTTGGCCATTGGTTTGGGGGTGGAAATTCGTGGACTTAGTGAGCTTGGTATCCAGAATCGACAAGAGACTTGACCAAAATATACTTAGGAACCTGTTTTCCCGATATGAGATAATGGAATGTGGGATCCCAAAGTGCATCCACACTCATTCAAAGAAGATGTTAGCAGTGGCTTCTACTGTTATACTCTTCTTGTAGGCTGCCATAATGGCCATCTTATAGAATCTGTTGATTACCATGAAAACACAATCATTTCCATGCTTAGTAGAAGGAAGTCGCGACATGTAATCCATGGAGATGGGTTCCCAAGTGTAGGTTTTAACCCTGAACAGAAATATCTACACAAGAATCTTATAATAGAAAATAAACAATAGCAAGAGCATAAAACATAAAACAGATAAACACAGAGATTTTCCCCTGGATCCCAAATTGGGACGACCAGCTTGTTTTTTCATTATATTCCTTTTAGTGTTACAACACATATATATACATGCCGAAGCATACATAAACCCTAATCCGTAAACTGGATTAGAACATAGTAGTTCCTTCGATCGGATCTCACAATGCCGAGGGTCGAAAACCATGTTTGTGCCCCAAAACCGCACAAAACCATGCACAAAACCATGGACGCGGACTTTACCCACTAGAAATTAAGGACCAAAGATTTTCACCGGGGTGCTGCCCCGAACCTTGACAGGGGGGCTACTGCCCCCCTATGACCCCCATGTTGCGCCTAGCGCAAAAGGGGGGGCTATCACCCCCCCTCTCATCCCCCCGCTAGTGCTTATTCATGGAAAGAATATAACACATACCCGACATTCTCCCACTTGTTGTTTTTCTTTCCACAGTCCTGAGGAGGAAACTTAGTCATTCACTGGTCTATTCACTTACCCATTGTTTCTCTACACTAAGAGAACTTCTGAGTGCTCACAGAATTCTTCAATGCATCTGCAACATTCTTCAAAGTGTCCACCTTTACCAGCAACACCCTTTTAGCCTCAACCATATCTCTAACAAAGTGATATTGAACATCGATGTGCTTTGTCTTTGAATGATAAGCAGGGTTCTTAGCCAAGAAAATTGCACTTTGGCTATCACAGTCTATCCTTATAGCTTGTTGTACCAACCCCATACTTGAACACAATCTGTGCAACCAAACTGCTTCCTTGCTTGCATGAGTGGGTGTTATGTATTCTGCCTCTGTAGTTGAAAGAGCCACTACAGACTGTCTTTTACTCATCCAACTGACTACGCCTCCAAATAGGCTAAACACATACCCACTTGTAGATCTTCTTTGGTCCAGATCTCCAGCCCAGTCTGCATCAACAAAACCACGAATTTCCAACATTCTTTCCAATCCTGGTCTTCCCTGGTAGCAAAAGCCATAATCACTAGTGCCACGTAAATATCTGAAAACCCGCTTCACTACTGTCCAATGCTCCTTCCCTGGGTTTGACATAAACCTGCTCAATACTCCCACTGCATGTGCAATGTCTGGTCTAGTACAAACCATTGCATACATCAGGCTACCCACTGCACTTGCATATGGAACACAGGACATATACTCCTCTTCTTCTTGTGTCTTGGGACACTGTTCAGCAGACAACTTTACACCTACAGGAATAGGAACCTTCACCGGTTTACTATCCTGCATATTGAACCTCTGCAATATAGTCTCGACATACTTCCTCTGGTTTAACCAGAGCTTCCTCTTTGGCCGATCTCTCTTAATTTCCATGCCCAAAATATAGTTTGCAGCACCCAGATCCTTCATGTCGAATTTGGAGAACAGTTGGGTCTTCAAATCTTGGATAATTTCTTTGTCATTTCTAATCAACAACATATCATCCACATACAAGACCAAATAAATAACATGATCACCAATTAATTTAAAATAAACACAGTGATCCTCCTTGCTTCTGGTGAAGCCAAGTCCCCGTATATAGGTATCAAATTTCTGATACCACATCCTTGGTGACTATTTTAACCCATACAAAGACTTCTTCAACCTGCATACCAGTTCTTTCTTACCCTTCACCATAAAACCTTCAGGTTGCTTCATGTAGATCTCCTCTTCTAGATCTCCGTGAAGAAATGTTGTCTTCACATCCATCTGTTCTATCTCAAAATCAAATGCAGCAACAACAGATAAAAGTAATCTAATAGAAGTGACTTTGGCAACAGGAGAAAAAATATCACCAAAATCAATTCCCGGCACCTGGGAATAACCTTTCGCTACCAACAGAGCTTTGTATTTCTCCACCTTGCCTTCTACATTCATCTTCTTCTTAAACACCCATTTTCTCCCAATGGGCTTCCTTCCAGCAGGCAACTCCACCAGATCCCATGCATCGTTTTTGTGCAAGGATTCCATTTCATCAACCATGGCCTCCTTCCAGAGTTTTCCATCCTCTGAATCTACTGCCTCCCTGACAGTTCTGGGTTCATCATCGGTTATAGTTAAGGCAAAACCTGAACAGAAAGCAGATGGACTATACCTTTCTGGTTGCCTTCTTTCCCGAACTGATCTTCTCAAAGCTGGAGTTTGTGGCTCTTCATCTTCTGAGTCTTCTTCTGTTGTAGAGTCTGATTCTTCCTCCTTTAGCTCAAACTCTATCTTCTCAGGTTCCTTTGGTAGGACCTCATGTTTAACAACATCTTTCACTTCTCTAAACACCACATCTCGGCTGTACACAACCTTCCTTGTTTCTGGGTTCCAAAGCTTGTAACCCTTTAAACCATCCTTGTACCCAATAAAGATGCACTTTTCAGATTTATTATCCAACTTGGTCCTTTTCTCCTTTGGAACATGTACATATGCATCACATCCAAATACCCTTAGATGTGAAAGAGAAGGTTTCTTACCAGTCCATACCTCATGTGGGGTCTTGTCCTCCAACACTGATGAAGGTGATCTGTTAACCAGATAGCATGCAGTCTCCACTGCCTCTGCCCAGAATTCTTGTCCTAAACCGGTACCACTGAGCATGCTTCTTGCCTTTTCCATCAGTGTTCTGTTCATTCTTTCTGCAACTCCATTTTTCTGAGGTGTGTGTTAGAGTCGGCCCTTACAGCCCTCCGTCAGTGATCATTTCGTCTTTTGCATATTCATTCTTAGGTGTCTCGCTTGTTCCACTTCGTTGCATTTCGCTAGGAGCATGCCATTGACTGACGAAGGGGTCTGTTGTCTTATGTTTCCTCATGCTTACACCTGCAGTGCTGTTTTAAAAATTTCCTCAAAAATCATTCAAAATCATTGTCATTTCATTTATGGTCATTAAAATGCCAATAAGTGTTTTTGGTCCTAGTGTCTAGGGTTTTCGAGTCATTTGTATACATGTCATAAAAGCCTGCAGGATGAGGATTGTTCCGCAAATTTTGATTTCATGTTTTTTTATCATCAGCATTTTAAAAACATTTCTAGTCCAAAACTCTGTTTTGGAACTAGAAATTGTTCAATATTATTTTTGTAATAAATTGTATTTATTTCACCAAGAAGAAATTTCAAAGCAGACCTCTGATCTTTTCCTCAGCTAAAGAGCCATACCCCTGCAAGAAGACAACAAAATCATCAATTCAAAACTCAGAAAAGCCAAAGAGAGATTGTATTAAAAAGCCAAATGTGAAAATGCAAAAACATTGTAATATGGGTTATCAAATAGATTGGGATCAAATCTGATTGTGAAAGATATTTACATCATGTATAAAAGGGCAAACAAGTTTCATTTCCAAAAATCCATAGCATACAAGTCGAAATCTGGAGTTTGGAGGCCGAAATCGCATTTTGGAGCATTGTTGACAGAGTTGGAGGTCGTGAGACCCACTTGGGCAAAAGCGACCCACTTGGGAAAAGCGACCCACCTGGGCGTTTTTCACAGTGTAAATTATAACGGGTGAGACCCACTTGGCCAAAGCGACCCACTTGATCGCGTGCGACCCACTTGACAGCAGAGTTCAGAAAAATCGTGCTGAGCGCCCAGTTTCAAATTAAATCTTCTCCAACTGCCTTCAAACAGGTTCTAAACTATTGCTCAGTAGTTTTTAATGTATTGATGGTATCTTGAAGTCTTCAAACATCTGAATGGAAGAGTAAAACCCTACATACATGGCTGATTTCTTCCTCAGGGTTTTAAAATATGTATGGATGGTTTTATGAGCATTTTACCACCTTATATCATTGATATATATCCACCTTGGCATGTATGTTCAAAGCCCACTGTTTTCATATCCATTATACCACTGTGGTCATCATTATCATTTTACCACTGACATGACTTTTGTTCCATGATGATCATTGACATATTGTATCCCATTGCCCATTGACACTTATAACTCTGTTTTCACTGCATTTATATCAGTATACATAGTGCCAATATCTTGTTCAAGGCCATGTCAGAGACAGAGTCAGAGTATGAGCAAGGGTCAGGCAGTGATTCCGCGACTGAAGGTAATGTGCCACAGGGGTCTCATAGAGTTAGCAGAGGTGGTAATCATCGCAGAGAGGAGCCTACTTCTTTGGCTCGGTTGCAGGCATGTCCATTTGCAATGGATTGTTTTCGGTATTTGTCATGTTTCTGATTTTGTGAGATGATTGCACAAACCCGGCTTCATCGTGAATTGGCTCGTCTGTTTGTTCTACATTTACGGGATGGCCGGGTAAATCTTGCCGGGGTTGATTTCATTTTGTCACCCTTGACTATTGCTCAAGCCACTGGCATACCAAACATAGGCGAGGAATGTAACAAACGTCAGCATTTAGAGAAATTCCACTATGAGCCATACATTAAAACTGGATATATGAGTTACTTGAGCAGAGTTTTTCCATTCAGATTCTTGAGGGATGAGTATGCACCGCTGATGAAGCTCATCATTCAGTATTTTAGTTGTGAAGGCAGGTATGCTCGTCTTTTTGCGTACCATATTCGTTTGTTGATGCACTTCACAAGGGTACGTATGATGAATATTTCGTACTTCATATATCGCAACATAGAGAGGATGGTGATTTTTGTGCAAAAGAAGACGAGCCTAGTGCAGCAGTACAGGAGTATATACCATTATGCTTTGATCGGGTCATAGTGTTGAAAGCTTTGGCGAGAAGCGAGGCATCAACCGGGAAGTTTCATTTCTAGAGACTTTTTCGAGGTGCTGCAAGCCACCTCAGGAGCAGTTCATGATGCGGAAACTACACCGATGGGACATGCTTGAGGTTGAGCATATCGGCACTCCTTTGGTTCAGACATATCAGCGAGGCCACAGGGCCTTATTTGCGGCGACACGGCGAGTATTATCTCCACGTGAGGTGGAAGGGGTCTTGCCGACTTCATCAACACAGCGAGTATTATCTCCACATGATGTGGAAGGGGTCTCGCCTTCTTCTTCAGTGCAGGTACAGGTACAGGACAGGGGCAAGAGGCCCATGCATGATGAGGGCCCATCAGGAGGCCGGGACACAGATTTCACAGTCATTGATGTTGATGCGGGCTCTCCCAGCTCGAAACTGAGGGAAGTCATCCAGGAGCAAAGGGCCGAGAATGAAAAGCTGAAAGATCAATTGCAGAAGGCTCAGTGGGTGATTAACTATTTGGAGCAGCGCAACAAACAGCTTGAGGATGAGCTCACATTTTATGAGTTGCGCCAAATCCGTGAGGACAGACAGTGGAATCGAAAGAGACCCGGTGACATGACACCAGCTGACCGAGATACTGTACTCACACATGTGAACATTCATCTGGAGAAATTTTTGGCGAAGGCCAATCGAGACAAAGACATGCTTCGTCACATGAAAGGCCATTATTGGGCTCGCATGCATGTCTGCAAAGCGAGAATGAAGATTCTGAAGAGGAGGTTGCGCAAAGCACTAAAACGGCGGAAAAGGCCTGATCCACTCCGGATTTTGGCCGAGGCTTCATTGGCTGAGAAAGATACATGATGGAGGACCTCCGCTCCGAATTTGGGCAAATTCGGAGAAAATTTTGTCATTTTCAAATTTTTGGGTCAAAAAACAGGTTTTTCAGTTAAGTGGGTCTCACCCTCATACGCTCAATTTTTTTTGGGACACTTGCTGGAGGAAATTTTTGCATTTTTGGATTTTTCATGGTTAGTTATGCATCCTCAGAAATCAACTAAGCATTTCATCAAAATCTGGGTGGTCAAAGAGCTCAAAAACACCATGAAAACCACCTTGCTGCCACCTTTTGCATCAGCAGGAAGTACCTCTGGGAGAATGAGGTTTTGGAGGGTCAAATGAGCTCCAAATTCAGAAATTCCACTTGGGTTGGATAGTCAACATCCAGGGCTTTCCAACGAGCTATCATGAGCTCAATTTGGATGCCGGGAAGTACCTCAAATTCAGGCTGGAAAAAGCGCGACCCACTCGGCTCAAAAGCGACCCACTTAGATTTTTGCTGAATTTTCAACTGCCAGCTCAGATTTTCGCCTAGTATGGACCAGTTTTGCTTGTGGATGGAATTTTTGGGTTTTTATGATGTAAATTCATATTTGACATGTAACTTTGGCTTATTTTTATCTATTCTAGAAGATTCACTCTCAAAAAGGTAAAAAATCATGTAATGGATCAGTTTCCACTCTTTTAGAGGCAAGTTGTTAGCTGCCTAGATTGTAGTTCCATGATTAGAATTGGTTGAAACTGATCCCTGAAGAGGGAATTCGACTCCTAGAGGTGGGGAAAGGTGTTAGAGTGATCTATATATTGTAATTTCTCAATCATTTTCAGAGGTTGGAGAGGTTGGACTCTTGGGATACTTTTGATATCATTGTACATATTTTTCATATTTTGGCTAAGGAAAGATCAGGGGTTTTTGCGGCACTTGTTGGGATCCTTGTGGTGTTCTGTTCTTGATGGTGTTTCCTCTTTGTTTACTGTAAGTTTCTTCATGTTTAATGTATGCCATCCTTTCATATGCTTCTGAACTAAATTGAATGAGTAAGTGAGGTTGAATCCATTGTTTACAGTGCTCTACCTTTGAATTCAGTTAGTTCTATATGTTTTCAACTGTTTGGAGAGGATCCAAGTTCTTCTTTGCCCTCTTCAGCTCCTCGTCGGTCTAATATGTCCATATATCCAATCAAAAGCATCAAGACATTCACCTACCTCGCCCCAACTTGAAATCTGCAAAGGTCTGACCTTATCCCCGGACCCAAAATTTGTTTTCCCATTACTCCAGCGAAAACCCAAAAAACCAAAAAAAAAACATACCTATCTCTTTACTAGCCTAAAATCAGTTCTTATTGTAAGTCATCTCGCATCCTATTGCTTGTTTTCTCGAGATTGACGGAGAGAGCCCTCTCCTGTCCTCGTAGGGCTAGCTACGAGGCTGAGCGTGGTTTGATGTAGCCTTGAGTTTTACTTCATTTCAGCCTGAGGTAGATTTGAGTGCTAAAATAGTGGCGACCATACTGGGGAAGAACATGGTTGCTTGTGGGTGTTATTTGATTTATAGCTACAGACGGAGTCTGAAGTCACACCAGGTAGACTTCGAACTGCACATTTCTCTGCGAGTGCATAGTAGATAAACGCTGCTTCAGTCGATCTCCGGTCTAGCTTGTAATCGTAACACTTAACTTATAAATTGCCCCAGTACATGTATCGAGTTCAGATCTGATGGTTGATGGTGGACAACGATCAGACATAAGAAGGCTGAAATCATTCACCTGGCGACTTCATTCACTGAACAAATCCAGAAATCGATGCTTCATGGTGACTTCACTGCAGGGAGATCAGTAGCTGTGAGATTTTCAAGATGGACCGAATCACGAGAAGATATGCTCCCATGAGCCGAGATCACATTCCAGGTTTTCCGAATAAGATGCCCAAGGTAGATTGGTCAAGGAATCTGCCTACGTTTAACAATGATGGTAAGAAGGATGCTGCTTTACATCTGGTTAGATTTCACATGCATATTCACAAGTTGAAGGTGGATTTTCCTGAAGATTGCGTGATGAAGATATTCCTGGCCACTCTAGAAGGTGAAGCCAAATCTTGGTATGAAAATTTTCCGCTGCCCTGAATTTATTGTTTAAAGGATTTTCATGCCCTGTTCATTGAAATATATCAAGTATCTTATCCATCATTAAATTTATTTCATGACTGTTGCAAACATGCTTCTACTTTTATTGAAAGCCTTGAGAAATATTATGAAGATGATAATTTCATGGATGATGAGATCATGGAAGCATTGTATGAAAACCCATTTCAGCAGCATAAAGACGATCATGAGAATTTGCAGCAGGATCAAGATCTTAGTGTGGTAAAAGATGAAGGAATTTTGCATCTTGATAGTGAACAGGAATTACATGAAATGGATCAGCAGTATGAGGAAAATTTGTATACTCCTTCACTTGAAATCAATGAAGACAATCACTGTTTGAGCAAAAGAAAACAAAAGGTATTGTCTCCTCTGTCTGAAGATGAGATAGATCAGCTATTGAAAGGTCATGTTCCAGCGCAAGTTAACATAGATCTGCAGTGTGCACATGGTAAAGAAAGTGATGGTGGAACTTCTTCCTTTTCTGAAATGGATGACAGTCCTGTAAGCAGCTTTATAGATCAGCAGGTTGAAGATGTCTATATGGCTGAAAGAGATGAAAGAGAAAGTGTCATTTCAGATCTGTCCATGGAAGAAGACAACGTGCAGGAAAGTCAAGTTTCAAATGCAGATTGTGATAATGTCCACTCAGTCATATCAGATCCAGATTCAGATTGTAATGACCAAGCATACCTTGTACCGAATCCTGAAAAGGAGAGTTTTACTGTTGAGATCATAGACATAATTTTTTATTCAAATGTTGTCAGTTCATCAGAACAGAGTCTTCATAAAGAGGTAATCCAATCAGTTGATGTACGACAAGATGGGATCTTCATTCAAGTAAGTGAAACAATTCCTTTGGATGAATTTATGGTAGATGCTAGAAATGTCATGTTTGGGTATCAAGAATCAGCTGAAGTTTCTTTTCTCATGATTGATGACTGTAATGAAAATCCGGCTGTCCTATCATATGAAGATGACCTATCATATTTTCAGAGTACAAAAGATCAAAACATTCCGGATTGCCTTTCATTTTCTTCATATGTCTCATGTGTTGAAATGTTTTCTCAAGAAGAGATCTGCTCATCTACCTGTTCAGAGTTTCTTGAAGCCCAGGAGCATACTTTTACTGAAGTACATGATAAAGACAGATCAGAAGCAGGAGAAAAAGACACCTTGTTTCTTCAGCAGGAGGTAAATCTTCATGTTTTTCAGGATCCAATGGCATATTTGTTACAGTCAGCAGTGAAGGTGTTTATTGCAGTGTTCAGTGATGAAGGAGATCATGGTCGGCTATGTTTTTGGATGCCCAGTTATCAGTTTGTATTGTTGACCAGGAGATTTGATCGGGAGAATCAGTCAAGAAGCCATCTGCTTGACTGGTTACATTGGAAAGCCAATTATACATGATTGTACATATTTCATTAATATGCAGGTGGTTGTCATCATGATTCCAAATCTTGATGGACTGCTGCCTTTTTTCAAAAGCTTGGTAAAGTTTTGTTTTAATTCAGTCATGAGTCATTTGGGTTTGGTCTGTTGAGTCAGTTTTTTTTTTCAAGTTATTTCAGTTTGCCATCGAGTCGGTTTGAGTCAAGTTTCAGTCAAGTTTCATTCAGTTTTCAGTCAAGTTTTCATTCAATAAATGTGTCAAAGGTTTTGTGTTATCCGTTCAAATAATGATTCCATGGCCCAATGGATAAGGCACTGGTCTGCTCTCCCAAATATCTGTCACTCTTGGCACCTCCAAGGAGCTACCATCCCCATTGGAGCCAATGTTAGAGTCGGTCCTTACAGCCCTCCATCAGTGATCATTTCATTTTTTGCATATTCATTCATAGGTGTCTCGCTTGTTCCACTTCGTTGCATTTCGCTAGGAGCATGCCATTGACTGACGAAGGGGTCTGTTGTCTTATGTTTCCTCATGCTTACACCTGCAGTGCTATTTTAAAAAATTCCTCAAAAATCACTCAAAATCATTGTCATTTCAGTTATGGTCATTAAATGTCAATAAGTGTCTGGTCCTAGTGTCTAGGGTTTTCATGTCATTTGTATACATATCATAAAAGCCTGCAGGATGAGGATTGTTCCGCAAATTTTGATTTCATATTTTTTATCATCAGCATTTTAAAAACATTTCTAGTCCAAAACTCTGTTTTGGAACTAGAAATTGTTCAATATTATTTTTGTAATAAATTGTGTTTATTTCACCAATAAGCAGTTTCAACGCAGACCTCTGATCTTTTCCTCAGCTAAAGAAGCCATACCCCTGCAAGAAGATAACAAAATCATCAAATCTGAACTCAGAAAAGCCAAAAAGAGATTGTATTAAAAAGCCAAATGTGAAAATACAAAAACATTGTAATATGGGTTATCAAATAGATTTAGATCAAATGTGATTGTGAAAGATATTTACATCATGTATAAAAGGGCAAACAAGTTTCATTTCCAAAAATCCATAGCATACAAGGCGAAATCTGGAGTTTGGAGGCCGAAATCGCATTTTGGAGCATTGTTGACAGAGTTGAAGGTCGTGAGACCCACTTGGGCAAAAGCGACCCACTTGGGAAAAGCGACCCACCTGGGCGTTTTTCACAGTGTAAATTATAACGGGTGCGACCCACTTGGGCAAAGCGACCCACTTGGGAAAAAGCGACCCACTTGACAGCAGAGTTCAGAAAAATCGTGCTGAGCGCCCAGGTTCGATTTAAATCTTCTCCAACTGCCTACAAACAGGTTCTAAACTATTGCTCAGTAGTTTTTCATGTGTTGATGGTATCTTGAAGTCTTCAATCGTTTGAATGGAAGAGTAAAACCCTACATACATGGCTGATTTTTTCTTCAGGGTTTTAAAATATATATGGATGGTTTTATGAGCATTTTACCACCTTATATCATTGATATATCCACCTTGGCATGTATGTTCAAAGCCCCTTGTTTTTCCATCATAATACCACTGTGGTCATCATTATCGTTTTACCACTGTCATGACTTTTGTTCCATGATGATTGTGGTCATATTGTAAGTCATATTGTCAATACTCCTTTACCCAATGATAAAAACGTTCTCATAACTCTGTTTTCACTGCATTTATATCAGTATACATAGTGCCAATATCTTGTTCAGAGCCATGTCAGAGACAGAGTCAGAGTATGAGCAAGGGTCAGGCAGTGATTCTATGACTGAAGGTAATGTGCCACGGGGGTCTCATAGAGTTAGCAGAAGTGGTAATCATCGCAGAGAGGAGCCTACTTCTTTGGCTCGGTTGCAGGCATGTCCATTAGCAATGGATTTTTTTCGGTATTTGTCATGTTTCCAGATTTTGTGAGATGATTGCTAGGCTTGACTTCATCGTCGAATTGGCCGTCTGTTTTGTTCTACATTTACGGGATGGCCGGAGGTAAATCTTCTTAGGGGTTGATTTCATTTTGTCTTGTGACTATTGCTCAAGCCCTTTGGCATACCAAACATGGGCGAGGAATGGAACAAGCGTCGGCATTTAGAGAAATTCCACTATGAGCCATACATTAAAACTGGATATATGGGTTACTTGAGCAGAGTTTTTCCATTCAGATTCTTGAGAGATGAGTATGCACCGCTGATGAAGCTCATCATTCAGTATTTTAGTTGTGAGGGCAGGTATGCTCGTCTTTTTGCGTACCATATTTGTTTGTTGATGCACTTCACAAGGGTACGTATGATGAATATTCCGTATTTCATACACCGCAACATAGAGAGGATGGTGATGTTTGTTGAAAGCGAGCTTGTTGTGACGTACGGGGGAGGCCATATACCATTATGCTGATCGAGATCATAGTGTTGCATCGAGTTGGCGGACGGGGCATCACTTGGGAGGATTTCATTTCTAGAGACTTTTTCGAGTGCCACGACGTATTCCAGGAGCAGGTTCATGATGCGGAGAGCCTTCACACCGGTAGGACATCACGAGATTGAGCATGTCGACGCTCCTTTGGTTCAAACATATCAACGAGGCAGAAGGATTTTTATTTGCGGCGACACGGCGAGTATCTCCACGTGAAAGGGTGGATGAGCTCACATTTTATGGTTGCGCAAATCCGTGAGGACGGACGGTGGAATCGAAAGAGACCGGTGACATGACACCAGCGCGGTCTTGCTCACACATGTAGACATCCATACGGAAAATTTTGGCGAAAGGCAGTGATCGGAGACAAAGACATGCTTCGTCACATGAAAGGCCATTATTGGGCTCGCATGGATGTCTGCAAAGCGAGAATGAAGATCATGAAGAGGAGGTTGCGCAAAGCACTAAGACGGCGGAAAAGGCCTAATCCACTTCGGATTTTGGCCGAGGCTTCATTGAATGGGTAGGACACATGATGGAGGACCTCCGCTCCGAATTTGGGCAAATTCGGAGAAAATTTTGTCATTTTCAAATTTTTGGTCTCAAAAACAGGTTTTTCAGTTAAGCGGGTCGCGCACTCATGCGCTCACTTTTTTTTTGGGACACTTTCTGGAGGAAATTTTTGCATTTTTGGATTTTTCATGGTTAGTTATGCATCCTCAGAAATCAACTAAGCATTTCATCAAAATCTGGATGGTCAAAAAGCTCAAAAACACCATGAAAACCACCTTGCTGCCACCTTTTGCACCAGCAGGAAGTACCTCTGGGAGAATGAGGTTTTGGAGGGTCAAATGAGCTCCAAATTCAGAAATTCTACTTGGGTTGGATATTCAACATCCAGGGCTTTCCAACGAGCTATCATGAGCTCAATTTGGATACCAGGAAGTACCTCAAATTCAGGCTGGAAAAAGCGCGACCCACTCGGCTCAAAAGCGACCCACTTAAATTTTTGCTGAATTTTCAACTGCCAGCTCAGATTTTCGCCTAGTATGGACCAGTTTTGCTTGTGGATGGAATTTTTGAGTTTTTATGATGTAAATTCATGTTTGGCATGTAAATTTGGCTTATTTTTATCTCTTCTAGAAGATTCACTCTCAAAAGGGTAAAAAATCATGTAATGGATCAGTTTCCACTCTTTTAGAGGCAAGTTGTTAGCTGCCTAGATTGTAGTTCCATGATTAGAATTGGTTGATACTGATCCCTGAAGAGGGAATTCGACCCCTAGAGGTGGGGAAAGGTGTTAGAGTGGTCTATATATTGTAATTTCTGAGGCATTCTACAGGTTGGACTCTTGGGAGACTTTTGATATCATTGTACATATTTTTCATATTTTGGCTAAGGAAAGATCAGGGGTTTTGCGGCACTTGTTGGGATCCTTGTGGTGTTTTGTTCTTGATGGTGTTTCCTCTTTGTTTACTGTAAGTTTCTTCATGTTTAATGTATGCCATCCTTTCATATGCTTCTGAACTAAATTGAATGAGTAAGTGAGGTTGAATCCATTGTTTACGGTGCTCTACCTCTGAATTCAGTTAGTTCTATATGTTTTCAGCTGTTTGGAGAGGATCCAAGTTCTTCTTTGCCCTCTTCAGCTCCTCGTCGGTCTAATCTGTCCATATATCCAATCAAAAGCATCAAGACATTCACCTACCTCGCCCCAACTTGAAATCTGCAAAGGTCTGACCTTATCCCCGGACCCAAAATTTGTTTTCCCATTTCTCCAGCGAAAACCCAAAAAACTAAAAAAAAAACATACCTATCTCTTTACTAGCCTAAAATCAGTTCTTATTGTAAGTCATCTCGCATCCTATTGCTCATTTTCTCGAGATTGATGGAGAGATCCCTCTCCTGTCCTCGTAGGGCTAGCTACGAGGCTGAGCGTGGTTTGATGTAGCCTTGAGTTTTACTTCATTTCAGCCTGAGGTAGATTTGAGCGCTAACAGTGTGTATGGAGTAGTCTGTGTGCTTCTTCCACGCTTCTTATAGTCCTTGGTCAAATTCCTTCTTGCAGAACTCCCCACCATTATCTGTCCTTAGTGCCTTTATCTTCTTCTCTATCTGGTTTTCCACCAGAGCCTTAAATTCTTTAAATTTGTCGAAGACTTCAGATTTCTTCCTCAAGAAATATATCCATGTATTCCTTGAGAAGTCATCTATGAATGAAACATAGTACACAGACTTTCCCAGTGATGGAACTGACACAGGCCCAAACACATCACTGTGCACAAGTTCTAATATCTTGTTTTCCCTCTTAGCACCAGAAGGAAAACTCACCCGATTTTGCTTCCCATATGCACAATGTTCACAGAAATCGAAATCCAGAGAACAATTAGACATACCTTCTACCATACCATCTCTATGCAGTATCTGAAGGCCCTTCTCTCCAATATGTCCAAGCCTTTGATGCCATAGCATGGTCCTTTCTCCAGAGACAGCTAGGCTTTCCGCTCCACTTTCAGGAACCACAGAACTGTTACACCCATCAATAACAGTGCTACCTTGTAGCTTGTACGGAGTTCCAGTCTGAACTCCCCGCATTAATACCAATGCTCCCCGAACCATCTTGCAGGCATCTTTCTCGAACACTGTTTTTACACCTACATCATCCATCTTGCTTACAAAAATCAGATTTCTGGCCAATGCAAGAATATGCAGAACACTAGGAAGTGTTCTAATCCTTCCACCTTGCAGCTTCAGCTTGACCTTTCCACGTCCTACGATTCTGGCCCCTTCCTATCATCCCCTAGGAAGACATCACCATCACATTTCTCATACTCGCAGAACCACTCCCTATGGGGAGTGAAGTGAAAGGATGCACCTGAGTCAATCAACCATGACTCATGATCTACATGTGTATTTGAAGAAGAAGCCAAATACACATCCCCACCTTCATCCAAGGTGGTTTTTGCCTCTGCAGAAGGAGCTTCATCAGATCCCTTTCCTTTCTCAGGAGCTTTAGATCTACATTCCTTTTTGTAGTGCCCTTCCTTTCCGCATTTCCAGCACACCTTTACAAACTTTCCAGGAGATTTAGATCTCCCTCTAGATTTAGATCTCCCACTCGAAACCTTATTCTTGTTTCTATTCTGGGACCTTCCTCGTACGGATAAGGCATCTCCATTTTGACCCTCCATATTTCTCCGTCTCATTTCCTCCGACAGCAAGGCTGAGACAATGTCATCAAAATTCAAGGTAGTTGTGTTGCTACCTATTGCAATAACCAGACTGTCCCACGAGTCTGGTAGAGAACACAACAAACTGATGCACTTATCTTCATCTGAGATTTTAATATCAACAGATGATAGCTGACTTACCACAGTATTGAAGGCGTTCAGATGCTCTATCACCGAGTCTCCATCCTTCATCCTCAGGTTATACAGCTTTTTCCGCAGGAACAACTTATTCACCAGAGACTTAGATTGGTACAGAGTCCCTGCTTTTAGCCTTCCGATCCAGCTTCTTCCAGTCTTCATCTGACATTCCCGTTGGCTTAGTACCCGGATCTACCGCGATCCACTGATCTTTATCCACCAGCAGATCCTCCATCTTGAGTTTCCACAACTCAAAACTCTGACCATTAAATTTCTCGATCTCTATCTTTCCGCCGCTCGCCATCTTCTTTCACCGCAAGAATCGATCCCGTAGATCTCCCACTGAACAAGGTCTACCACAGGCCCGAGCAAAAAACCCTCAACAACAAAGGCGTCCCCTTGAAGCCGAAACAACTCTGATACCAAATGTAGGTTTTAACCCTGAACAGAAATATCTACACACGATTCTTATAACAGAAAATAAATAATAGCAAGAGCATAAAACATAAAACAGATAAACACAGAGATTTTCCCCTGGATCCCAAATCGGGACGACCAGCTTGATTTTTCATTATATTCCTTTTAGTGTTACAACACATATATATACATGCCGAAACATACATAAACCCCAATCCATTAACCCTGGATTAGAACATAACCGTAGTTCCCTTGACCGGATCTACAAAATACCAGGGGCCGAAAACCATCGAACCCCAAAACCATGTGCAAAACCATGCACAAAACCATGGGCGGATCCGCCTATGAGTGGGTCCACATAAAAACCAATTTTGGCTGGGGCGCTGCCCCGGACCCCAATGGTGGGGACTGCTTCGCCCCTCGTGACCCCCCAGCTACGCCCGACGCAACATACAGCGTGTGGGGCTAATCGTGGAAAGAATATAACACATACCCAACACAGAACTCGTCACGCCCTGGCCCCACTCCATCCTCTCCCCATGCCTCGGTGTTGTGTCGCGCGACGTGCTGACCGTCAATCTGCATCTCTCCTCGCAGATCGGATGGCCAGGATTCTATCATGCACAAACTCGTCCCCCCCCCCCCCCCCCCCTCTTCCGTGTGTTTTTAACGTGAAATAAGTGGTTTTTCTGGCGTTACATATCACCTCTGGAGCCATATTGCATTCGCCCCTGCCTAAACCACTTACCACCTTCTGGCCACGTGAAAACCACCACCAATTTCGCCCAAAACCACTTTCACTGTTTCACACCCAAAACCCCAATTCAAACCCTAGTTCTTAGATTTCCTCCATGGAACCATCCCTCCATGCATTTTTCCTCCTCTGCACATCTCCTTCACCTCTGCCAAGCCTTTGAATCAGTTAAACCCAATATTCGCAGGTTTTCATAATGTTTTTAATGTTTATTTGTAGGTTTTAATGGCGGGTTAATCTGCAGGCTCTCCCACAGTCAAGAAAAGTGACAAAGAGCCGAGGATGACGATCCTCGAAGGCTCAAAATGATATAGAAAAGGGATAAGAAAGGTTTATTCCATGTTTAAGGCGATGTGTCATGAGCATCGACCATTCATTCAAATCCCTCCAGCGCAGAAAGCCACCTGTACACAAAAGAGATAAAGTGAATATCAATGAAGATTAAAGAAAGATCAACAAAAGACTAAAGTTTAAGGGTCCACCTCAGAAGATTAAAATCTTAACCCGCAGATCAAAGATAAAAACATAGTTAAAGCCAAATCAGTGTTGAATGAAAAAGACATACAAATCAGCAAAGGAGAGCTTCGAATGACACATCAGTGAAGCTGTTTACTCCTCCCAAGACTAAGGACACCTTGACAATTATTATGCTGATAAAACCTCTTTAAACAGTTAAGGCAGTTATTGTAAAGGTATGGGTGGTCTCAAGGCCATACTGTCCACTTTACTTGTACCAGAAGAAAAGACAGAACCGCAAAAACCAGAAGACTTCTCCACAAAGACACCCTTTGGAGTTATTACCAGCCTGACAATTAGGCCTCAAAGTCTACAAGAACTGTTAGAATGGGCAAGAAATTAATGTAATATTTATGACACTGGATGCGCATTTGAATGCTTTCTCCTCTGTTTTAATTAACCATTAAGACCATCTCTGTCACCTCTCCTCCCCATTCACCTATAAATCCTATTCGAACTCTCATTGTAAAAGTTGGCATTTGATGAATTCTGAAGTAATACATAGACTACTGCTTTGAAGAAGGATTAATGTTTTGAAGAAGTGTAGATGTGTTTGCTTTTCTGTTGATGAAGGAGGCTAGATCATTGGATCTCTGAGCCTAGTTTTGGTGAAGTACTCTCTATCTGTTAATTTTATTTCTTGTTTTTTGCTTTGTTCCATTATGCTTTTCTTGCAGCAGAGTAAAAACCTTAGGCTAAGAAATGTCTCCTAGAAGCACCTTAGACCTATTTACTCTTCACTACCTTTATGTTTTCGTCTACTGAAGGTTTTATTGAGTAGTTTGATTGCTTTTAAACCCTTAATCTTGTTCATTTTAGAATAGTTAAAATAGTTGGTTTCAAGGTTGAATTATGGTTTTCCCTGTCTACTTGCTGCCTCTTGAAAGATATTTCTGAAAATATCCTTCAAACTCTATTGTCTGCAACCTGGCAGAGAGGATTTGTTCTGATCTTACCCTCTGTTTCTTGCTGAGATATTCATATTTGAAGGTATTTATAATTGCAGTCTTAGATGCTTGTGTGTTCCCCCTTTTATGAATGCAATTAGTTGTGTTTCTTATAATTTTTCTAACTCCTTTAAGTGAAACAATTAGAAGAAACAGAGTGTTCCTCTTCTTCGTTGTCTTACTTTAAAGTTCGTCTTGTTTATGTTGTCTGCATAAAGAATGTTGGTAGAATTCATGGTTAGCCCTAGCTAATGAATATTTCTTTATGCTTATATAGTGTTGCAAGTCCCTCAGTTTGAAAGGTATACATGATTGTGGAGTCTTAACAGCCCTTAAAGCTTTACTTTTCCTTCCAAATCCTTGATGTTCATCTCATCCCACCTATATGATCCCACAGATCCATTGACTAAGTTAGATTTTCCCTTTGGTTCCCCAAATTCATCAATCAGAACTGTTTAGACTTCCACATGACTCCATTGCCCAATGGATTGTAGATTTCCACAGTCTATCTATGTTGCCTAGATCATCTATTTCCAACCAACAAACAAACAAATTTGCACTTCATAACTAGCCTAAAATCAACCTCTTAAAATCATCAAGCTATATCCTTACAAACATATTTAGAGATCCCTCTCTGAGACTAGGAGGGCTAGATCCTAGAGCTCTAAAGCTTGGTTTGAATGTTGCCTTGTCATTTGGTTTGCTAATCAGCCAAATCACAAGACCCCAACAACTGTAAAAGTCAAATTGTAGATAAAAGGATAAAACAGTTGGCTGATTTTTTCACAGTCAAAACATAATTTATTACAGCAGTAAGGCAGCTTTTATAGAGGTTAAAGAGTATCAGAGTGAAAGAGTATAAGATAAATAATATAATATTTCAAAACAGATTTTAAATATCTATGCCAGCAAAGAAGACACCAAGGTAGCCAGCTACTCCTAATCCACAAACAGTTTACTATTTTATTTGGATAAATAGGATAGCTTGCTGATTTTTTAAGCAGCTGTCACTATTTTGTTGCAAAGATAATTTATTTCTCCTTAGATAATTCCTAGAAGAATTCTAAGAGATTTTTTAATAAATACTTCACTCTTTGAAGTATTATTGTGGAATAAATTGTTGAAGATTTCTATAGTCATTTTTGTTGTACTTGAAGGCTTATGTGTTGCAAGTTCGAGTAGCAGACTGGATCGAATCAATTAGCATTATATTTCAGGATTCATGTGATGAGCCATTGCAGTGAAGTATTTTCTACTTGTCATTGTTTATCTTATTTGTTTCAAGAATCCATATATGTGTTCCAAATTTGTATGATAATTCAGGAGTATTATTTCAGGATTTGTTAAAAGCACCCTATCTTTACTATTTATCATTTCTATATTTTATGTTGATTTCTAGAGTAGGGAACCCTTAATGGCTCCCTCTTTAGAATGACCTCTGTCTACTCCTTTCGTATCCGGATCAAAGAATCCTTCATTTCTCTTTATCCCAATCAAACCACTTCACCAAACAACCTTCCAAGATATTCAAAGACTTATCTACCTTTCCTTGAAAACATTTGACTTTTTGACCTTGATCCTAGTTCTATCTGCTTGAATTTTGACTCCTTAGCCCAATGGACAAACATATTTCCCACTATCCATCTCATTAAGTGATTTTTCCCACCAAACCAGATAAAAAAAAAGCTAAAACTTAGAGAGAGAGCCCTCTCTGAACCTTAGGAAGGCTAGATCCTAGAGATTAAAAGTTGTTATGTGCTTACCTCTAGTGTTCTTTGAACTTTAAATCAAAATCTCACAACTTAGAGAATTACTAGAGTGATAACAAAGGGATTAACCTTTAACCTAGAGAGTCTATTGGGACGAGGCTTCATTATTTTCTACATCAGTTCAGCCTTCTCTTCCCCAACTATTCAGTTGCAGTGAATCTTCAACCCTAGGGCTTTAGTTCACCCTCTTGTATTTTGTATATTTCCGGAAACCCTTTCTGGGTTGTCTTGGAAAGGTGTTATTGAGTCTAGATCTCCATTTCAAGTATTGTATGAGCATTGTATTATCAGATCCATATATTCATACTTTCCAGCAGCAATTTTACTCACTAAAATTGTGTTGTATTGACTTTTGGAATTTTGTGTAGCAGCTACATTTCATGTTTTTGTGCTTTTGGGTATTGGAGGTTTCTCTTGCTTAGCTTGAGGGGTTTGTACTCCAAGATATTGTATACAGTTGTTGTTGTTATACTTAATACCATGGATATATATTTGGCTCATGTCTGATGTATTTCTCTTTACTGTTATTTTCCATTATTGTGTTCAATATTACTGCTTTTCCTATTTTGGGATATTACAGTGGTATCAGAGCATAATATTGGCTTAGCATGTGAGACTTCACATCTATGTCATCAGAAGAAGAAGAATCTTCTCACATAAAGGATAAGGCTTAAAAAAGAGATAGAGGCAAGACTCCAATGAAGGGAAAGGAGTTTTCAAAACTTCTTCTCCAAACTATGCAGGATATCAACAAATAAATCAAGGAGATAAGGAGGGAAAGGCATAGAAATTCCTCTAAAGAGTTTGTAGATGAATAAGGCTCCAACATTTCACATTATGGGTGTGATCATTCAGCCTCACAATCAGTTTCACAATGCTCTATTATGCCTACATTCCTAACAAGAGAGCAAGAGGAAGGAGAAGCACAAAGGGAGGAGACCCTTGGTGACTATCTCCAAGAATATGAATCTCAATCTCAGAGGTTCAAAGAGCATCTAAACTTCCAAGGGTTCTACCAGATCAAGGAAAATAGAAAACCCAATAATCACAATAGAAGAAAGAGAGGCATGCAACATCCTTTGGGTATATTATTTCCACCTACTTTTGATGGGTCACCCAAGTGCACAACTAAGGCTTGGGTAAGGAAGTTGGACACATATTTTCAGTTGCACCAAGTTTCAGAAGTGGAGGCCATTAAGGTAGCAGCGCTGCACCTTGAAGGTAAGGCTCATGATTGGTGGTTTTATGGTTTTTCTTAGTTGAGTCATGAAAATATAACTAATTATGCAAATTTCACTAGGAGGTTAGTGAAAATATTTGATAAAAAACATTCAGGAACATCTTTGGTTGAGCTAACCAAGCCCAAGAAATTAGAACATTTGCATGAATTGGTAGGATCCACTAGAACAACTCCACTCTAGAATTCTATTGAAGGGATTAGAGCCTTGCCAAGGGCAAGAGATCTCTTCTCAAGAGGAATACATGAATATTCCTCCATCAAGAGAGAACCAAGACAAAGGGCTTCTTAATGATGATGAGTTGTTCTCAAATAATGATGAGGAGGAAGAGGAAGAGCTAGAAAGAGATACCAGTGATGTAACACCAAGAGGAGATCCATCACCACATGGAGATGGGAATGGAGCAATTGATCTAACTAAAGGAGCCCTTGTGTCCTTGCAAGAAGTTCCAAAGGATCTAACATGTGGAGACCAGGGCACAATCTAGGAGCAGCATGTGGCAGTATTGATGGACAGTGGGTCTAAGCAGTGGAAGAAGTTTGTTCCGGAATTGGCTATAGTTTTGAGGACATGCACCATAATGGATCACTTCTTTTTGGTCAATATTCTTGACACCAATATGACATTGGGTGTGTAGGGGTTGATTGCATTGGGGAAGGACACCTTAGATTGTGAGGCTTTGCAGATGGAAAGAGAATATGAGAAGGATGACCAACATCAAGAAATTAGGGGCATACATCCTTATCCATTTCAGGAGGTTTATGCACAGAAGAAGGAGGTTGATTTGTGCAGTGAAGGCAGGGACAAATTATCCCACTCACATGTAAAGGCTACTTTAGACCTTGATGTCTCATTACATGGAGGCATTCCACCAAGAAGGCCCCCTGACTTGAAGATGATCAAATATTTCTCACAAAATGATGCATCATTCATTGATCCAGATGAGGAAAGGGCCCTGGGAGAGGTTAGCACAGAAAATAGAGCCTTTGATTGGCTCAAGGAAGGGATGAGAAATTGTCTGATATCTACATTGCCATCTCTCACCCAGCTACTTGCGTTGGAAGATAGTGATTCAGGAGTAGATGATGGCACCATTATGGTGCAAGGAGACAACTCCATGGCTTTGGAGAACCAGAAGATACTTTCACATAGGGAGGAATCTTCCACATATGATAGAGGATGGTGGCCACTCATGCATACATTGGCCAAAATCAGAAGGTTTTGGATGGCTGATAGCTTCCCATGGAAGGCTAACCTCCAAAATATTCAACCTCTACTTAAGAAGGAGCACCTACAAGAGGGGTAGTAGAGACAGGATAGTAGCATCCTAGCATATGACTTTGGCATGGGAGATGTCGAAGGAGAGGGCAGCAACATGACAGGTGCTTTACATTGTAGAGCAGCAGCGCTGTCATTATGGAGTATAGATCCTTATTGGAGATCCCAGTTGTTGGTGGAATACTCCAAGGATATATTCTCACGTAGGATACTTGATGGCCAATTGTCAGATGGGAGATATATAGTGAGATATGGGTTCATCTATTATCATAGTAGGATCTTCTTGACTAGAGCCTCTAAGGTCAAGGAGAAGCTACTACATGTAGCATATGAGGATTTTCTCTCCAGCCACACTAATTTCATGTGGGCATATCATACTATCATGGATGGATTCACTTGGGGAGGCTTCAAAGAGGAGATGCACCATCATGTCAGAAGATGCATGGGTTGTTTGGAGATTGAGGAGAGACATAACTCTTTGGCATAGTTTTCACAACCATTTACTTTCTCATTGAGAATGAGAGGAGGCCCATCTATGAGCCACTTCACCAGCTTGCTCAAGGTACATGGTAAGGATTGTGTTTTTGTGCATAATGATTCACTAACTGAGTGCATGTATTCCTTTGCCATTAATGTACAGTACATTGCTCCAAAAGGGGGCACTCTTTTCTTTATACTGCATGATCTACTTGGATCCATAAGCAGTGATGAGCATGGCCACTCCCTAGGATATTTTGAGGAGATGATATCTTATTCAGGGTGTGCTCAAGTGGCACCACACATCATTCACCTTCTCCAAGCATGTGAGAGGATTGGGAAAACAAGCAAGTGGTTGGGAAGCCACTCATCATATCATATTCTGAGGAAGTTAGGAGTAAAACTGTGCTGGTTCCACTTATGGGACTATGATCCTCCTCCAGAATTTCATATGGCAGCTAATGTGTCCTTTATTTTGATCCCATATGTTGATGATGTTCTTATCATTGTTGTGGGCATGATTGGAGGGATGACACATGGATTGGATGTGCCCATGGGGAATGAGATTCTCCACATTTCTCATGCTTCATGCTTTAGGTAGAACATTGGGAAATACCTGATTGCTACATTAAACCTCTTGTTTCCTTATGGGATGAGCCATTTGGTTAACTTGAGCACTTGGGAGATGCATCTCATGAGCATTTGGGAGGAGCATTTCAGGGATGGATTGATTGGGGGACACTTGGTTCATGAGGAGATCTTATCACATGGAGGTGTCATAAGGGGAGGAGGAGAAGTGTTGCAGCACTCACCTTTATAGTTGCTTGAGGACAAGCAACATTTGGGAGGGGAGGACTATAATATTCCCAATTAGCTTTCAACTAGTTGGAATATTAATTTTTTTTTATGCTTCTTAGTTAGAAGAATAAGAGGGTAGGGAGACCCATAAGTCTCCTTAGTAGGAATAAAATCACTCCTAGTGTGAATAAGGAGCATCAAAGTGGATGGATAAAGCACCCTTATGTGTGAATAGGGGATGAAGCATGTGGATGGGGTCAAGTTTTAACAAATCAATAGCGCTAGTATGGAGGGAGTTGATAATAAATGAGAGACAGCGCAGTTTTGGAGGGAGAATATTTGCATGGAAGCAACATCATTAATGAGTGGGGCCAAGGGTGAGGAAACTCACCAAGCATATAAGGAAAGGGATGGTAGCCATGGAAAGGATGTTTCTTATTATTATGCTTCAAGTCTGTTATGACTTTTGGCTCTCTTCAGCTGTTTAGCGGAGACTGCAATGTTGTTTAGCACAAGGGTGTTCCCGAGCGGGAATCCCACCCTCATCCTCGGGGGACTTCGAGTGCCCACTCAGGAGAGGTTACTGGGATACATTTTCACATTCCAGCATCATGCCAAGCTACAAATTTCTTCTACAACATAGTTTCTACCAGGTTTGTGCTGTGTTGCACGGTTGCAACTGTGAAGGGTTTGACTGTAATGTCCCTTTTTCAGAAACATTGTCAATCGACAAAGAAATTCTATTCCAGATATAGACTGAAGGGGCATTTACTGGATATGTCATCTTCATAAGAAAGAATGAGCTCCAGAGGCTTCCTGGCCCACTATCAGACTATCTATAGAATTATTGTCAAGGGACAATATCCCCAAGAGGGAAACTCAACAAGATTGGGAATCTCTCAAGATAACCCCAACATTGTAGCTACAGCAATAATCAAATACATCTAATGGAAAATAGCAGTGAATCACATACACAAGAAATCTCAGAGAATACAATGGCCATCATATTATGTCATATCATCATAAAATATACATCATCTTGAGGAAATGATCACTCAAGAAAGGCACAACAAGCCCCAAGAAGTTGTACAAGGAAACATGAGAAACACTGTTGCATAAAGAAAGCCCTAGGCCATGACTGCGCATTTATATGAGGAACTGCTGCATAAATAATAGAAATAAAAAGATATAGCAATTACAGGCTCAAATAAATTTGGGGAGCAATCTCTCAACCCCTGAAAATACATAACAACAACCCTCTAAAAGGATTGGCTGAAAACTATACAAAATTGGCATTTTGTAGAAATGCCGGAGTTGCTAGGCAGCAACAACTCAAGAGATGGAAATGGATGGAGAAAGATGAAATTTCTACAACAAATGAAGAATCATCCTCCAATAGAAATCTGAAGTGAAATTTTGATCCTTTCACCGAAGACTTCTCCTCCAAAAGGATGCCAATCCCTCACAACAAATACTCACTCAGAAAAACGCTGTCTAAGAGAGGGACTGTGCTGCCAATGATGGAATGTGGTTGGCCTGATGCAAAATATGATTGGATCTGCTCATAAACCTCCTTTCCTGACCTCCCAATGGATAGAACCTTTCTCCACTGAAAAACTAGCTCCGGATGGTATGTGGAAACCTTCCCAGCAACACCCAACAACACTGCACAATCTCTGCTGCAGAAACTGCGCTGATGAAGATGACTGAAGCTATGGCCTGAATGCATGAATATGGGAGATGGAGTGAAATCCTTCATTAGCTACTCAAGAAGGAGAGGAAATCCTCAACAGGACTCCCTCGTGCCCGAAGGCATTGCAGCTCTGCTGATGATCCGAATGGAAAATGGCATCAACTCATGGTATTTATCTACCCATGTTATCCATCTACCCATGGAATTTACCCATGGTATTGTAAATGGCATCGACCCATGGTATTCATCCACCCATGATATTTATTCACCCATGGTATTATAAGTGACCCATGGTATGCATCCACCCATGGTATTCATCCACACATGGGATTTACCCATGGTATTATAAGTGGTATCTACCCATGGTATTGGCCCATGGTATCCACCTATGGTATTGTATCTCAAAAAAGGCTATAAATAACAAGCCTCACTTTGTAAAAGGACAGATTGCTCGCCACAATGTAGCTTCTACAGTTATTCTCTGTTTTAATAAAACAAGTTTATTTGTGGTTTTATTTGCAGTGTGTTCTCTTTTTTTTTCTAGCATTGTAATTTTGCAGATCTGGTCATATCTATTTCAACTTTTTAGATCTTGGGGGCCTCCCCCCAGGATCCGGATCAGTGGTATCAGATTCAGGTTACGCCTCCATGGGAGTGAGGGTTTAAAACATATTTCAATTTCAATGTTTTGCAGCAATCTTCAGCAAAATCCATGAATTTTTTTTTGGGCATCGAGTTTTCAGATCAGATCTGAAAATTTTGGTGAAAAATTTGCAAGAAAAAAGACCAGATCTGGATTCCTTGCGAAAAAACACTCAAATTCAAAAACAAAATCGGCCAAATTGGCATTCGGATGAGGGAGATATCGCCGATTCAAAATCAGCAATGTTGAAGCAATTTTTTTGACGACAATTCATGGACGGCGGCTCTTCTGTCATTTTTTGAAATTTTCATTAAAAAATTTCAGAAGAATGGATACATATCTGTGCTCCTCTTGAAAAATCACCCAAGTTCAAAAAAAAAATCGGTCGAATCGGAGTCCGGATGTGGGAGTTATTGTTGATTTAAAATCAACTATTTTTTCAGAAATTTTGTGACGGCGAAACAATTCCAGCGCGAATCTGCAGGTCTAGAGTCTCCAGATAGTGGTTTCAAATACATAAGATGATGCCGAATGATCATTCCATTTCCAAAAACAGGTTATAATGAATATTCTGAATTATATTGACCGAGTTATGCTCATTTTAAATCTGGAGCAGCATTCGGAGCGGGTTCCCTTTGGAGATGTGCCCTCCCACCCCGCTTTAGTAGGCACCTGCTTCACATTCATCAGTTTGATCATAGCAGCGTTCGGCTTGGGTTATTTGGAGACATGCCCTCCCACCCCAAGCTATGTAGGCACCTGCTACTTCATCAACAATCAGCATCACAGTTATGGGTCAACTGCACAAAATCATTTTCATCGAAGTCCATTTGCTAGGCCGCACACTGTTAGTCACACAATTGGTCACAAGCATTACAGGGTATCTCTATCCTCGGATCTTCGTTTGTCATGGTTTTGGTTCATCCACAAACCCACACTTCATCGAAGTCCATTTGCTAGGCCGCACACTGTCAATATCACAGTTGGTCACAAGCATTACAGGGTATCTCTATCCTCGGATCTTCGTTCATCACGGTTATGGGTTAACTACACCAAACCCATCTCTTCAGTGGCTCTTCATATTCAACAAAGGTTTCTCAGGAGGGAACTTCACGCAATGGGGACCATTGCTTCTTAAGGAGGGAGGAATGATCCGAATGGAAAATGGCATCAACTCATGGTATTTATCTACCCATGTTATCCATCTACCCATGGAATTTACCCATGGTATTGTAAATGGCATCGACTCATGGTATTCATCCACCCATGATATTTATTCACCCATGGTATTATAAGTGACCCATGGTATGTATCCACCCACGGTATTCATCCACACATGAGATTTACCCATGGTATTGTAAGTGGTATCTACCCATGGTATTGGCCCATGGTATCCACCTATGGTATTGTATCTCAAAAAAGGCTATAAATAACAAGCCTCACTTTGTAAAAGGACAGATTGCTCGCCACAATGTAGCTTCTACAGTTATTCTCTGTTTTAATAAAAACAAGTTTATTTGTGGTTTTATTTGCAGTGTGTTCTCTTTTTTTTTCTAGCATTGTAATTTTGCAGATCTGGTCATATCTATTTCAACTTTTTAGATCTTGGGGGCCTCCCCCCAGGATCCGGATCAGCTGAACAGCAAGAGGCAGCAACAAGTCTTCAAGACTCAAATGTAAAAATGATCAAAGATGTCCACAATGGCTGCCTTGCTCCTCTTTTATACAATGATATTTCCCTCCATGGACCCTATTTCGAATTAGGGTTTCCTCTTCTCTAGAATCTTCCCTCCTACGTTGTCCCACATAGTGCTTTCCAACTCATGCCAACACAGTTTGACTTGGTCAACCATGGCCAAGCATGTTTGCAAAACCCTCCTTTCACACATGGAGGTGTGAAATACAGCTCTCAAGTGATCCTCTTTCATATTTAGAGGATTTTTATTCTTTAATCATGCAAATAATGGGTCCCCTGCCCATTTTATTCATCTCTTTAACAAAATTTAATGTCCCATAAAATTTGGGACATTAGAGTCCTCCCTTCTCAAAATATTTCTTGCCCTCAAGAAATTGCAAGGTTAAACTAAGTTTCTTTCTGCCCTTCCTCCTGTAGCATCCTCATGTGATTATCTCCTCAAGAAAATGATGCCATATCAACAATCAAGTCTTCAAACTATCCCTCCAACATATGCAATCTAGCCTTTGGGTGAACATTCCCAAACAGCTATCATGTAGAAGCAACTATCCATGAAGGAAAAAAGAGTTGTCTAAGGGCCTCCTTGAGGCATGAGATCTGATATATAATGGGACTTATCATCCCCCATATGATTCTCTCATCCCCAAGCCATCAATCATAAAAATAAGTTGCCTCCCAACAAGACAACTCATGAAAAATCTCCCTCCACCTTGAGCTCTGGAAATGAAGGTGGGCTGAAATCTGATCATGGCAAGCACTATAACTTGCCCCATGCTATCCTCTCCCCCACTTATGATAAGTGTGGAGTGTATGCTGATCTTGGGCTGCAAATGTATTGCCTTCAAATGGAAAAATGAAGAGAAATCCCCAAGAATCTCTCCTCCATCAATGAAAAATCAGCTAGCCCAAGACATGTCATCTATGGTGAATAGGACAAGATCACCATAGAATGCCCAAAAAATATGTTTTTTTTAGGTTATACCATGTTCAGCAAGTGAAAACAATACCTCATAGGGTTATAATGCAACCTAATCCAATGCAGCTGCAGAAAATAACATGGCAAGCATTACACAACAACAAATATCACATCTACTACTAAATAGTAAATATATGAGTGAATCAGCAACATAAAGTCAAAAACTTGCCCATATACATAAAATGGATGGATAAAATTACCAATCTCATGGCTTACCCCACAATTAAGCAAATGTGTGGCTATAGCCATGCCTCCTCTCAGGTTCCCTTTAGAACATGCAATGCAGAAAATATGGGAGTCCTTCCTCATCAAGAATACATTCATCCATGTGTCTCTCCTCTAATCATGTCCTACATTAATATAACTGCAATATCATCCAAGGAGACCATACTTAGCAATAAAATGAGGCAATTACTAAAGTTTTCATGTTGTGCAAAGTTGTACCAATAGTCTCCCAAGTGGTCACAGCGCAGTTTCCCAAACTGCTGCTTTGAGAAATGATATGGCAAGTTGTTTTCAGCTCATGAATAATAATGTATGTTTTGATAATGCATGGTAAGTGACTGAACATAAATTCTGAACATACATGGAAGGTAAAACTTGCCTAAGGCCATATAAAATATGGTTGTCTCCATCATACAAATTGGCCCAGTTTTGATCCATGGAGCAATCTGAAAAGCTTGCCCTCTTGTAGAGCCATGCACTGCAAAATAATGGTAAGAGTACAAAAATCAGCCAATGACAAATCAGATCTCTTACCATATACCGGGAATAAGATGATGTATGGATCCATGAATGAACCCTCCATAGTTTTTTTGCATGCTCCCATGAAGAGGAATGAACTAGTTGCAGCAAGAAGACCCTTCTTCTTATGCTTGGAAATCCAAGTCAAGATGTATTATAGATGACTTCTTCCACTACCTCATCCATCTCTCCTCCTTTTTTCTATCAAGTGCAAAAAATATGAAATGTTCCTGGGACTTGTGGGTTATGGATCCACCACACTTCCACTGGGCACACTTCATCCATTGGTTACTGCTCCAAAGAGAGAACGATGTTGGCCTATACACGTAGGCTCTCATCAATATCAAACTCCATTGTTTGACATGCTCCTTGTCAAAAATATCTTTCATAATGATGCAATACATAAGAAGCCCCTCCCAAGGTGGAAGTACCTCTCTATCATCAAAGACCAAGGAGATAATGCCATTTCCTGCTTCTGCAACATCATGCAAAGTATGAGAGCAATTCTGCCCTTGCTCTCTCAAGCAAAGCAACAAAGTATTTTGCTGCTCTCCCATACTTCCATCATACAACCCATATGATGAAGATACAATGAATGATATGAGAATCACATCAACATCATGAATCCATACTCTATGCTGCTCAATGATGTAAGTATCATGCCATCTTTCCCATTCTTTTGGTACTCCTCCCATGAGGGCTGCCATCAATTCTTGCTCTTTGCATTTCATGAGAGTTTGAAATGCAGCTCCTTGGAGACCTCTTAGGAAATGCCTCTCTCCCATGACTATGTTGGACCTATGAAGATCCAAATTTTATGGAGGTGATGTCTCCTCTCCATCCATGTTTAGCAGCGCTGCTGGTTCCTCCAATAATGTAGCAGTTGTCTCTTCCTCCGGTTCACAAATTGTCTCATAATTCTCCATGGAGGTGTCATGGTTTTCTTCATCCTCCAAAAGTTTACACTCCCACCTTGAAGGCTAAATGAAAATCATCAAAGATGTGTGAGGATGAGGGTCTCTCTCCTCCTTGAACCCTTTGCACAGCACAATGCAAACATGAGGCCCTAAAGTGGCCATGTGATTTGATCCTGGGACCTCCTCATATGAAATTCCACCATCCTTAAGATTATTTGATGAAATAGAAAGTGGAACTTTACTCATACCTTGGTGGATCTTGGGACCTTATTGTATGGCTGAATGGCTTCTTCTTCTAATGTAATGGTTGCCTCATCCATATATGTAGAAGGCTGCTCCTCCAAAGCTGTAGCAGCGTTGGTGCAATCCTCCTCCCATGGTGGTGTGAGCTTCTCTTCCTTTCTCCATCAAAGGTTTGGATCAACCTTTGAAAAAGACTGCAAAATAACTCACCCTTGAATGGACCAAGGGTTTGAACCACCAAACAGAGGTTTCTCCCTCCATGTACAGCACTGCCATCACCACTGCTTCTTTCTCTGCCACTGGATGCAGCAATAAAATGCATCCAGCTTCTTCTCCCAAGCTCTAGCTGAAGTAACCCCATCAAATGTAGACAATAGAAACCATTGCCTCTGATTTCTTCTTTTCCATAGGGCCTTCTCTCCTCCATCTACTGAGTAGACTGTGGGAACATTGTAGCTCCCCTGGATGCTATATAATGGGGTTTATAGTCACCCAGGTACTTGCTTAAGATCCTAAAATCCAAGCATCTGCCATGCTAGTCTTCAAGAGAGTAGGAAGTGCATGGACCTTACTCTTCTCCCCTTTTCTTCTCCTCCTCCTCCCCAGGGAGGCTCTTATTTATTCCAAAATTATATGAGATCAGTCTCATCTTCTTCATCATTTTCCTCTGAAATTGAACTCACAGGCTGTGCCAGTTTGATGCTCTGATACCACTGTAATGTCCCTTTTTCAGAAACAATGTCAATCGACAAAGAAAGTCTATTCCAGAGATAGACTGAAGGGGAATTTACTGGATATGTCAACTTCACAAGGAAGAATGAGCTCCAGAGGCTTCCTAGCCCACTATCAGACTCTGTCTATAGAGTGATTGTCAAAGGACAATATCCCCAAGAGGGAAACTCAACAAGATTGGGAATCTCTCAAGATAACCCCAACATTGCAGCTACAGCAATAATCAAATACATCTAATGGAAAATAGCAGTGAATCACATACAAAAGAAATGTCGGAGAATAAAATGGACATCATATTATTTCATAGCAGCATAAAATATACATCATCTTGAGGAAATGATCACTCAAGAAAGGCACAACAAGCCCCAAGAAGTTGTACAAGGAAACATGAGAAACACTGCTGTATAAAGAAAGCCCGAGGCCATGACTGCATAATTATATAAGGAAATTTTGCATAAATAATAGAAATACAAAGATATAGAAATGACATGCTCAAATAAAGTGGGGGAGCAAGCTCTCAACCCCTGAAAATACATAACAACAACCCTCTAAAAGGATTGGCTGAAAACTATACAAAATTGGCATTTTGCATAAATGCTGGAGTTGCTGGGCAGCAGCAACTCAAGAGCTGAAAATGGATGGAGAAGGCTGAAATGTCTACAACAACTGAAGAGTCCTCCTCCAATAGAAATCTGAAGTGAAAGGCTGATCCTTTCACCCAAGACTTCTCCTCCAAAAGGATGTCAATCCCTCACAACAAATACTCACTCAGAAAAACGCTGTCTAAGAGAGGGACTGCACTGCCAATGATGGAATGTGGTTGGACTAATGCCAAAGATGATGGGATATGCTCATAAACCTCCTTTTCTAACCTCCCAATGGATAGAACCTCTCTCCACTGAAAAACTAGCTCCGGATGGTATGTGGAAACCTCCCCAGCAACACTGCACAATCTCTGCTGCAGAAACTGCATTGATGAAGATGACCGAAGCTATGGCCTGAATGCCTGAATATGGGAGATGGAGTGCAATCCTTCATGAGCTACTCAAGAAGGAGAGGAAATCCTCAACAAGACTCCCTCGTTCCCAAAGGCACTGCAGCTCTGCTGAACAGCAAGAGGCAGCAACAAGTCTTCAAGACTCAAATGTAAAAATGATCAAAGATGTCCACAATGGCTGCCTTGCTCCTCTTTTATACAATGATATTTCCCTCCATGGACCCTATTTCGAATTAGGGTTTCCTCTTCTCTATAATCTTCCCTCCTACGTTTTCCCACATAGTGCTTTCCAACTCATGTCAATGCAGTTTGACTTGGTCAACCTTAGCCAAGCATGTTTGCAAAAACCTCCTTTCACACATGGAGGTGTGAAATCCAGCTCTCAAGTGATCCTCTTTCATATTTAGAGGATTTTTATTCTCTAATCATGCAAATAATGGGTCCCCTACCCATTTTATTCATCTCTTTAACAAAATTTAATGTCTCATAAAATTTGGGACATTACATTGACAGGGACATTTTAGAGCTTGTTTTAAGTGGAGGAAGAATTCTTTCCACCGAGAGGCCAACAAGGGAGGTCCTTGGGCATTATTATAGAATTTTGCATTAGGCCAAGCCATTACCATCCCCTATAACGTAGTTTCATTCATAGACTACGTTATTTCAGAGATCAGTTGCAGGGGTGGCTTCAATGCATCATTTGGGAGGTTAGATCTTCAGTGAAGGGATCAGCCTTTCACCTAGAGAGTCTATTGGGAGGAGGCTTCATTATTTTCTACATCAGTTCATCCTTCTCTTTCCTAGCTATTCAGTTGCAATGAATCTTCATCCCTAGGGCTGTAGTTCACCCTCTTGTATTTTGTATATTTCCGGAAACCCTTTCTAGGTTGTCTTGGAAATGTGTTATTGAGCCTAGATCTCCATTTCCAGTATTGTATGAGCATTATATTATCAGATCCATATATTCATACTTTCCAGCAGTACTGTTACTCACTAAAACTGTGGTGTATTGGCTTTAGTCATTTTGTGTAGCAGCTACATTTCATGTTTCGGTGCTTTTGGGTATTGGAGGTTTCTCTTGCTTAGCTTGAGGGGTTTGTACTCCAAGATATTGTATACATTTGTTGTTGTTATACTTAATACCATGGATCTATATTTGGCTCGTGTCTGATGTATTTCTCTTTACTGTTATTTTCCATTATTGTGTTCAATATTACTGCTTTTCCTATTTTGGGATATTGCATTGAGAAACAGTGGAAAACCCAAAACATCCAAAAACCTAACACTAGGATATGAAGTGTCAAAGGCCCTGTTGGGGTTAGTTGGAATGCAAACTTCCCGTGGTCATATTTTGGGCATATGATCTCTGTTTGGCACTCATGATACCTCATTAAATGTATATATCTGAGGACAAAAAATTTATTTTAATGCATTCCCATGGGGTAGGGGGTCAATGTGTTTTCAAAAAAATGTCGTGTAGGGCCTCAAAATGGCTCCAGAAGTTCAAGACCCGAAAAACTTCTAAAAATAGAAATTTGTGCTATAATTAAGGAAAATGGAAGGAAATAGTGTAGGGGTTCCAGGTGGAATAGGAAGATGGACACCAATAACCACCTGGATCACATGTAGAATGATGGCTAACACATATATCACTTGTTATTGTGTAGGTATTACCCAGACATGGGACACCCATGGCAAGTGTTGCTCGAGTGGGAACCCATGGGTGTTTTTTTGATGGATAGGTGTACTACTGGATAGAATTTAATGGAATGGTTTTTAGTACATTTTGACTTAAGTGGTAGTTAAGATATGGAGCTAGTTGGGACAGGATGTCTTGTCAACTTGTTATGTTAAAGGTTTAGTGTTTGACAATGGTTGGTATAATCAATATATAGTCCCATTTTGGACATAACTGAATAACTTATATAACTTCATATTAACTATATAAGTGCAATTTATTGATGTTTTATTATGATTATTTGATGGGTGTGTGGGACTAGTACTATAACAACTACTAGTCCTCACACAACAATAGAAGCCTCTCCCTTATACATTATAATATAGCACAGTTACTATACATATGATGGGTTATCTAAACCATTAAATAACATACAAATAGTTTGATCATTTTTATGAATGTCGCATGTGACAACGAAATTTATAACAAGTTGAAATGCATTCTCAAAACAACAAAAAGTTGCATCAAATTCTTGTTCTGCTTACCAAATTCCTGAGAGGTCACCCAAAATGGATCTAACTAAATTTCACCTACGAAGTGCTTTGGCTAGTGGCCTCAACATTTTCCAATGTCACGATCGACATTACCTTATGAGAGAATAAGATTTTTTCGGGTCCCACCTCTATGCGTAGTTTAAGGAGGTGACATTTTAGCCTGGAAAATAATGGAATTTCTTATTTTGATAAAATCTGACATAAATTTTTGGAAATCTAGGTTCTAGCGGTCAAGCTTCAGTATATTAGATGCTCTAGGGATTTTTTATGTGTTAAATCCATTTCCACCATTTAAAAAAATGATTCAAACACTCCCACAATAGTTTTTTTGAAAAAAACTAATGGTCGAATTCTGACAAGAAATGGTTGTCTGGGTAGAATTGTATCATTTGTAGACAATGCCCTATATGTCTCTCTTGATAGTTTTGACTATAAGCTTCTTGCAGATGGTTTCCAACTAGACATGCATTCATTTAAGAGAATAGATGCCATGAGGGTAGAACTTTCAAAATTTAAACTGTATCATTAGAATCATTTTCATTGTTTTATATCGACTCTCCTACAATATATTTATCGTTTTATACATCAATTGAGTATATTTTGGGTGGTTGGGAGAGTTTAATGATGATATCCTCACCTAGGTTCAAGTCACATTGTGACATGATGTTTTATTAGTGACCACCTTCACATTGATTATCTTAACTATGTTGACTATTCTTTTATTCTTGCCAACAAAAAAGAATTATATATATATATATATATATATATATATATATATATATATAATAGTGTCTATATTTAAATGTCTAATATGTTAAAAGGTTACTAGGTCAATTACTTTAACAAGTTACCAATTCAACAAATTACTAATTCAATTACTTGAGTAAGTTAACAAAAATAACATAAAAACCCTACTTTCTAGTGCCAACTCAATATTTTTCCGTAGCCCTCTCTTTCTGTCTCAAACTCATTTGCACTGTAAATGATTTTCAAGATTCACAATCAAAGTGAAAGAAAAGGATGTAGTGGGCCCTACTTAAACAATAACCAACTTGGATTCACTTTCCTTAGGTTATCTTTTCCATTTAGTTTTAAATTTCATGAAAAACAATAATTTTTTTAATATGCATGTATCTGTCCACTTCAATTGTGGTTGGGTTTGTTTTTCACTTTGAAAATCCTTGACACATGTACCATTTTATGTTATCTTTTCCATTTAGTTTTAAATTTAATGAAAAACATTATTTTTTTTAATATGCATGTATCTATCTACTTCAATTGTGGTTGGGTTTGTTTTTCACTTTGAAAATATCCTTCACACATATATCATTTTATCCTTTCCATTTTGTTTCACATTTCATGCAAAATATTAAATTTTTTAATATAGATGTATTTGTCCACTTCAATTGTGATTCGATTTGTTTTTTCACTTTAAAAAACTCCTTCATATATCTACCATTTTATGTTATCTTTTCTACATAATTTCAAATTTCAAGAAAAACATTAAATATTAAATTTAATATACTTTTTATCTTACACCGATAGTCACTTAAAAAAACAAACCAATGATGTTACAACGATGGTCACTCAAAAAACAAATGAACACCACTTTGATCATTTTCCCGGAACCTTTCTTTCAGTCTCAAACGTGTTTTCACAAATGGGTTTGAGTTTAAAGCGCAAGAAAAATATGTTGTGTGCCTTGAAACAGTGACCCCAATAAATTTTCAAACTTGGCTCCACTTTCCAACGGTAAAGTAGATAAAAGAATTTTGGTTCAGTGTTCAGTACATGTGCCTCTCCCCTTCCATTGTAGTCCAACTTGTTTTCCACTTTTATGAGACCTTTTACACATGTATCATTAAAACCAAAATAATATCATCAAAAATCATGTTGTGTTTATGAATTTCTCTTGAATCAAATTAAGCAAAAATGCATCCTTTTTAGCTTGGGAAAGAATGGAAATTCTAGCAAAATTATAACAAAATCTAGCAGATTTTTTTGAAAATCTCGGTTACAGTTATCAAACTTCAGGATTGGGTATGCTCCAAGGGTTCTTTATGGTGGTGAATCCATTTCCACCATGAAAATCTATTCAAACATTCCAACAATCTAATTTTTTGATTTTTTGATTTTTTTACTAAATTTTGACAAAAAAAAACAATCATTCAAACAAATTTATAGCATCAGTAAACAATACCCTTTAATTTTAGCGTTTAGACAAAAAAAAAAAAAAAAAAAGTTCATTTGATATATATATATATATATATATAATGCATTTGGGGATGGGATAAATGGTATGTAAAATATTTCATGTTTACAATTTTATGGTTGCTTTTTAATTGATTTCATTTTTTAATGATATACATCTTAATTATTATAAATAATAATTATTTATAAAATAAAAATGATTTATTATTCATAATAATATGATATTTTATTAAGTTTTACATTCTTTTATATATTTTGGTTTTATTATAATATTTTTCTATCAATTTAATTTAGTTTATAAATTATAATTTTTTATTAATTTTATTTAATTAGATAGTTATATGAAAGATTATATATAGCATTTTTTATATGAAAGATTATATATACTATTTTTATATGAAAGATTATATATACTATTTATACATAGTTGGTTTGTGTTTTTTTTGTTGCCAAAATCTAATTTTGGATAATATCAGTTGTTTTCATTCAATTCAGTCGTCATTACCACTACCATGGATGGTAATTTCTTCGTCTTTTCATACATTTCCTGTCACATTGTCAATTGTCATCCTAACCATTTCCTAAGCCTTCAACTGAAGAAATTTTTGTATGCCATCAATATTGCATCCAAGACATTGGGACAATAAAAAATCTGGATGGAAGTTTTATCTCCGATACAAAGATTTTGTAACATGTTTTAGACGCAAAATAGTAGCAGGTGGTGATTTCAAAGGAAACATGTCCAAGCATTTGAAATGGCTAGTAGAGTGAGGAAAAAAGATATTTGATACAAATAACTCATTTAGTCATATCTATAGGAACTTTGACTAATCAATTAAGTATTTCGAATAGTGGAATGTGAAACATTTGCTATTTGCAGAATATTTCTGAATACTATGTGCATTTACGATTTCACATTTGTGGATTAAATAATTATTCTTTTTATGCAATATTAAACTAAGTGTCTTTTTAATATGTGTGATCAATTAGTGTTTTGCAGGAGAATGGGTGTGTAGAGCAAGGAACAAAAAGTTTAATTTGTAGTGTAATTGAAACTTTCATCCGCAATGTTGTGGTCTTCTGCATAAATTTTTCATCGACAAATTACTTTTACACACCCATTCTAGCTTCTTACATTTGTAAATTAAAAACTATTTATGAAATAATCAATTAAGTGTCTTCTTAATGTGTGTGAGGAAGAGGTGTTGTGTGTGAGAACGGATGTGTAGAGCAAGGACATGAAACAATGATACATTGTGTAGCCCCATCACTTCGTTTGCATTTATGTACTTGGTAAATTGTATCAACTATAGAAATTTACTATTATTGAACCATTAGTAATACAATTGTGTAAGTTGTGGCATCATTGGGTAGAGCAATAACATAATCCTGATACAATGTGAATAATATGCAAGGACATAGCTTGTGCATGTGCATAGTTGGTGAATTGAATACTGAAAATGATTGATTTACAAGTAGCGAGGTTTTCTATTAATCAGATGACAAACATTGGGATAATAAAAAAATATAGATGTCAATTTTATCTATGATACAAATATTTTGTGACATCATTCAAACGAAAAATAGTAACAGGTGGCCCACTTCTAGGGAAACAAGTCAAAACGCATTTTAAATCACTAGTGGAGTAAGGAAAGAAGATAGTTGCAACGATACAAATAATTTATTTGCTCATATTGATAGGTACTTTCACTAATTGACTACGTATTTCGAATAACGAAGCATATAATGTTTTCTTTTTGCAGAATGAATTTAAAAGCTAGGAGTATTTTTCGATCTTCTGTTGCCTTACATAGACTATTATCACCGAAGTTGAGCTGACGTAAAATCACATTGTCAGCTTTCAATAGTATATGGATGTTGTCTCTAATTATCATTTGAAAAGTGAAAAATTATAAATATAAGGTCATTGGGAGACTATATTAATTCAATATTGATGACAAATTAGGGTTCAGGAAGTAGTTTTTCATTACAAATGCATAAGATTATCTTAGAGCAATAGAGTGTTGATTGTTTTTCCTCCGCACTCCTGCATTCCAAACAATCAAAAATTGCTCCCATGTAAATGATGTTAATTTGAAACATCCTAAAAAAAGTGAAAATGAACAAGAAAAGTACAAGAGAAAAACATTTTGTGTGGTAGTATTGAAGAAGTTAACGAAGAGCAATAGCCACATGCATTATTGTTGAGTATTTCTCTAATCCTGATTCTCTAAGTGTATTTAGTGTTTTCAATTGTTTCAATTAAGACAATAATAAGAGACAAGTTTATATTCAATTTATTCTCATTTTATTACTATTACACTATACACCTTTGTGTTTTTTTGCTATATTTTCAATGTACTCTTTGATATGTAATGTAAAGGAAGACATACATACATGTATATAGATATATGAAACATTACGGCACAATGTTTGTGTTCCCTACCTGCACAATTGTTATTTTTCACAAAAAAAAGACACTTCACTTAATATTGCATAAAATTTTGAGTAAAAACAATGACAGACATAACTCCTGAATAGTTTTCCACGACTGCTTCCTCCTTTGAAAGACTTGCCACTCCACAACTTGCCTCGTCTCTTTCAAATTTTCTATTAGTATCAATTAATTATGTATATGCATATTAATTAATTATGTTTCCACGAGTGAAGCTTTCTTCCTATGCATTAACTTATGTTAATGTGTAGAGGTAGGGAAAAAGAAACATTGATACATTGTGCAGAATGCTTAAATATGTTATGGATATTGAATACAATTTCATGTTTTGTTTGATGTATGCACTGTTATGAAACCAGGTCCAAAAATAGAATAAAAGAGAGATCAATGTCTTAGAAATCAGCCACTTCGAGGGGGCAGCCTCCTTTACATTACATAAATGAACAATTCTTGGATTATTCAAATGACAAAACCTCCTTCTATATATAGGAGTCCAAGGGGAATCCTATATATATAGGGACCTAACATGAACATTAATATAAGTGATAATATGATCTAAATTAAAAATTAATATTCTTTGTTCTTTGCATCTTGCTATGAAAATGTATCCTGCAGTATTAAATTAGTATCATGTGAAATGTAGATGACGAAATATTGATTTGATATAGTCCCTTCTCTTGCACTTTTCGTACACTCTTTCTCTGTACAACAAAATAATATCAGCTGGTCCCCCCCCCCCCACCCCGCCCCCCACCCCCCTCTCACTCATCTAAGGAACTTGCGGCCCCGCTATTTCTAGAATCTCACCGATGGAATCAATATCATAATTGGTTTTAGGATTTTATAAATATTAACATTATGGAAATAAAAAATATCAAGGAACATCACGACAAGGAGCAACGAATAGAGAATTTCACCCTAATGTTGATAATGACAAAACACGTACTGCATATAGCTTTAATCATGGAATCGAGGCGTAGAAAAAAGTGTTAATTTTGTTAGTGGCCATTTGCGGAGTGCGGAGAACACTTCGTACAATAAAATCTCTCCATACTTTGCAAAGTACTCCGCAATTCCATTGCATGCCCACTTTTGTTTGAGCAGTATGAAATGGAAAAAAAATATTTGGGTAACATGTGCATGTAGATATATCACATTGTATCAAGTTCTTACTCCATCATCAAACAAAACCGGCATTTGAATTTTGATTTTTGGCTATCTTAGATGTGAAGAATCGAATATAGAAAAAGTTGTGCAAAGTTAGTTTTCATTGTGCAGAGTGTGGATGTGTAGAGGTATATTTCACTGTGCGGAATGTGGATGCGAAAAGGAAATGTGCACGAAGTCAAGAATAACGACATTGAGCACTCTTGGGAAATGACAAAATGCAGGCCCCACATTTCTGTAATAAATTAATTTTCACTAGAGGAACGTAACTAAATACTTGTTATCGAATGCACAATTGTGTCTTTTTAATGTGGGTAAGAAACAAGTGTTGTATAGGACAACAGGTGTGCGAAACAAGGAACATAATTTTTTATACGAAATGTTTCATATGTTCATAAGCTTCTACTGTATGAAATTTTCATCTACGTAGGAATATTTCATTGTTCCAATGCAGAATTCCTGATAAAAAATTTTCATTGTGCAAAGAAAAATATCTACATGAAATATCTCCACACATTGCAATGTACTCTGAAATGCCATAAGGGGCTGAAAAAATCTCCATAAATTTGATACATTATGTGCATTGTGGAGCTTTCACCTTCCAAACAGATAACCATAATTGTATAAAATTAAGGGAGGGGGGAGGGGGGAATCTTCATAAAGTTGAGAACCATAATTACAGCAACCTGTTTCATTGTGAAAAGGAAGTTTATCTTTGTTTTAATTTGAAAAAGTTCATTGTTCAGAGCTTTCAATGAAATATTTCATTGTGTAGAGGAAGCTCTGTAGAGTGAAATGTTTCACTAAAATGAAATAGAAATATTGTGTGGGTAACATGTGCATGTTTGCGGGAGGAGTGAAGGGAGCAGCAACAAGGGTTTCGTTGTGCGGAGGCATAGGTTATCAAACTTCCCTCACGTTGAATGGAGAAAATGGAGGACAATGGCAACATAGTACTGTGCAGGGTCAGGATCTACCTATATCGACAATATACCTAGCACTGAAAACATCAAACGGCTTGTCCTTCACTATAGGAAAGGCATCGCTGGTTCAAAAGGTCTTTTGGTGAATGCAGGCGTGGCTCTTTCCCCTGCAGATACCCCAATAGAAGACCTGTGGAAAGAATCATTAGAATGGGCATATATCCTCATGCAAAGGACCTGCTATGGTCGATATGGTGGATCGGGGCTAGATCTAAGCTGCAAGGTAATTTTTCTAATGGATCGGGCCCTCATCTCTACAGATCTGAGGGTATTGGGTCTGGTTGTTGGAGCGAGGGAAATCGGAGGAGGGGTTCACGCCGTGCCGCATTGGTCTAGCTGTTTCAACCAGAAATTTCCAATATGGTCAATACTTCCCCTTAGCTTTGAATTTCTTGTGTCGTCCTATTTTCTTTTATGATTTTTGGTTACATGATGGTCGGGGATCCCTGCTCGATGCAAGGGTAGCGTGGGTGCTAGAGGCCCATTGTTTACTCAAACGAAAATGGTTAAGGGAGTGGTACATGTTATTACTCACCTATGGGCTCTCCCCATTAGCCGATCTAGTTGCCCCTAGACAAAGTGACTTCTCAATAGGCGGTGGCTGCAATAAAATTTCCAGCATACATAGAAGAGTAGGGGAAATTCTTCTGAGCCCATTTTTCAGATTTTCATAAAGTTTTTAGATGGGAAATCAAGAAACCTTTGGGTAAAGAAGGTGGAATCTGTTACATACCTAAAGCTCAATATCCAATGGTCAACAAGTATCCCGAATACAAAACAAATCTTGGTCTTTTCACGAAATTTATTACATGAAGAAGCCCAATTAAAAGATTATAATATGCAAAGTGATTCCTCCATCTGAATTTAAGACTCAAAGGCAGTACTCCAGGAGAAAATACATTTTCTAGAGCCAAAAAGAACGGAATAACTAAACCCATAAGGGGAGCCTACTCTTCCAAATCTGACTCCCCAAATGGTGTCTCATACAGGAATATTCTGCAGCGAAAAAACAAAGCAGCAACAAAATCGGAACCAGTTGAAAATACTCCCAAAACATACATAGTGGAGTAGCTGAACTGCGTGCCAGAACTGAACATAAATGCACCAAAGATCTATGATCATCGCTCCACTTTAGAATCACATGCAATAACATGTAGATTTAACTGCTTCTGGCCCAAACCAATGGAGCTCTTCCATTGGATCTTCACCAACTAGACTATGGATTGTGATATCCATCTTTGCTCCAAGGGGTATTTTATAGTCATGTTCCCTTCTACAAAAGCCAGAGATATCATATTCATGGCAGGACCATGGCTCTGGGGATCTACCGGTCTCTTCATCACACCTTGGTTCCCTGATTTTGATGAAAACACGATGGAGATTGTTATAGGTCAATTTGGGCATCATTCCCAATGACCTGGTTAACTAGGCATCATCTCCAGGACCAATGAATAAGGTTCTATCATCCCCTATCATTTCAAGTTGCTACATGCCCTAAGGCAAAGAACAAGAAAAATCATACATGGCTTTCATCAAGAAAAAGTTTCCAAGATTTGAAGTTCATAATATATCATGTGAGAGCTCATCAACGCTGCCTCTAAAGGGACTAAGTGTTTTGCATATGCAGGTAGCCCCTTGCAAGGCTGCTCTGCAAAGCACTTCTTGACATTCACAGGTGCGTTGGTCACATTGGGAGTCAAATTCTCATTGTTCTGGAATCTCCACTTGGCCAGTGCCTTCTAGAAGAGTTCACATGTGTCAAGCTTCGAATCCATGTGTCCATTTGAAATCTACAAGATTGGGAACATGTCTTGCCTATTATTGGAAATTCATTGATTGTAAAACTACCTTCGGCTCCTCTATAAATTGAGCATAGATCCTAGTGCTTGAGAAGGAAGAATTTGAGTAGAGAAAATGTTGATGGAATTTCAATTGAGAAGATTTGTGTAACAGCTGTTGGAGAGATTTATACTATGATGAGGTTGGGATGCTGCTGGAGATGGTCACTTCAAATCAGTCACTAAGTTTTAACCTCCCCTTCTATCATTAATAAAGAGTACAGCTTACATTTCCCTATATGCTTCTGTATTGGCTTTGATTTTCCATATTGCAAGAAATTAGTTTATGTATATGGTTTATACTTTACTGATTTAGAAAACTAACTTGAATAGACATCTGTATTATTGCTATCTTCTATTTTTTACTGTTCATTCTTGCAGGAAATATTTTGCACAGCTTTCTGGAATTTGAAGCTACAACAGAAGCAAAAAAAGGAATCATTTGGAAGCACTTGGATTCCAAGTAAGCCTCTAATCCATTATGTGTGTCTGTTCTTAGTTAGGAAAAGTAGTCGTATAGTCTTTAATCTGTTGTTCTAGATTAGCACCTATCTAGGGAAGCGTGTTTTATCCATAATTCACAATTTTGTTGAACAAATTGGTGACTCCACTGGGGAAAATTTATCTTTGGCCTAGGTGTTTTAGCCTTTGATTTTCTCTTTTTATTCACCCAGTAGTTAACATTCACAAAGATTAAAATTTTTGAAATCCAAATTTGCAAAAGAAGTGTGTTAAACAGTTGTGTTTTTCTTTATACATTGTGTCCAATGCACTCTTGGACAGGACACGGTGCTTTGCATAGCACTGTCTCCCTTTTAGGCCTACATTGCAAAGCACTGTCTCTCCTTAGAGCATGTGTTGCCTCTTGAAACCATCCAAATTCCTTTGAATTTGTCTTTGCAATTTGATTTAGTTTGTTTTCTGTTGTGTTTTGAAAAGTTTCAACCTCTTATTGACCAGCGAATCTAACTACTTCTTCCTCCTTTGAAAGAAAATTTGTTCATTGTTTGTTTAAAGCGTTTTTATTTATCATTGAAAAATTAATTTCAAAGTATTTTCATTGTCGCATTAGATCCATTTGCTTTTGAAATAGGAAATTGTCGTAAATTCTTCATTTCCTGATAGGAGAGATCATTGTTAAATTCCTCATTTTGCCTTCAAAAGAGAAATTGTTGTTTGTATTCCTCATTTCTCGAAAGTAAAAGGCATTTGTTTTAACGATTTAGTGCACTTAGTTTCTTTTCTGCATTCATAACATTAAAGGAACTGAAAAGAAAAACTTGAATTTGCATGTAGCGGCTTGTTTGTTTTGCAAAAGGAAGAATTAGGAAATCTACATTTAGTTTGTGCTCATTGACTTGTTTGCTTGAAAATTGTTTTCTCTTTCCCTCTAGTAGATATGATTTTCATTGAAGAAATTAAAAGTGAAATATTGCTTGTCATTCTTAGTTTGCATTTTAGGAAATTCCAATACATCATTGCAGTGAACCTTTGAAAGGAAAATTGTTAAGCAAGATCAACATAAAATTTATCTCAATTTACCTAACAAAGCATTGGAACCATAACGATAACATTTACAAGGTCTAGGCTAGAGATGTGTTCGGCGTCGTAAAACACAGCAGTTGTCGTTAACTTGTGTACGATACATTCCGAGTGTGATACCTCACTCCACGTACATAAGTATATCGTAGTTCGTCCACGTACTTTCGGGTATATCGAGCGGTGTTACATACGATAATTATAAAGGGGTGCTCTCACTGTGCGGTTTCGCATTAGACAGCACTAATACGGACTTGGGCTTCCATGTACCTTTGGGTATATTTGGGAGGAAAAATTTTAGGTGCTATCCATCCATAGTGAACTGAGTCAGTCGCCTTGTAAATTGTGATACACCGAACACAGCATTCAGGGAAATTTCCTGGTCGTACTTCTTGGTTCGCCATAGGGTATTATGTAGTTCACAGATTCTTGGTAAACCCTTTTGCCTATCATTGCCCTTTTATTTTGTTTATTTGTTTTTGGTTAAAATAAATCAGTTATCGTGGAAGAACAAAATCCGTTTCCCCGTCATTCGCATAGATTAGCTTTAAAACCACCTTTACCACTAGAAGTTACTTCTGGTAGGCGAAGGCGATCATGATCTACCGAATCAAGTACAATCTGTACTCTGGTGAAACTTCATTTTCCCACAAACTAGAGTTAGCTCAATTTGTTTCTACACATCCCAGTTCTTCTACTGTTGTCAAAACAGAGTCTTCATAGCTACCCATGGTCACGATCCATCCAATCAGTGAGACCATACCTCCTGGACCCGACGTTGTTCAATCACAAATTGATCCAGATCCTGTCTCTTCTTTGCCAGCACATCTGAATCTAGAAGTCGAACAACTGGCAGTTGTTCCTCCCTTGGTCATTCCACAAATTTCTGTAGCCATTGAGTCTCCTATATCACACAGTCAACCACATGAAATATACTTTGGGCCTTACGGTGAAATACTTCCACCTGATTTAATTGCGATTGAAGAAATCCCACAAGACGAGACACCTTTAAGTCCAACCCATTTTGGGGAGGACCTTTACCTGTACAAGTATTTTCCTCAATCGTTTCCATCTGCTTTTATTAATCATGTTCCCATTCAAACTCCCGTAAATTTTAAATGGTATACATTTTGTCAAGAAACCATGCCTGAACCAGCATCTTCAGTTGGGCCAGCTGTTCCAATTACATCAACTCCTTCCCTCGCTACTCCGTCCATGTTCACAAATTCACCAAATTCATATTTTCATGGAGGCCCTATGGTCCCATCAAGTTATAAATCATTATCCGTAATTTACTCTGGTGCATCTTCAAGACAACGGTCTTTACCAATGTCATCATCTGGTATTTTTACTGGTAATCCTATAGTTAGTACTGAACAGCTTGATTCTTTATACACATCATCAGGGAAATATCAAGCCGGTCCTTCTGGGTCTATTCCTTTAAGTACCATAACAACTGGACTCCCAGCATTTGGAGAGAAATATTTTTCGTCTTATTATCCTCCTCATGCTAGGGGGAAACCTTTGGTCACCCAATATGACAGTACTACGTCACTTTTTGGTCAACCTGATGTTGAAAAGAATGTTTTTCAATGGCATCCCACTCTGCCTATCCAACCACAAACGGTTATACACTCGTATCAACCAAGTCAGCCTGTTACACCCACATCATTACCGCTTGTCAATACATCTTTACAGAATTAAAATATTGTACATCAACCTTATCAAGCAGGTCCTTCCACTCAATATCATCAAATTTTGGGTCCACAGACTCCAAATCCTTCAGTTAATTTACAACAACCTGTATCCGGAATCATTTATTCACAAGCTAGTTTACCATTTTATGGGATGTCACAACTGCAACCTAGTTATACCTATCAACCGAATCCAAGTTATCCTAATTTGGGTTATAAAATTGGTGGAAAAACCCCTTGGCAGCCTTAGGCACAAATGCCTCAAACTTCATTTCAACAAGTATCATATCCAGGCTTTGGTCAATAGAATCCTCAAGTGTTTGCTTTTCAAAATAACCCCTATCTGGGTTACCAGCAGCAGATTCCTTATGCTAGTGCTCAAAAGCCTGTTGCTCAAGCAATTCCATCTTACCTTGGCTATGTTCAACCTGACCTTAATAGACAGTTTCCTTTTGTCGCAACTTTAGAGTTACCAGATTTAAATCGGTTAACCAATGATCCAATCAACTATGCTCCTTGGTGGCCGATGATACCCCACAAATTACCCTCAAATATTCCTAAGTTCAATGGAAACCTGGAGAAGATCTGTCGACTCATGTCATGACTTATCATTTATGGTGTTCATCAAACTCCCTAAATGATGATTGTGTTCGACTACGTCTTTTCCAATGTATGCTCACACGTCCAGCTGCAAAATGGTATATTGAGTTACCTAGAGATTCTTTTGATAATTTCACTGCCCTAGCTACTATATTTTTTACTCATTTCTAGTTACCTATCAGATATGAAGCTGGAACGGAACTCTTGACCAATTTCAAACAAACTAATGCTACTCACATCTCTGATCATATTCATGAGTGGCATCATCGTCATCGAATGGTTAAGACATTTGTTCTGAATCAGCTCCTTGCTGAATGGTTCATTAAGTCCCTGTTACCATCTATAACTAAGGATTTGGCTAAGGGTAGTGTCATCACAGAAGAGAAATTTATCCCTCGTGCCCAATATTTAGACTTGATTTACACTCAGTCTGGCATGCTTTATGAAAAAATTACTAACGTGCCGAGATCTAATTTCAATGTTCCTCCTCAATTAAAGGACTCTCATGCCGAAGATGGCCTAATTGGCACTGCAAGCACACACCACACTACTACATTTGATCCTGCTCCTGCTTCCGAAATTAATGTCGTGTCATTTGACAAAAGCAAAGGTGACAAGCAACCCGGAAGTAAGAAAAAGGGGAAATCAAAGAAAAATCAAATGTCTAACCCACAGGAAAGATCATCTGATTAATCGTCTTGACTTCAAAAACCTCTTTATCCATGCATAATCTGTAATGAGGAACACTTTGTTAGGGATTGTCCTCACCGAGATGAAGTCTCAAAAATCATCAAGACTTCTCATGCATCAGCTGTGTTGACAGACCCATTTCCAAATCCGGACACTAATTTGGTTGCTACAGATCCAGCTCCTAGTTCCCAAGTGTTAATGTTATCTATCACAAAACCTTCAACAGATATTTTTGTGTCAACGTGTAATAAATATTATGGTAGTCAGGCCACTGATCAACCTACTACCTCAACTATGAATCCGTCTACGAAATCAATACCACCTACTGTTATTCCTGAATTGACAATCAAGCCACCAAAGGGAGTAATTCATAAATCGACATATAATCCTTGAGCAACAGCTGCACAAATTATAATATAGTTGAATATTTGGCTCAATCCCCTTCAACTATGTCTTCTCTTGAGGCATTACAAAATTTTCCCTCCCAAAAACAGGCTTTATTATCGCCTATTGGTGGAATTGATCCAACTGATTCTAATCTTGTCATCTTTAATCATATGGGCTATGTGCCGCAACTACCAACATAATTGGAATTCTCCATACAAGTAAATGTTCTCAATCACCTTGTTCATCGTACTATTATTGATGAGGGATCATCTACATGCATTATGTCTCTAAATTGTTGGAAGTCACTTGGCTCACCACGCTTATCACAATCATCAATGACGTTGAAGGCTTTTGATGGACGAACATATAAACCTTGTGGTATTATTAATAACTTGCATGTTGAACGAGGGCAAAAAATAGTGAATATTGATGTCGAGGTTGTTGATGGACCCCTTGACTATAATATTCTACTTGGAAGGCCATGGGTATATGCGATGACTGTAATTATTTCTACATACTTTAGAATGATTGCCTTTCCACATAAAGGTACAATCACAGTCATTAATCAGCTATCCTTCTTTGCCTCCGCTTCGCAGGTAACTGGAAGCGTTCCATTCATTCACATACCCCAACTAGAAATTCAGAACATTGGTGTAGGACTCTTAAAGGATTCCACTCTTGTGGGAACCTTTGCATTACTGTGGCCTACGATGTCAGTAGAAATTGCAAGTATAGAGACCTACTACTGATCTCTTCCACTCTATCTGGCTTAAGGGAGAGTACAGGTGATTCTGATATTGCTACGTTGGATGAATTTTTACCGCCCAACCCTATTGAGCTGGCATAGCAATCAATCTATCTGACTTTGGTGGCAAATCCGAAATCAGCATTGTTGAGTGTTTGGTTTGATCGTTCCTTAGATTTTGGTACTCCATCTGATCCATTTTACTCAATGTTTTTGACAGATGAAAATATTTTGGAAGCTATGATGTCAGAAGGAGAACCATGGGAATATTATCATCATCATTCCCATTTTCCTGATTATGAAGAAAAATATCTTAGTGAACTATATCACCCATCAATAAAATATTTCTTTTCGAATTCTTTACCAATTAATGTAATCGATTCGAGTGAAATCTGTCAAATATTGAAGAAACCATTTCTATCGATATTTCGACCAAACCTGGAATTGTATAAAATATTCATGTTGGTGTATCTTGTTCTCCATCAGAACTCGAATCATATTGCTCTCTATTTTGTGAATTCCGTGAGGTATTTTCTTGGTCTTACGAGGAAATTCCACGCATAGATACTAGTATAGTTGAACAATCTATTAATATGTATCCTGATGTCAAACCGGTGCGTCAATAGCTTCGTCCTGTTCATCCAAAGAAATCCGCTACCATCAAAGCAGAAGTTGAAAAAATTTTTCGTTTTGGTTTCATTTAGCCTATTCCGTTGACTGAGTGGGTTTCCAATATCGTTATTGTCATGAAATAACAAGGAACCATTAGAGTGTGCGTCGATTATCGGTACGTTAATCATGCTTGTCCAAATGAAAACTATCCTACTCACTTTATCGACCAGATTGTATAAATTATATAACTGATATGTTATATGTCTAAGATTATCCCGATCACACACTATTTGACTTCATGCACAATACAGAATCTATTCCACCATTGATCATCACATGCGGAAATTAACACAATTGCAATGCACACATGAAACCATAAAAATTCACACACATTAACACAATGATTTAATGAGAATGCCTGAAGCTAAAAACCCCAAATATATGTATATAATATATGTCATAGACATCATGTAACGATCCTCATACAAAGCTTCTCATAAGCTCTCAGTAAAATACAATCACTACACACTAATCAGGTCCGATCTAGCAAATCCATGCATCGATCTCTGCCACCTGCTAGCCTGCCTCTACTATGCAATCCCTATTGAAGAATGGCTCTAAATTAACTCGAATCCACCTGGCTTGCATTGCGCAATCCTCATTGGCATCTCCATCAATGTGTGGTGAAAAATCATGCAACACTATAGTCACAACTGATAGTCACACTTGCTCTTTCACCTACCTCTCCATTGGTCTCCACTGAAACTGTCCATGAAATGTAGTTAACTTATGTATTATTCAGTTGATTAATGAGTTATTAATTAGTGAATTAATTATTAATTAATTCACACCACTCTCACTAGTGTATCAATACGATTGAACTAGATACAACTTCAACTCAGCTGTGTCTAAGCGAGTTAGTGAACACAACTCCACCAACTACTTCTCCAACTCCACCAAGCTATTGTTAAGTAGTCTAACTGAAGTCCTCCGTACAATAGCTCCAGTTAACCTAGAAATAGCCTAATTCCTTCTATACGACTCATGCCACATATGTGCACTTAAGCAAGTGCTCAAGAAGAATAAGATAATGTTTAGAGTCCAAATATTATTAGAAGCTAATAATATTGAGCATATCTATTTTTAAATAACAATCTAAAAATATGTTCAGCAACATCTGGATAAGTCCATCTTTTCCAACCATTAATAATACAAATAGCATCCTACAACTCATAGAATATGATCGAAGTGTCTAAAAATAGACTTGTGCCAAAAATAGCCTGCGGGCCAACTTAGTGAAGGAAACTCTTTTCACTAATCTCATCATCTTGTTGCAATCTCAACACTCCCTCTCAACAAGATAGGAATTATCTGCCACCCCGATCCTGCCCTTGTGGTATTCGAATTTGCTCCTGGTGAGCGCCTTCGTCAAGATATCAGCATCCTGATCCTCCGTGGGAATGTATGAAAGTAACATGATCTTCCGCTACACAAAATCTCTGATATGATGATACCGGATGTCAATGTGTTTAGATCTATCATGAAATACTGGATTAACCGAGAGTTTGATGCAACTCTGATTATCACAATAAATCACAGTAGGATCCAAGTGTGAACCGAACAACCCGACCAGGATCTTCCTCATCCATATAGCCTTGCATGTAGCCAAACTTGCTGCCATATACTCGGCCTCATGGTAGGTGCCACGGATCTTTGTTCTGTTGTTACCAGCGGCCCAACAAACCCAATCATAAAAAGTCTCCAAGATGTGTCTTTACGTCGGGTGGGCTCCTGGCAATCTACATACGCATGATACATACGACTTCAACTCATCCATTGCTACTGACACCAAATTCCATGCTCTTGATGTGCCTGCGAGATATCTCATCGCCTTGCCTAACAAAAACTTGATGGCTGTAATCATTTTCTTAAGTGGTTAACAATGTGCTTGTATGTGCGATCGTGTATTGACTAGATACATGAGCGAACCAACCAACTGTCGATAAACAGTGGCATCCACTACCTCTGTCGATGTAGCATCCTCTTTCCTCCAACCACCAGGAAGAGTAGTGTGGATAGGCTTACAGCCTTGCATGTTGAACTTCTCCAGTATCTCCCGGGCATACTTTCCTTGAGAAACAAACAGTCCATCATTCCACTACCAAATTTCCAATCCCAAGAAATAATGAAGGAGGCCCAAGTCCTTCATCTCAAACTCCTTTGCAAGATCAGCCTTGCATGAGAGCAGCAACTATTCATCACCAGTCAGTATCAAATCATCTACGTAAAGTAAAATGATCAGAAACTTACCCTCAACCACAATCTGGTATAGGTTTGGATCCGCCTCACTCTTGGTAAAACCAAGTCCGGTGAAATAGCTGTCAATCCATGTGTACCAAGCATGAGGTGCTTGTTTCAGCCCATATAGCGCTCTTTTGAGCCTGCACACATGCGACTCGCTGCTGAAGATTTCTAATCCTTCAAGCTGCTCTATGTACACCTCCTCCTCAATGACTCCATTGAGGAACGCAGTCTTCACATCCATCTGATGAATGTGCCAACCCATCTGCACTGAGAGAGAAAGGATTCTCTGTATGGAAGAATACCTTGCGATAGGTGCAAAGGTTTCTTCATAGTCGATCCCCTCAATCTATGAGAAGCCCTGGGCAACAAATATTTCCTTGTACTTCTCAACGCTCCCGTTAGAATCTTGCTTCACTTTGTAGAACCATCTCGAACCTACCACTGATTTCCCTTCCGGCCTTGGGACAATGTCCCATGCACTGTTTCTGACAATCGAATCATACTCTTCCACCATGGCATCTACCCATGGAGGGTCCTCCACATATTCCTCAAAATAGGATGGCTCTGTCACGATACACTTGCTCATCAGAGCCATGTATCCAGTATATCAGTCAGGTGACTGTCTCTGTCTGCACTGTGATGCAGGTGCTCCTACAATCTTCTCTACATCAAGATTCTGTCGCTCAGCTTCTGCATTGCGCTTCCGCCCTTTGATGTTTGGCGCTGCATGAGTGGTTTCTTCCACTCCATGAACCTCCTCTTGTGGCTGATCCACATCCTGAGGCTCATCCTTAGGAACTAATAGCTCCTCATCTGCATGCAAGTGTCGCTCCCTCTCAAGCAAACACTTCATGGCTTTCTCCTCATGAAATTTGATATTCTGTCGCACAACAGTCTTCCGACTGTCTGGAAAATACACACGATAGTTTTGGGGTGTTTATTTGTACCCCACAAATATCCCAACCTCTACAGTTGGCTCCAGCTTCTTCCTGGCATCCTTCATCACATGAATGTAAACAGGTGAGCCAAAAATATTCAAATGAGAAATATAAGCTTCTTACCAGAAAACGCCTCTTCGGGTGTACTTATTTCTAGTACTCTATGAGGACAATGGTTTTGCACATAAACCACAGTGTTGCATGCCTCATCCCACAAGTGTATGGGAAGGCCCTAATCATGCAACATCGCCCATGCAGCACCCACGATCATTCTATTCTTTCGCTTCGCAACCCCATTCTACTATGGGTTATGAGGCGCTATGAGCTCTCTTCGAATTCCTTCTGTGCTACAAAAGTCTTTGAATTCGCTAGAGATGAATTCACCACCATTATCGCTCCTAAGAGCCTTCACCTGCTTCCCTGACTCTTTCTCAACCAGTGCCTTAAACTCACAGAACTTTGAGAATGTCTCGCTCTTCTTCTGCATGAAGAAGATCCAGCACTTATGAGAAAAGTCATCAACAAATATCACATAATACCTATGCTTTGTTGTCGAAGCTACTGAGAAAGGTCCACACACGTCTGTGTGAATTCTCTCAAGGATCGTCGTGGCATGAATATCCTTCTCATGAAAGGTGGCTTTCACAAATTTTCCAACATGGTCCCGTGACCGATCCGATCGCAAGTGTACCCTTGGGAAGCCCGGTAGAAATCTGCTGCAAAATTTTCAAAGCGCCATGGTGAAGATGGCCCAATCTCCTGTGCCACGATTCGCCCTCATCCCGGCTCGCCACTGCTTCCGCTTTGCCTGCCATTTCTGCGCAGCCATCTACCTGCAATTGATAAAGGTTCTTAACTCGAATCCCTATCCTCCAGGCTTCACTAATTTCCTTACTACGCAGGAAAGCCTTTCCCTAGCTAAAGACAACATCATATCCCTTGTCTTCCAACATAGCCACAGAGATCAGATTCTTCTTCAATCCTGGAACATGCATGACATCCTTCAATATGAAAGGTTTACCAGACTCCCTCTCAAAGGAAATGGTCCCAATACCAGTCGCACTGTATCTGCCATCATTTCCCATCTCAATGTGCACGCCAAGATCCTTGTCATCCAGATCACTGAACAAATATTTGTCTCCGGTCATATGAAAAGATGCACCACTGTTAAGAAACCACACTGATCCCATCACACTTGAAACCAAGCATGCGATCAGTGAAAAATCCAACTCAAAATGCAAGGCTAAGGCCTCTCTAGTTGCAGATCGAGCAGCCTGCTTATTTTTCTTCTTCAGTGGACAATTAGTGGCGTAATGTCCATGTTGGTGACAGTGAAAGCACTTCACCTTGGACATGTCCTACTTCTTTCCTTTCACACCGGATTGAGAAGGATTTTTCTTTCCCTTCCCTTTCCTTGCTTTGGCAGCCAAAGAACAATTTTATTCATCTTCATTCTTCTATGAAGATCCATCCCTGGTACTCCGCCTTATCTCCTCCTACACAAGATCCGACCAAAGTCGCTCCCATCCCGGTAGTTTCTCCCGACCATTGACAGAGTCCTCGTAGGAATGCCAACTCTTCAGAAACCCAAGGAGATCCAAGCTCACCAAGTCCTCTTCATCTACAGTAACCCCCACATTTCCCAGCTCATCCCTACATTGGAAAAACTTCGTGAGGTACTTGGGTATACTTTCGTCCATTTTTTGAGTAACTGCTTGTCTTTAAGCTACTTGGTCGCTTTTGCTTTGACCAAGCTCCACAAGCTTTCACATCAAGAATGGAGAAGCTTTACCGTGAAGGTCGGACACTATGTGATCCTTCACACCTTCCAACGAATGCTTCTGACATTTTTCCGTCTCTTTGAAATAGATGGTGCAACGTGATCATCGCTAGAAGTGAAATTGGAATTTTTGCACATATGAACCCTTCAACCCATTATCCTTGAGCACCGCCTCCATCCTATCCTTCCATGCAATATAATTCGAGCTGCCCTCAAGGGCATACTCCAATCGCAATCCATTGAAAGACATCTCAACTTTGACACCAAGAAAACACTGTTGCAAATTCGAATTCCACCAGCACAAAACTCAACCACTTCAATAATTGCAATCTGCTCCAATGATCAATGCTCTGATACCATGTAGAAATTATATAACTGATATGTTATATGTCTAATAGTCTCCTGATCACACACTATTTGACTTCATCCACAATACAGAATCTATTCCACCATTGATCATCACATGCGGAAATTAACATAATTGCAATGCACACATGAAACCATAAAAATTCACACACATTAACATAGTGATTTAACGGGAAAGCCTGAAGCTAAAAACCCCAAATATATGTATATAATATATGACATGGATATCATGTAACAATCCTCATACAAAGCTTCTCACAAGCTCTTAATACAATACAATCGCTACACACTAATCAAGTCCGATCTAGCAAATCCATGCACCGATCTCTGCCACCTGCTAGCCTACCTCTACTGTGCAATCCCTGCTGAAGAATGGCTCTGAATGAACTCGAATCCACCTAGATTTCACTATGCAATCCTCATTGGCATCTCCATCAATGTGTGTTGCAAACTCATGCAACACTATAGTCACAACTGAGAGTCACACTTGCTCTTTCACCTACCTCTCCACTGGTCTCCACTGAAACTGTCCATGCACTATAGTTAACTTATGTATTCTTCATTTGATTAATGATTTATTAATTAGTGAATTAATTATTAATTAATTCACACCACTCTCACTAGTGTATCAATCAGTTAGACTAGATACAACTAGCTCAACTGTGTCTAACTGAGTTAAACTGAACACAACTCCACCAACTACTTCTACAACTCCACCAAAATCTATCACATGAGTTCTAACTAAAGTCCTCCATGAAATAGCTCTATTTAACCCTCAGGAATAGCATAATTCCTACTGTCAGCTGTTGTGCCAAATCTGTGCACTTAACTGAAGTGCTCCAAGAGAATAATATAATGTTTAGAGTCCAAATATTATTAAGAGCTAATAATATTCGACATATCTATTTTTAGACTGGCAATCTAAAAACAGACTCCGCCCAATATGTCTAAAATTATAAGTCCATCTATTTTTTCCAACTTGACCAACCATCGACAAATAGCATCCTGCAACTCATAGAATATGATCAACATGTCTAAAAATAGACATAGTCTAAAAATAGACTTTGCGCCAAAAATAACCTATGAGCCCACTTAGTGAAGGCGACTCTTTTCACTAATATCATCATCTTGTTGCAATCTCAACACAGATTATTGACGATTTTGCTGGATGCGAAATCTTTTCGTTCATGGATGGATTTTCCAGCTACAATAAAATCAATATCCACCCAGAGGATCAACATATGACAACATTCATCTGTCCCTGGGGCACATTCGCTTATAGGAAACTTTTGTTTGGTTTAAAGAATGTTGCGATAACTTTTCAGAGAGCAATGGATTATGCTTTCAATGACAATAAGTACATTTTTCAACCTTTTATATATGATTTACCAGCGCATTCACGAAATCGAACTGATCACCCAATGCATTTGAGAGCCATTTTCTTACGCTGCCGACACTACAAAATATGCCTAAATCCACATAAATGTGTGTTTTGTGTTCTTTCTGGTCATTTGCTTGGATTCATAGTCTAAAAAGAAGGAATTCGAATAGACCCATTGAAGGTTCAGGCCATTCTTTATTTTCCTGTGCCATCAAATTTACTTCAGATACTGAAACTTCAAGGAAAGTCTAACTTCCTAAGAAGGTTCATTCCAAACTATGCCAACATGGCTAAAGGATTTACTCGACTCTTGAAAAAGAGGGTTCCCTTCCATCGGGACCAAGTTGCGCAAGCTTCTTTTGATGTTGTCAAGGATAATCTTGTTCTAGCATCATTAATGTATCCCCCTAATTATCAAAATGATTATTTCCTATATATCGCCACGTCCGAAACGACAATTGCTATGGTATTGTTCCAAGTAGAAGATGGAATTGAACATTTGATCTATTATTTGAGTCATAATCTTAATGATATGGAAGTTAAGTACTCATACGTAGAAAATATTTCCTTGGCAGCTGTTCAAGTTGTCCAAATATTTCGCCATTATATCCTGCTCCGAAAAACCACTATCATTTCAGATTTCAACCCCATGACTTATATCTTATCACGTCAATTGCTGGGGGGAAATATTCAAAATGGATTATCATTTTGCAGGAATTTGATTTGGAATTCATCAAATCCAAATCAAAGAAATCTTTAGTTTTGGCTGAGCTACTCTGTGACCTTCCCTCTGATAGTACTGCAACTACGTCAGAACCATCAATTCTTGACAATTCTTTGTTTTTGATCAGATCATCTGATCCTTGGTATGGGGATTTCATCATTTATCTCCAAACACAAAATTTTTGACTTGATACCTCTCGCTCTGAACAGTGACGTATTCGATACCAAGCCAAATATTATATGATCGTCAGCGATACACTTTATCATCGTGGTGTCGATACCATTTTAACACTAGCACATTTGCCCCAAATTTCGACGGCCAAAATTTCTCTCTTGCGACACATAGGCGGCCCAAGGGCAACGTTTTTTCTGTGAACCAAAACATGGTTTCTCTTCACGTCGGACTTCCAAAACTTGACCTAAACATCGGTATAGCGACGATAGTTCCGAAATTTTATATGTTTTTCACACTTCCGACATTCAATGACTCTTCGCATTTCTGACGGTCATAAGCATCGCTAGTTCGACTCCCTAACAAAGTGTAAATACGGATGTGAGGAGAAACCACAATTTGGAGCACCAGAAAATGTCGCTCTTGACTTCGTCACTAGTCCAACGCCTCGAAACGTCGATAGAACAACGGTACTAGAAGATCGGAAAACTAACGAAATTTTTAAAATGTCGGTAGAACATCAGAATACCGATGGAAATAAATTTTAATAATAAAATAGTAAACGTCGCAAGACCAACGTTACAAAACATTTTTAAAAGAAATCACGTGTCACTATAGCGACGTTTCAAAACATTTTTGAAAGAAATCAAGTGTCACTAGAGCGACGTTTCAAAACATTTTTAAAAGAAAGCAAGTGTCGCTACAGCGACATTTCAAAACATTTTTAAAAGAAACCAAGTGTCGCTAGAGCAACGTTTCAAAATATTTTTTAGAAGAATTAGCCATCGGAATATCGATGACACAAAATATTTTCTTAAAAACGAGCCATCGGAATACCAACGGCAACAAAAAATTATTTAAAAAAAAAGATATTTCCCGACCATTCTACTTCGACGGAATAGCGACTTGAATCTGCTGGCAGTGATTATCTTCAAGAATCATCTGATCTTCGTGCCTCCTAAAACATAAACAAAAATATGTTGGTGAAAATATGGCCTTCAATGTAGTATTCAACCAGTTCTACCCTTACAACAGATATTATAACATAATTCGTATGCCATTGGTCTGAGCTTCAAAAAGGCACCCAATAAACATGTGAAAGGTAAAAAATTCTAAGCTTATGCACTTCTGTAATAATAGTTGTCACAAATCCAGTTTCAGTTTAGGTGACTGTAACATGCATCAACTTCAGCCAAAATATGGCCTACAACATGCCAAACGCTTCTATAGAAAATACGGCAAGAAAACAACATTTAGCCAATAAAACACACATTAACAAGTTACATACCAATTATCAGTTAGAATTCACACTTGTAATGTTGCTCTACTTCTCCAAAATGAAAAAAGATGTTGTGTACATTATCAGTGCCAGTATATGAACACAGTTTCACTTGAATATTTAACTGATGGGTTCCTACATATAGGAACAATGACCTTGTCCGTTAGGCTATGTCCTAGTGGCAACTTGGACCAGTTGTTGTGACAACGACCCAGGTCCAAATCCTAGCATGCATGATCTTCCCTTGCATTGAGTTTTCCCAATGTGGCTATTGATATCAGGCCTTGTGTTAATTAATCATTGTAACTTGGTGATGTAACCTTCAAGCAGACCAATGGTATGCCACTAGCAAGGTACTAGCAATCGCATGTGTGGGTTGTTCTTATTTCCAGGTTTATCATCCAAAAAAATATATTCCCGTTTTTTAAATATAGGAAAAATCACCCGCAGGATGTTTGTCTCTTGTGTTCTTACCGCTATTGTCTATCCCAACAGCGGTGTGGTGTTTGTCGTTAGCTTTCTTGGTTTTCCTCTATTTATGACAAGGCAGAAACAAGGACCGCATTTATTAGCCTACATATTTTACAATTAAAGCTCCACAGAAGAAGATGGAAACATTAAACAAACACTAAATATAGCATACAAATATCAAAACTTCATATCAGCAAGAGCATTTTTTAATATTGTATAATGGAGAGAAGATGTAAATTCATTAGAAACTTTAAAATACTTATGCAAATTCATGCCAAATCCTAGAAAGCATGATTCGAAATACAGTGAAAAATTTAGGTATTGAATTATCTCGATTCCCAAGATCAGATGAAGAGTGGTTTATCAAAATCTCTTAACAGAAATCATTTAAAAAAAGGAAAAATTCTAAGAAACCGAGTATGGTGAGAAAATCACAAAGGTATAATGATCATTATTTTCATAATATAAATCTTTCTGAGACATTGATGATATCCAGAAAGGTATTTCCTAAATCCTAGGTAAACTGAAAAGAACTAAGGAATTTGGAATCATAAAATTTGATTTTGAAAAGTACATTAAACCAAGTTGGGACTAGGAAATGCCATATTTATATGGATATTAATTTTACATCTCATCCCCCCACCCAAAAAGAAAAAATTAAATAAAATAATCCTACCAAAAAATGGCTAATTGTCTCGTTAAGTAGATAAAATTGTCTACTTGTAAATAATAAAAAATGCATGTTAGCATCCTTTAAAAATTTTCCTAATCTATAGAACCTCTTATTTTAGAATCAAATCAATTGGCCATATTACTAAGTACTGAGAATTTTCAACCCAGATCTCAGCACTGAAAGTGCTTTGCTTTACCAACTTGGCAACTCATGAACATCCCATAGCAATTTTTTTCCATTTCGAAAAAGGTCATGCTCGATTTTGACAATTTGTTGAATAGTTTGACAACAATAATAGTAAGAAATATAAATAACTACCACATAAAAGATAGCAATTCATTTCGTAGGAAAAAGAAAAATAAACCACTTACCAGTAAGTATGTTATAGTATCAAAATACTTACTGACTAAACAAGATAATTGTTCAGCGGTGTTGTAAAATGATTCACTATTTCACGAAGACTTGGTATGACAGTTTCAGTAAAAAATATTAGCCACTAGAAATTTGAGTAAATATATAGTCAATGCCATAGAAACCCTCTAGTCCATGTCCTTCAGAGATATCTTATTAATCTTAGGAACACCTAGTATTATTTGAGAAAACAGCGAAAGATATATGGGTGGCACAAGTGAAATAATACTACAAGAACAACCTCAGAATTAGCCCTCGCATATTCAGAAAACTGTAAGGTGGTTTTTGAGACTTCATTCCAGACATAGGAGACAGGCAGGGGAATAAGATGTCCCATGAAACTAAAACAAATAGTTGAAACAAGCAGTCATCTAGAAGTCAGGCATTATGATCAAGCGTACCAAGCAAACACTTTTGCCAAAATTATAGTAGTAGCAGAAGAGTAGTACTCACCTAGTTACCATAATGAGAAATTGTGTGAGAAAACTGTCATCAGATGACAATTCTTAGAATTTTATGCCAAAACAATGGTACTTAGCCAATCGAATAGAATTCTAATTCAAACCACATTGATGTTGAAGTATCGGCACTCTAATGTTTTAGGGGTTATGTTAATGTTTAATAAGGTTTAATAAAGGTCAAATTATTATAAAAAAATATATATATGAATCTCTCATATTCCATGTGCACCCTCAAATTTCTACATGGTATCAAAGCTATCTCTGACCTTGAGCCTTAGAGCTTGTGATCAAATATTTTGGAGGCTTGTCTAGAGACTCAAGTTCAAGTAGAAGAAAACTATGAGAAGAAGACATTTGATCGCAAGAAGAGACATTTTCAAGAAATTGAGTTTTGAAGGAAAACAATAAGAGATTGCAGCATGATGTCTATGATTGAAAAGTGGAGACAATATATTGCACACCTAAAAAAAGCATAGCATTATTATAGGATAGACTGAAACACTCTTGACATTAGATTTCATGAGGGTAATAGACAAAATTTTGAATATAGAAAAGATGGAGTTAAAAAAAAGCGTGATTAATGAACTGATAAAAACATACAGATGTCATCACCCCTAACAAAAGTAGCAAGGGTTTTAGACATCACTGAGAAGCAGGGAAAATTTTAAGGATGGAAGTTTATCTTAAAGTTTAGAAACCTTGGCGAATCTTACAAGTCCCCAATATGTAAATTGTAAATTTTTTTATGATATTTTTGTAAAAATATTTAGGTTTCTTATTATTTTATATTAGTATATATAAAATTTTGGCAATTTTTAGGGTAAAATAATTTATACTATAAAATTTGGGCGAATCAACTTTCAAAAAAATGGAAATTGGCAAATCTTTTTTTTGGAAAAAGCATGGAAAATTATCCCACCTACGAATATTAGCCCCTAAAATTTTCCCTGCTGAGAATACCACTTGATTATGTTTATAAACACCCTCATTAGTCCTCATGATCCTCCGAGTATACGAACTTTGTTCGTTACAGCCCACAGAATATCTTAAGACCCAGAAAGATACAATAACTATATGCCCAAAAAGGTTGTTCAATCGGGATAAAAAAAAGATACTCTTAGTGATTAGCACATGCAGAAGTAATCAAGGCTAAAAAAAAGGCATAAAGTTAAACTAACAGACACACAAGAAATGCATTAAAGGGCATGATCAAGTAATTTTCTTTTCAAACCCAAAAATTGGGTGAAGCTAGTACCAAGAGCCTACAAGCCAATAGTATTAGGAACTTGTGACTTGGCACGGGGCCACGGACCGTGACATCTGGAGACACTCCCTATGGGGGTCCCAAGCCAGGGGGATGCCCACCCCTTAAGCCACATCACAACATAATAACTCAACATGTACAAACTCTAACCCACTCTAGTTTTGAACCTCTAATCAAATAATGTTGGAATAAATAAAGAAGAAGGCACAGGGGCCAGGTATAATAGTTAAGCTCTAGCTTAATATCAACATCATAGATGGAGATACAAGACCATATATTTAACAAATTTACCAAATCCCATATGATTGTAAAGTATTATTGAAGCCCACAAACACACTTAGCAACCCCACAGTGAGAGACATCAAATAACATCATTCTCAGATACCTGTATGGACACCATGAAGACAGAATATAAATGGAAGAAAGACGAATGTGAAAGAAAAAATCATAAAGTATTTTTGCATAGTAGAAATCATTCATCCTGACAAAAACATCAATTACAATATCTAGCAACTGGTGTCAGATGTATAAATCTCCACGGGTGGTCTCACAAGGCTTCCTCTAGGGTAGCCAGGGCTATAAAATAATTCATGGGTAACCCAAGAAAACAATAGACATGTGGTTAAGGTGACTGTTAGGGAGCGGTGATTTGGCTGATTGGCAAGCCAAATGACAGTGTAACATCAAACCAAGCTTTGGAGCCCAAGGACCTAGCCTTCCTGGACTCAGAGAGGGCTCTCTCTATATGTGTAAGGGATATCTGTGTGTTTGCTTATTTGTGTTCTGATTTTAGGCTAGTTATGAAGTAAGTTTTTGATTTTTTGTTTTTTAAGTTGTGAGGGATGAAATTGATCAAAGATATAAAATAGATAACAAGATGTTAGATTAACTGGGCTATGGGGTCAAAAGGTCAAGAAAGCTATTAGATGACGATACAAGGCTGTTGAAGGGCCGATTTGATTCAAGGTAGAAAGGATCTTAGGGAAAAATGGAGTAAATGGACATCAAGTTTGTGAACAACAAAGAGTTTCAAGCGTAACTGGTTCAATAGATAACATAAACATGGTAGGGAAAACCATTAATCATGCAAAATGTAACTATAAACTAATCAATACATAGAAACAAACATTCAATCCATGCATAGAAGTATAAGACCCTCTAACTTTGGGAAATGGCTATCAGATTTTGGGGAAAACACATAATACGGACTAAAAACTCAAAACACTATGTCAAAACACCTAAACACAGTACTTCAAGTTATTGGGCACTTTGGATAACAAGATTCGCATAGTTTTAGGCAAAGGGCTAGATCGGAACTAGGCCTCCTTGGTTCAACAAGATGATAATCTAATCAGTCAAAGAGATAGTTTCATGGATGGGACTATGGACAGTCATAGGTAAGCAGGGCACACCATACATCCTACTTAACATGCATAGAACTATGAATGAGACTAGCAACAATATCCTCAAGTTGTTAAAGAGCAGTTAAGAATTCTTTAATGCAACTAAGCAAGAAGAAAACATAAAAGCTATGAAGATTCAGGAAATTTGAGGTGCCTCCATGGGTGTATCTCAAATTTGTTCTCTACTAATCTATAGCAAGCCAAAAACATGTATCATGAATGAAAACTAGAAGACAACAACAAATCAAGAGACACTATACCATTCTACCAAGTCATGGAATCCATCAACAATCCTTCATCATCCATCCAAGAACATCCAAGAGGCAATCCAAAAGCATAACACAAGTATTTTTTTCCAAAGCTCATATGACCATATATTTCTTCTCTTCTCAAGTTCAGCCTTCTATTACAATGAATCCTCTTGGAATATATAAGCCAAGAAGGAGGAAAACCAACCAAGGCAACTAGCTAGCCATTGGTTCAAAATAAATATCTAAACTTGTCCTTGAGGCTTTGCAAAGCCCAAGCCAAAAAATATCCCATAAAATATCTAAAAAATGCTAAAAAGGGGAATTAAATTGACTTTGCATCATTTTCCAAGTGCAAAAATAGCTAAACTCACATTTGGAAAAAGCATATTTTAGAGGTTCAAAAATTACAAAAATACTTCAAATTTTCATCAGCAAAAGGTCCCCTGACTTGCCGGAAACATTTGGCAGCCTTCCCGGGGTCGAAACGAGGCTCATGATAGCTCGTTGGAAATCTCTAAGTGTCTAATTTCTGGTGCAACTGAAATTTCTTCAATCCGATGCCCAGAAGTCCTCCAAATCTGCACCTGTGTGTAAAAAACCAGAAAATAACAGTTTGCTGATAGACCGGGCAGAGTGTGCAAAAAGAGAGCCTTTTTCGCCGTTTTGAGGGGGAAAATGATCTCCAAATATTCTGAAAATAACTAAGGGTATTCTCATGAAATTATGGCATTCAATGATACCATTCTTCTCCCTTGACGAATCCTCAAAATGAAATGGCGAATTTATGAGTTTTTGACCAAAAACCCAAAAGTGCCAAAAAACCAAAAGTTGTCAAAATGGGCCCAAAATTGGTATGCATGGTCCTCAAGGGTCCTTAGAAACATGCTCTGAAACTAAAGCCAAAATTTTGAGTCCTGATGTGTCCTTCTTCTCTTTCCATGCCGGGCACTTCTCTTTAGTCTCTTTGTTCATCACTGTCATGCTGCTCCTTTTGATATCACTGTTTGATTTTTGATTCATTTGCCTCAGTGCTGTGTGAAATGTTTTTTGTGATCTTAGGTCCCTGATCTTCTCAAAATGCTACCCTTCCCCTTGATATGTAATTCAACAAGTAGACTTTTAAGAAGAAAGACACAGTCAAATAAAGATAGACAGTCAAAAGTGATATTTCTTATGGAAGGATACCAACTTTGGTGTTTAAGGCAGTAGGACACCCTTATCTTTGTAGAGGGAGGAAAACAAAGCCTTTGATTCAAAAACACTGTTCTCTGCTTAGGCCACTCAACCAATAAATTCAAAATATAGACATAGTCAACCAGAGGATATACACATAGTCAGACATCATTGTTCATATGACAAGGTGACAGAGCTTGAAAAGTTTCTGAGGTGTTAACAAAAGGCCTGTAGGAGTTATAAACAATCAAAGCTCTCCTTTGACCAAAATACTGCCCCCCTTGTATGTCACAAAGCCATTATTTATAATGACAAGTGTACAGTCATATAAGATGCATACATAGTTAACTGATTTTCTATGTTAGGTAGATCACCAAGCTTTTTGTGTTTTGGTGCAAGCATGAACATCCTTGTAGTAGACAAATAATCAAAAACTCCTCCTATCCAAAGCACTGCCCTTGCAGTTACTACTCCCCACACAGATTCTGACAACACTTTCCAACTTGTTTAAACTACTTTACTCACTAATGGTATGTCTGTGGTCAGAAGGCAGTCATGGCCTTGCTTTTCGCCATACCGAGGAAAAACTTGGAAAAATGGTCAAGTTATACATGTATGATTACTGTGGCTGAGAATAGGACCACTGCTTCGCCTTTTCAAGTAAGTCTCTGCCTTTGAAATAGCACCTCCATCTATATCATTGCTATGAGGGTAGTTTAATGGGCCTTTTCTCATCAACAAAACTCACAAGCTTTTCACCTCTAGCCAGCATAACCACAACAAATCTCATTTTACAAAACTCAAAACTGTGGTTTAGACTGTGATCTTTAACTCTTTTCCACTACTTAACAGTTTCGAAAAAACCAAGGGAGGCACATAGGAACACCTTGAGAAATTGATGATGGCGATGTTTGAAAACTTTGGGCCATTTTCACATATGTCGGAGGTGTTTGAAACATCAAAAAGATGCACGGCACATTTATACAGGAGAGCGCCATGCTGTCGGGTCACTGTCGGGCCGACAGGACCGACGTGCACAGGCGCGCTGTGCGCCACCACGGGCGCGCCGCGCGCACGTTATGGCCCTTTGCAAAATCTGTTCCAGGTGCGCCGCACAAGCCTTTGACCCCAAAAAACTTTGTTTTTCGATCATAACTTCTTTCTCAGGTTTTGTAGGCAGCAAGAGGATTTTTCTCACCGTTTTGAAATGCAGAAAAGTTAAAGGCAATGGTCTTTTGATCTTTAAATGCAAACAAAGAATAAAAAACCCTTTGGCTCATACTTGTAAGGGTTTTTTGCACCTTTTTCTCTTTGAAATAATACCTTGTTTGCTTTTGACCACCCACGACATTTTTGACTATAGACAAAAATGTGCATGTATTTGAAAGAGCTTCGAATAGGATTTAACCTCTATACTTTATAAAAAACACTCAGAAAGGCAAAACTTTGTTCATTGTGCTTTCACTTTTGAAAAGTATTTAATCTGTTTGCTTTAGAAGCTCAAACCATCTTGTGCCTGTAGCTTCCTAAAAGCTATTCTCTTTATCCAACATGTGACAACAGAGTGTTTTGACTTGCCTTTCAAAGGAATCTGCCTTCCTAGTGACAGTGGCATGCATATTTTGCTTTTAATGATTTCTAGAACTTGAAAAATGTGCCACAATCCTTCTTGTCTTGGTGAACTTGTATACTTACTTGTAGTGCCTTTTGCCGAAGAAGAAATTGAATTGTTGCCTCAATATCCTTTATACTTCTGATTCTTGAATAGCATACTTGTCTCTGTCATTTGAAAGGAGATGGCTTACCTTTTTAACTTGGTTTAACAATCTCTGCCTCCAAGTGTTTCATCAGTTTTTCTTCAACTATAGGTGCCAACAATTTATTGGGATTTATTTAGGTTTTTCCATGGTCTTTTGATGAAGGAGGGCACTGCTTCCAAAACTCCTTGCCCTGCTCAAAACATAGAAATATGGTGTCTCTCGATCTTTAACTAATGAAGACCTATGTTTGTCTCAAGCTTTCCAAAAACTGATAGTATGTCAAAGCACCTTTTTGCCTATTATGAACAATAGTTTCAATGGTGATGTCTCTTGATGACATAAACCTAGATTGTCTGTGTCGGCTGTTATAGCATATTTGAAAAGGCACCTGTCTATAAATAGAGTTTCTTTCAATAATGACATGTCTCCCTAGGGTTTTAAACCTCAGATCATAACCTTTTATACCTTTATGTCAAGAAGATAAGTATGTGAGATGTGAAAAAGCAGCTATAATTACTCACAGACACCAAGGCTTTTTTTGGCCACTTTCTTCTAATGGAACTCTGAAATCACCAAACCTGTTGCATCTGAAGGCTACATTTGTCTTTGTGGTGGTGTGTAGCTTGCAACACCTGGACTTGCACTAGCTTTTTGAATGTCATCAAGATGGTTTATTTCTGGGGCTGTGTACTACCTGCATCATTTCCCTCTATGTGTATCTAGAAACCTTAAACTATATACCATAACCCAATAGAAACATAAGAGTACAAAGAGGTCCTTTTTACTGAAGTGTCTTCCTGCTCAGTGCTCAGTTAAGCCATTCATACTGGCACCTCTGCAGAGATGTTTTGTTATAATAGCTTTCATTAATAGGGTCTCTTCTTGTTGTGCAATACTAATGATGCCTGAAACTTCAAATGATCCTCTTTCTTAGGACACAAGACCTAAAAAACTTTGCTTTCTCTTGACTTGAACATTTTCTGATCTTAGCCCTATTCTTGATCATCACTTTCCCTTAGAAACTTTTAGTCACTGTTTCACTGTCTAGTAAAAAACAAACCTGTGCTTATAGTAAGTTTTGCAAATTTTCAAGTCAACATTGGCCATCGCCCTCTGCTTGTAGATGAAGGAGGCACCTTAACCCTCTGCTAATAGATGAAGGAGGTTCTTGGCCACGACAAATTACAAGTCTGTTTGACAGTGTTGTCTTTCTTTTACTGTGCCATCAAGCTGAATGAAGCTGTAAGAGTTTGATGAGTAACTCCTTATCCTGCAGATGTATCTCAGGCTGATGTTCACATTAAGAAGCAGCTATTCTTCTAAATGGATTCAAGGAATTTCTTCTGAGATGATGACATGTTTCCTATGTTTGTCAAATCCATAAACAGTGTAAAACACCTAATAATCAGCTTGAGACTGTGGTCTATGCATTGCTGAGACTTAGGGGTGTGTAAGTGGTGCGACTTAGAACTGTGATCAACTTGATTAGCAGAGAAGGAGGTCTGTTGTGACTGGTCTGTAGCAAATGGAGGTTTTTTGGCTATTAGATGTTTGCCAAGGGTGAGATGCCTTAAAGTGCCACTTCCTAACTTAGGGGAGGCTTTTTGAGCAAATTTGGATTGTCCTTTTAGAGCTGATGGGCAGACTAGTAGGGCTGAAGCTAGATAGGATAGTGATAATGAGGTTTCACCTTGACATGGGCGAACTGAAAAATAGGAGGGCGAAAAATTTTTTATGAGGGTTTTCTAGATGACAACTTGACATATGGAGATCAGCTTCTAGAAAACTCAGCTATGGATTTAGTCATCACCAACAAGTGAAAAATTTTGATGACTAACAGTGGCTCCATTTGGGGAGGGCAGCTCCTCGTTAGGAGGTGTCCAGAATTCAGATCTTTGGCTTATGAAGTCAAGTGCCTTACCCATTGGCACAAAATTTCACCCTTCTTTGATGCTACTTCTGAAAAGTGACAGCATGATTAGCATCAATAATACTTCTACCTACCCCACTATCTTTCCTAACATCTTTCTTCTCTGTGGCGCATTTGAACTAGCAGCCTTTTGACAATGTATATTTTTCTTTTAGCAAAATGAACCTATCTATTTCTACTCTTATATCTGCCGGGAGTTCAGATTAAACTGATGAACTCCTTCATTACTCTACCTAAACTAGATCAACTGTCAAGATTAAGTTGTTTGACAGGATTTTATTCTCTAATCTAAAACACGAAATTTAAAAGATGATCAAATCAGGATTAGACAGTCTGATTTGTCATGCATTTGCGGCATAAAGGACAAGCTGCACACAAATATTATTTTTGCAAAAAGGAAATGTTGAAAAGCGGGGCTAAGATTTACAATGTGTTTTTCATCCCTCGCTTCTCTCTTTGGTTCTGTTTTAGGCATGTGGAACCGGATCTTTCCCTAATCTATTCTCTATGATAAGTCAATCTTACACAATGTTGACCATCTTTTTCACTCACTAACTTATCAGCAAATAAATTTAAACACGCTCAGCTATGATTAGGCTAGATAGCTGAACAAGACATTAAAGTACTAGTAGCAGCATTTAGACTTGCGCGCTTTCTGAAGGACTATTTTTTGGAACATGGGGCTTTACCATTTCTTTTTAGAAACTGCCCTCTTTTTCTACTTTTCACTGTTTTTGTACTTTCTTCTTTTTCACTTTTTCTTCAAACAAACTACAAATGAAAAGGTGCTCACAAGGCTGAGCTTATTTTCTACTACTGTCTTTTTATCCTAATCTAAACTGTACACAACATATATTTGGTGAACTCTTTTTTCCAATGCAACCAGTCAAGTAGATGACCACATGGGGGATTCTGGTTTAGTTCTTTCATGATGCAGAAATAATGACAAGGCCACTCCCATTTGGCAGGTTTTTGGACAGTAGTATTTAAGATTTTTCTCATTCTTGGTAGCAACTTGTTTATGATAGAAACCACTACTCTTTCAGACTTTTCAAGGAAAACAGCAACTGGATCTTGGAATAATACCTGATCTAGAGGATTTGAGATATAGGTTTCATTCAGGATTACTCTTACTCCCACTTGACCATATTTGGGACCCCCTTGGTACAACAACTCTTCCCCTTGCTCATGATTACTTGAACTATCAGACTCATCATATATTGCAGTGTAGTTCTCTTGCCAAGCTGATGTGTTTTGATAGGGCGGGCTGAAAACTTTGTGAAGGTCATCAGGTTGATGAGCAGGGATACACTTTGACAGTAAATTATCTTCAAAGGATAGTGTGACAACTCTCATTTGTTTCTCAACCTCTACTTCATCATCTGCAATTTGTAAGTCAATGGAACTTGGTGGCTGCAAATCTGGAGTTAAGGAAAATTCTATGTCCAAAATGATTTCTTCAACCATTTCAGGAAAAGGCTTCTCATTTACAACATGCTTAATAATTTCACCATCTTCCTCAACCTTATCATCAAAGCTGAAAAACTGCTGATTTCCAATTATGTGAATGTTATCTCTGATGGACTGAAGTGAAGTAGAGAAAATAGTCCGAGACTCTTCACTTACTTCTGAACTTTCAAAGCTCTCCTCATCAGTGTCATAGATGACTTGTAATGGCTGCTTACTTTCTTCAAGTTCATGAAACTGAGCTTCTTCTTGGTAATCAAAAACTGAGTCTTCTGCAAAGTTAGTTTCTGTTTGGAAGTCATAATCATCAACATGTTGATCAAACATTGGAGAATCATTAACATAAGTAATGTCACCAGCCATGTATATTGGACAATCAGCTTGCTTTTCATCAACTTGATTTACAAATCTATTTTCTGATTTATGATATGCAGGGTTTAAAAGAGAAAAATCAGCGAAGTTTTGGTTACATGAAGTTTCAAAGGCTGTCTGCATGTTTATTATTTGATTTATTTCCTGTTCAGTTAAGGGAGAAGGTAATTTCTGTTTTCTTTGGATGGGGCAACAATTTCTTTCCATCTTTTGTGGAAGTTGATCTTGTGGCTGAATGTCCTCTTGTATTTTATATGAAAGGGCAGATGGATTGTTATCTGTTTCAACCTTTTCAAAGAGTTCTTGTGGATCCTCTCTTATTTCTTGATGGATTTCATCTAGGATCAACTCTTCTTGGTCATCTTGATTGTTAGCTTGGGTAAGAAAATTATGGACCTCCTCTAAAAACTCCTCAGGATGCCAATTTCCGTAGTGTTCTTCAATGTTTACAATGTGTTGTATGAGGTTTTTAGAGTGATCACAACAATTTTCAGCCAATGATAAAGATGGAAAATGCCCTATATAGCGTTTACAAAATACTTTGTGGAAATCCTTCAGAGAAAACAAGGTACGAGGTTCTAGGTTTTCATACCATTCTCTTGCCTCTTCTTCTAATGTACCCATGAACATTTTCATAAGGCAGTCCTCATGCCATTCAACCTTTAAGCTACATACATGCATATGAAATTTGATGAGGTGCAAAAATGGGTTGTCAATATTTTCATTTCGAAAGACAAGTAGGTCTTTGAACCAATTTACATCTATGGGCATTTTGTGTGGGAAACCAGGGATATGTTCTCTGCTCATTAGAGCATATCTCCTTTGTGTCCTCAGGTGTTGAACCATGTCTTCCTCCATCAGGATGTTTGGGTTTACTTACTGCATTCCTAGGAGTCTTTATAAGGAATAGTGGGGAAAAAGGCCTACTGGAGGCTAGTGGAGTCGCCAGGTGGAACTTGTTTGTTTTTGAAAAGATTTAGCTATGGTCCACCACCAGTAACTAAAGTAAAGCCAGTCAGGAAATATTTTGGATTTTCTGAGTTTTATATGCAGCCTATGTTTTTAAAGTATTCTAAACTTTGTTTCAACACTTTGCTAGGGTGGTGACAACAAAAAGAGTTTTACTCTAAAATGATCTTATGGACTGTTTGCTTATTTATGGTATCTAAAGGACTAAGAGTCTATAAGAGTTTGCTAGACTGTCATGTACTCAATGTCCCACCATCTCCCACTATGTTAGTGAGCGACAGGATAGGTTGATCGGATAGTAATCTAGAGTTCGGTAAAATAGTAAGGCCTACTGGAGGCTAGTGGAGTCGCCAGGTGGATTTTTAGTTGTTTTGAGGTATATGTGTATGGTCCACCACCAATACTGACCAAAAGCCAATCTGGGAATGTTTTTGGGGTTTTTCTGAGTTTTTTGTGCCTATGAGGTTTGGAAGAGCTTCTTATAACTAAATCATCATTTTGCTAATATGGTGAAAGATATAGCTTCTACTCTTCAAGCAACACTTAAGTTTTCTAAGTTTTATTGAGACTTCAAGAAATCTAAGGTGCACTTAGACTGTCACTAACTTGGAAGGTCCCACTGTGATCGTTACTATGTCAGTGAGCGGTGGGATAAGTCAATCAAATAGTATTCTTAAGGTTGCTGGAAAGATTAGGGAATCTAAGTTATTTAACACTCATATGTCCCACCGTGATCGCCATTATGTTAGGTTGGCGATGAGGTGGCTCAATTGGATAGTAGCCTAGAGTTTAGTGAAGTAGTAAGGCCTACTGGAGGCTAGTGGAGTCGCCAGGTGGATTTTTAGCTGTTTTGAGGTATATGTGTATGGTCCACCACCAATACTGTCAAAAACCAATCTAAGGGAGTTTTTTGGGGTTTTCTAAGTTTTATGTGCCTGAGGTTGGGAAGAGTTTTCCTATAACTGACTCATCATTTTGCTAAGATGGTGAAGGAGCTATTTCTACTCTTCGGTCAACACTTAAGTTTTCTAAGTTTGAATGAGACTTCGAGAGTTACTAGGAGTACTTAGATTGTCACTAACTCGGAAGGTCCCACCGTGATCGCCATTGTGTTAGTGAGCGGTGGGATAAGTCAGCCAACTAATATTCTCAAAAGTCTCTAAAGATTAGGGAAACTAAGTTTGTTTAATACTCAGAGTCCCACCGTGATCACCATTATGTTAGGGAGCGGTGATTTGGCTAATTGGCAAGCCAAATGAAAATGTAACATCAAACCAAGCTTTGGAGCCCAAGGACCTAGCCTTCCTGGACTCAGAGAGGGCTCTCTCTATATGTGTAAGGGATATCTGTGTGTTTGCTTATTTGTGTTCTGATTTTAGGCTAGTTATGAAGTGAGTTTTTTATTTTTTGTTTTTAAGTTGTGAGGGATGAAACTGATCAAAGATATAAAATAGATAACAAGATGTTAGATTAACTGGGCTATGGGGTCAAAAGGTCAAGAAAGCTATTAGATGACGATACAAGGTTGTTGAAGGGCCGATTTGATTCAAGGTAGAAAGGATCTTAGGGCAAAATGGAGTAAATGGACATCAAGTTTGTGAACAACAAAGAGTTTCAAGCGTAACTGGTTCAATAGATAACATAAAAATGGTAGGGAAAACCATTAATCATGCAAAATGTAACTATAAACTAATCAATACATAGAAACAAACATTCAAGCCATGCCTAGAAGTATAAGACCCTCTAACTTTGGGAAATGGCTATCAAATTTTAGGGAAAACACATAAGATGGACTAACAACTCAAAACACTATGCCAGAACACCTAAACACAGTACTTCAAGTTATTGGGCACTTTGAATAACAAGATTCGCATAGTTTTAGTCAAAGGGCTAGATCGGAACTAGGCCTCCTTGGTTCAATAAGATGATAATCTAATCAGTCAAAGAGATAGTTTCATGGATGGGACTATGGACAGTCATAGGTAAGCAGGGCACACCATACATCCTACTTAACATGCATATAACTATGAATGAAACTAGCAACAATATCCTCAAGTTGTTAAAGAGCAGTTAAGAATTCTTTAATGCAACTAAGGAAGAAGAAAACATGAAGGCTATGAAGATTCAAGAAATTTGAGGTGCCTCCATGGGCATATCTCAAATGTGTTCTCTACTGATCTATAGCAAGCAAGAAACATGTATCATGAATGAAAACTAGAAGACAACAACAAAGCAAGAGACACTATACCATTCTACCAAGTCATGGAATCCATCAACAATCCTTCATCATCCATCCAAGAACATCCAAGAGGCAATCCAAAAGCATAACACAAGTATCTTCTTCCAAAGCTCATAAGACCATATATTGCTTCTCTTCTCAAGTTCAGCCTTGTTTACAATGAGAGCCTTTGGAGTATATAGGCCAAGAAGGAGGAAAACCAACCAAGGCACCTAGCTAGCCATTGGTTCAAAATAAATATCTAAACTTGTCCTTGAGGCTTTGCAAAGCCCAAGGCACAAAATATCCCATAAAATATCTAAAAAATGCTAAAAAATGGAATTAAATTGACTTTGCATCATTTTCCAAGTGCAAAAATAGCTAAACGCACATTTGGAAAAAGCAGATTTTAGAGGTTCAAAAATTACAAAAATACTTCAAATTTTCATCAGCAAAAGGTCCCCTGACTTGCCGGAAACATTTGGCAGCCTTCCCGAGGTCGAAACGAGGCTCATGATAGCTCGTTGGAAATATCTGAGTGTCTACTTTCCGGCGCAACTGAAATTTCTTCAATCCGATGCCCAGAAGTCCTCCAAATCTGCACCTGTGTGTAAAAAACCAAAAAATAACAGTTTGATGATAGACCGGGCAGAGTGTGCAAAAAGAGAGTGTTTTTCGCCGTTTTGAGGGGGATAATGATCTCCAAATATTCTGAAAATCACTGAGGGTATGCTCATGAAATTATGGCATTCAATGATACCATTCTTCTCCCTTGACGAATCCTCAAAATGAAATGGCGAATTTATGAGTTTTTGACCAAAAACCCAAAAATGCCAAAAAACCAAAAGTTGTCAAAATGGGCCCAAAATTGGTATGCATGGTCCTCAAGGGTCCTTAGAAACATGCTCTGAAACTGAAGCCAAAATGTTGAGTCCTGATGTGTCCTTCTTCTCTTTTCGTGCCGGGCGCTTCTCTTTAGCCTCTTTGTTCATCACTGTCATGCTACTCCTTTTGATATCACTGTTTGATTTTTGATTCATTTGCCTCAGTGCTGTGTGAAATGTTTTTTGTGATCTTAGGTCCCTGCTCTTCTCAAAATACTACCTTTCCCCTTGATATGTAATTCAACAGGTAGACTTTTAAGAAGAAAGACACAGTCAAATAAAGATAGACAGTCAAAAGTGATATTTCCTATGGAAGGATACCAACTTTGGTGTTTAAGGCAATAGGACACCCTTATCTTTGTAGAGGGAGGAAAACAAAGCCTTTGATTCAAAAACACTGTTCTTTGTTTAGGCCACTCAACCAATAAATTCAAAATATAGACACAGTCAACCAGAGGGTATACACACATTCAGACATCACTGTTCATATGACAAGGTGACAGAGCTTGAAAAGTTTCTGAGGTGTTAACAAAAGGCCTGTAGGAGTTATAAACAATCAAAGCTATCCTTTGACCAAAATACTGCCCCCCTTGTATGTCACAAAGCCATTATTTATAATGACAAGTGTACAGTCAAATAAGATGCATACATAGTTAACTGATTTTCTATGTTAGGTAGATCACCAAGCTTTTTGTGTTTTGGTGCAAGCATGAACATCCTTGTAGTAGACAAATAATCAAAAACTCCTCCTATCCAAAGCACTGCCCTTGCAGTTACTACTCCTCACATAGATTCTGACAACACTTTCCAACTTGTTTAAACTGCTTTACTCACTAATGGTCTGTCTGTGGTCAGAAGGCAGTCATGGCCTTGCTTTTCGCCATACCGAGGAAAAACTTGGAAAAATGGCCAAGTTATACATGTATGATTACTGTGGCTGAGAATAGGACCACTGCTTCGCCTTTTCAAGTACTAAGTCTCTGCCTTTGAAATAGCGCCTCCATCTTTATCATTGCTGTGAGGGTATTTTAATGGGCCTTTTCTCATCAACAAAACTCACAAGCTTTTCACCTCTAGCCAGCATAACCACAGCAAATCTCATTTTACAAAACTCGAAACTGTGGTTTAGACTGTGATCTTTAACTCTTTTCCACTACTTAATAGTTTCGAAAAAACCAAGGGAGGCACATAGGAACACCTTGAGAAAATGATGATGGCATTGTTTGAAAACTTTGGGCCGTTTTCACATATGTCGGAGGTGTTTTAAACATCAAAAAGATGCGTGGCACGTTTATACAGGAGAGCGCCGTGCTGTCGGGTCACTGTCGGGCCGACAGGACCGACGCGCACAGGCGCGCCGCGCGCACGTTATGGCCCTTTGCAAAATCTGTTCCAGGTGCGCCGCGCAAGCCTTTGACCCCAAAAAACTCTGTTTTTCGATCATAACTTCTTTCTCAGGTTTTGTAGGCAGCAAGAGGAGTTTTCTCACCGTTTTGAAATGCAGAAAAGTTAAAGGCAACGGTCTTTTGATCTTTAAATGCAAACAAAGAATAAAAAACTTTTTGGCTCATACTTGTAAGGGTTTTTTGCACCTTTTTCTCTTTGAAATAATACCTTGTTTGCTTTTGACCACCCACGACATTTTTGACTATAGGCAAAAATGTGCATGTATTTGAAAGAGCTTCGAATAGGATTTAACCTCTATACTTTATAAAAACCACTCAGAAAGGCAAAACTTTGTTCACTGTGCTTTCACTTTTGAAAAGTATTTAATCTGTTTGCTTTAGAAGCTCAAACCATCTTGTGCATGTAGCTTCCTAAAAGCTATTCTCTTTATCCAACATGTGACAGCAGAGTGTTTTGACTTGCCTTTCAAAGGAATCTGCCTTCCTAGTGACAGTGGCATGCATATTTTGCTTTTAATGATTTCTAGAACTTGAAAAATGTGCCACAATCCTTCTTACCTTGGTGAACTTGTATACTTACTTGTAGTGCCTTTTGCTGAAGAAGAAATTGAACTGTTGCCTCAATATCCTTTATACTTCTGATTCTTGAATAGCATACTTGTCTCTGTCATTTGAAAGGAGATGGCTTACCTTTTTAACTTGGTTTGACAATCTCTGCCTCCAAGTGTTTCATCAGTTTTTCTTCAACTGTAGGTGCCAACAATTTATTGGGATTTATTCAGGTTTTGCCATGGTCTTTTGATGAAGGATGGCACTGCTTCCAAAACTCCTTGCCCTGCTCAAAACATAGCAATATGGTGTCTCTCGATCTTTAACTAATGAATACCTATGTTTGTCTCAAGCTTTCCAAAAACTGATAGTATGTCAAAGCACCTTTTTGCCTATTATGAACAATAGTTTCAATGGTGATGTCTCTTGATTACATAAACCTAGATTGTCTGTGTCGGCTATTATAGCATATTTGAAAAGGCACCTGTCTATAAATAGAGTTGCTTTCAATAATGACATGTCTCCCCAGGGTTTTAAACCTCAGATCATAACCTTTTATACCTTTATGTTGAGAAGATAAGTATGTGAGATGTGAAAAAGCAGCTATAATTACTCATAGACACCAAGGCTCTTTTTGGCCACTTTCTTCTAATGGAACTCTGAAATCACCAAACCTGCTGCATCTGAAGGCTACATTTGTCTTTGTGGTGGTGTGTAGCTTGCAACACCTGGACTTTCACTAGCTTTTTGAATGTCATCAAGATGGTTTATTTCTGGGGTTGTGTACTACCTGCATCATTTCCCTCTATGTGTATCTAGAAACCTTAGACTATATACCATAACCCAACAGAAACATAAGAGTACACAAAGGTCCTTTTTACTGAAGTGTCTTCCTGCTCAGCGCTCAGTTAAGCCATTCATACTGGCACCTCTGCAGAGATGTTTTGTTATAATAGCTTTCATTAATAGGGTCTCTTCTTGGTGTGCAATACTGATGATGCCTGAAACTTCAAATGATCCTCTTTCTTAGGACACAAGACCTAAAAAACTTTGCTTTCTCTTGACTTGAACATTTTCTGATCTTAGCCCTGTTCTTGATCATCACTTTCCCTTAGAAATTTTTAGTCACTATTTCACTGTCTAGTAAAAAACAAACCTGTGCTTATAGTAAGTTTTGCAATTTTTCAAGTCAACATTGGCCATCGCCCTCTGCTTGTAGATGAAGGAGGCGCCTTAACCCTCTGCTTATAGATGAAGGAGGTTCTTGGCCACGAAAAATTACAAGTCTGTTTGACAGTGTTGTCTTTCTTTTACTGTGCCATCAGGCTAAATGAAGTTGTAAGAGTTTGATGAGTAACTCCTTACCCTGCAGATGTATCTCAGGCTCATGTTCACATTAAGAAGCAGCTGTTCTTCTAAATGGATTCAAGGAATTTCTTCTGATATGATGACATGTTTCCTGTGTTTTTCAAATCCATAAACAGTGTAAAACACCTAATAATCAGCTTGAGACTGTGGTCTATGCATTGCTGAGACTTAGGGGTGTGTAAGTGGCGTGACTTAGAACTGTGATCAACTTGATTAGCAGAGCAGGAGATCTGTTGTGACTGGTCTATAGCAGATTGAGGTTTTTTGGCTATTAGATGTTTGCCAAGGGTGAGATGCCTTAAAGCGCCACTTCCTAACTTAGGCGAGGCTTTTTGAGAAAATTTGGATTGTCCTTTTAGAGCTGATGGGCAGACTAGTAGGGCTGAAGCTAGATAGGATAGTGATAATGAGGTTTCACCTTGACATGGGCGGACTGAAAAATAGGAGGGCGAAAAAAATTTTATGAGGGCTTTCTAGATGACAACTTGACATATGGAGATCAGCTTCTAGAAAACTCAGCTATGGATTTAGTCATCACCAACAAGTGAAAAATACTGATGACTAATAGTGACCATGTGGCTAATTAATGGGTAGTCTGAAAAAACTACAAGAATCATATGCAAGCATCATAGCTCATTCAAAGAACCTATTTTAATAGCCTTGAAGAAGTCATGTCTAAAGAAAAACGGTATGTTTGCACTAAATGTTAATTCAGCTACTTCAAAAATATCTCCCAGTACAGATTCAACTATCAATCAATCAAAAAACAGACATTGATCTGTAGTTTGGGACGATATCACATGACTACTTGTTTCTAATTAGTTGATCAATATCTTCTCCAAATGAATCCACAACATAGCAGATAACTAAGTATTACAACCGAAATACTTGTATGCATATTCATTGTTTAACATATTTACTCGGCATTGTATGTTACCTTGGCAGTCTTCGATAATTTTGAAGTTTCACCCCTGCCTTTTTTGTCAAAAGTCTCATACTTATCTTCTAATGATGGGAAGGAACTAGCTGCATGTGAAGGTCCATGTCATTGTTGAGAAGGATTCGATCAAATTTTTCCATCGTACTTATGTGTTAATATATGCTTCAATATTTACTCAACAAAAAAAGATACATAAAAGATGTCTCCATCACTAGAACATGTAACTGACCTTCATCTTTGGATTATTTGTAACTTTAATCTGCTTCTGTTTCTGGAAATATTTTTTATAACCACCGAAAGAGAACTCTGGACTCACAAAATTACAATAATCCTACAGCTTTCAAGGTCGAAAATTGAGAACAATGCTACATTCACTTATCTACAAACTCAATGAATTTTCAGACCTCATACTAACTGCAATAATGGAAAATATCACACCTCAACAGCTTTCAAAATTTTTGAGACTCTATTATCCTTGGGTATTTTGAAGGTCACACCATTGCATTCAACTTTTAGGACTGGATTGCCTACATCTTGATGTTCCTTCATGCCAAGGTCAAGACAAATTTATGCCACATTTATTTTAAGAAATTTTTGTATATATTACACACATAGTAATATGCACAAGAGTAGCAAGGAATAAACAATCATATTGCAGCTAAAGCTGCAATAATCTGAATATGTAGAAACAGAAACATTTTTGGCATTTATAAGAGGCAAACTCACTCTTCACTCTCCAAGTGTCCACAAACATTCATTACATGGATTATAATCATACGTACATCTGGGATCTACAATGATTATTAACCCTCTAATATGGTGGCCACCTGGTGCAGATTTTGATGGGGATTCCATTCATGTTTTGTATCCCCAATATTTAGGATCTTAAGCTGATCTTTCTCAGCTTCTAATTGTGTATCAACAAATGTTTAGTTCCCATTTTGGAGAGGCAAGAATAGCACTAAGTGTTGATACTTGATACATTGTTGTATGCCAATATTTTATCCATGAAATCTATGCTGGATAAAACCACACCAAATCAGATATCAATGTGGACTTATCGAAACTTACCTGAACCAACAGTCACTAAAGTGCATGATGGAGGGCCATTTTGGACATCTATCCAACTTCTTCAGATGGATTTACTTGTGGAATTGAATTGTGAGGAGAATGGGATTCTCATAAGCAATAGTGAAATACTATTATTCAATGGTGATAAAGCATAATTTTTGAGTTTTTTGACTCAAAGATTTAATGCAATTGTTAAGTGAAAAGGTCCAGGAGTAGCAGCGAAGTGCTTGAATTCAGTTGAACATATTTTCATTGAATTGTTATTCTTAGATGGTTTTAGTTCAAGTTTGGATTATTTGGTTCTTTCTCACTGTGTTTCTCAGACAAAGATATTTATGTTAGAATTAGGAAATGAACTTACTAAAATTTATAGGCCTATGAAGCATGTGAGGGGAGGAAGATATGATAATGGCTTCATTTCCCAAGTGGAGAAGCATCTACTTCGAGTGTAGGAAAATGTTACCAAGGCTATTTCTTATTAAAGTTCATTTTTTCTAATGGTTGATGGTGGAAATGCAAGATCTGCTAAGAAAGTGATTCAACGGAGTGCCTTCTTAGGGCTTCAAATGTTTCAAGGGAGGAAAAATTTTCCTAAAGATTTTCGTAAAAATATTTCTTCACATATTCCATTCAATGGTTCTACTCCTTTGGATCTACACAAGAAATATGATTCGACTAAAGTTTGTGGACTTGTTAAATCATCCTATGTTTTTGGATTAAATCCATGCGAGGCATTTATTCATTATATCTCTTATAGAGAAGGTCTTTTCTGTCAGAAAGTATTTAGTAGCATATGGTAATCTTCATCTTGAATATGGGAAAAGATAGTCTTTAGTAGCATTTAATTCCTCAAACAAAAGGGAGTCTGGGAGTAGCTTAGGTCATTCATCTCCAGGAGAACACGTAGGGACTTTGGCTTCTACATCAATTGCAAACTTGAATTACAAAGCGCTTTTTTATTCCTTTCAAAAAATAAATTTCCCCTTGGGACATCCTTAAGGTAGTTGAGATCATCTTAATTTTTTGTCATAAATGTTTTATTTTAATATGATTTCATTTTTTAACGTGGGAGAGATGAATTTGAAGCCAATGACAACAAGAAATGCCAATGAGTAGATATAATTCTACCTTACAACCAGATTATTGACAAGTAATTCTTCACATGAGATGTTGTTGTGCTCATGAAACACATTTTGAGGAGAAACTTGCAAGAATTCAAGAATATTTTAAGAGGATTCCTTTGAAATATTTGTCTCTCCAAATGGTTGTTGCGTAAGTGGATATCTATGTTGCACCTTTTGTTTCAGTTTTGTTACATATAATCATAAAGGTATCTTACTCTCCAGGTCAATCATATAACCAATCTGATTCAGAATGCATTTTTGTATGTGAAGGCTGACCCTATAAAAATTTGTGAATGAACTGTTTGTTGTTTCAATGTCTCTAGTTGATGACACACTGCCTGATTTGAATCTATTGTATAATTTTCTATACTTGAGAGACAACATGTTATTACATATTACTTTAACTAAAAATAAAGTAACATATTTCTTAGGCTCTAGATATTTTAGAACTCTAATTGATTACAAAGGGAGGCAAGGCACGAAGAAAATCATATGGGAATTTCAAGGCTCTAATAATTTAGGACAGTAATAGAAAAAAAAGTTGGGAAAGCACCAAGAAAAGAAACATAGACTGACATATTTTAAGTGCCTTCTTTCCCATTAGTGTCAGAATCAGCCATCCAACACATAATTGATTGGTAGTGTATTAACATTGTTGTTCACAATACAATTTTCCATGAGTTTTGCCTTTGTTTTTATTTTGATTGTAAACACTTATGTAGGGTTCACTGTTGAGTTGAGATCCTCAATATTTATTCTGGTGTTTTCTATAAGGTTTTCTAAAAATGAATTTAGAACCAAGGTAGACTGTCCATGGAAATTCTCCAAGATACCTGGGCCCTGCCAACTTTTCCCTCAAAGAAATATAATTTTTCATTACTGTCAATTTCTACGTATCCTTAATTTTTCTACCCAAGTTGTTTTATGTTTTCTTAGTTCCCTTGCAAATGCATTAACATTTGGATTTGCAAGGACTCTTTTTTCTTTACGTATCAACTTTTCAATCCATGACTTTCTACTTAAAAAAGGGCAATATACACAGATATAAATAGCCTATAGGTGTTCTCTTGTAAGAATTGAGTTTTTGATATTTACTTAGGCCTCACTTTTCAATAGTGTAGTATTGAATATGGGAAGTGAACGTGAAAAAAGAGATTTAAAATTCAATGCTTTACATGCAATTAGAGTTATTTGCTTCATTAGCCTTTAATATTGCCTACAGGAAGGTATTCATTCCATTTTATTTGCATGTTAAAGTTAGGACAGGTATTCTTTCAATAATTAGTGCCTTTTTTCCAATGAGGATTCCAAATTTTAAGTTTAGCAGCCTTGTTATTTCTCCTCCTCTTGATGTGATAGCTTGAAAACTTTTGACTAAAAGGAGGAAGTCATGGATTCTATCACCAAAATATGAATTTTTTATTTCCATGGATCTCCTTTCCTATTGAATGTCTATGACCGATGGGGAGTCTCCAAAAAAACATGTATCTTTAGAGTTTAATCCTTTTGATAACACCACTTACATGCCTATTATAAGTCTCCTAAAATTTGCATCATTGTTGGTGGATGAACCTAGGCCAATATGGAAAACGATTGGGAAGTATAATTTACGAGCTTTGGATAGTCTAGCCAAACCATTAATTGGTGTTGTATATATTCTATCAGCCTATGATGCAATTGATATTTGTGGTCTAACTTTTAAAGACTCTTAACTATGAGCATTGAGAAGCTTAGCAATCCCCTTGGCAAGCTAAAAACATTGATACCATCTATGTCACATGGTTCACCGAAATTCAAACTCGAGTTTTAAAATTCAACGAACCTAAAGAAAATTCTTAGGTTTGATTAGGTTCCTCAAACCTAATGACCGAAACTCAAGTTGAATTCAAGTTGAATTTGAACTTGAAGGAAAAATTGGGGTTTTTTTATCAGTTTTCTCATTTTTTATAAATAATAAAGAAAAATTTTGCTAACCCTAGATCCCTTGACTTAGAATCCCTTGTTCACTCTTCACTCAACCAACTTGTCTCCATTGCCCATGTCACTGACCCTCTTTCCATTGTTGTTGACCCTCTTTCAAGGTCATTTAGAAGCATATTCGAATTTTGATATAGAAAATAGAACATCTTCATGATAATAATAATGGAGCAAAGTTCTGTGAAATTAACCATATGGAAAGACAAAGAATCCTTGTGATAAGAAATACCATCAAGCCTGACATCCATGTGACAGAGTTCACTCAAATATTTTTTCAAACACTTTGGATTCTTTGGATTCTTTGTCAAACTCCCTTGGTTTGTATTATGAAGTTGGTTTATTTTTTTGGGATAATGGGTGTATCATGATAAAAAAAATACTAGGGGTCTATAAACTAGTAAAGGCTTCGTAGAGGAACTAGTTATTTAGAGAGGTAAAGGCCACTATCAATTAATCCTTAATTATGAAGGTTTTACACTTTGGATGTGGTTTATGTCACAATTATGGATACTTAGCAATAATGGATTTCTCTTCACAAAGGAATGTATGGGATCATAGGAAACATCCTCAACATAAGGGATGGAACTATCAAAATCCATTCAAACTACTTGAAGGGAAGAAGTTATAATTGATAAGAGGTGCTTAGAATGAACCTTGGTTAAGATAATGGAACCAATAGAGTATCCTTTGGCCTCAAATATACAGAGTCAATAGATCCAATATTCCACCAATGACAACAAAAATTGTACACCTCTTCTAGGTAAGTCCCATAATTACCTTCCCTTTTTAAAAGGAAATGTTTAGAAAACTTGGTGTTTTAATCTTTAGGGGATAGAGAAATAAACAAAAGGAATATAATATTTCAATGACTTTCTACCTAGATTATCAATTATTAACAAAATTATGACCTCCACCCTTATCCCCATACCTGTAATTGAAGAAGCCATGGTATAAGATGAAGCCTACATGGGGACTCTTGAAAAATCTAAATTGGAATATGAGCCCGGGGGATCCTTATGGGACTCTATAAAAAACAAAAAAAACCAAAATATAACCTATGACCTAAAAGAAAACAAACACTATACTTCCATATGAAGGTGGAAATAAGTTTGATTCCTTTATGAAAAAACAAGAGGCCAACCCAAAGAAGGATAATGTCCTTTATGTCTATGGCACATAAAGCATCATCATAGGCTTGAGGTGGGAAACAATTATCTTTAACTCAATTTCTTAATGTATCCACCTTGAGTGATGGGATTGAATGTTATTCTTGAACCTAAATTTTTGAGGAAGGTCCAACCCTTGAAATAAATTAGCCATTAGGAGTCTTATAGATGCATGAAAAACCTCTATTATCCTCCTTTATGAGATGGTGATGGAGGGAGAAAAGGTAGTTCAAGAACTCTCAAAATTTACAACATTGATAAAACTTGGAGATCTGACGGGAATATAATTGCAGGGAAAATATCTTCATATACTCTATCTAAATATTGGGCCTTTCCTATAAATTTAAGGGTGATGTTATTATTAAAGGATATTGGGAAATAAATCAGTATTCTAAATGTTTATGGTCCCTAGTTTGACCTAGTGTAGTACTGGGAAAATTATTCAATATCTAATATGTTTAAAGTGGCATCATGGTGCTAGTGGGAGACTTAAGCTCTACATTATTGGATTCAAAAAAATTTGTGCTTGTTTCTCACATGGATTATCTCTTATGATATTTTATAACAAATATTCAAGTAGCATGATTGCTAGACATTGGACCAACAAAACCAATTCCCACCCAGAGAAATGAGAGAGTAGGGGAAGGCAAAAAAGCTAAGAGATTTGATAAATTTCGAGTATCAAATGGGCTTCTAGATGAAGCATTCAATCATGACAATGGGTAGCCTCGAAAGGGGTATCAAACTATAACTTAGTTGTGTTAGTAGTGTCTCTTTCCTAGGAAAAATCACCCAACCTCTTCAAGCTAAATCCTAAATGGTTGAAGGTGGAATATTTTGGCATAGGAAGGTGTAATTTATTCCAGCAAGTAGAAGAAACTATTGATTACTTACCTCTAACATTCTCCTTTTCCAAAGAAGTCCAAAAATAAGTTGGAAGCATGACATACATAAGAAATGCATGGGAATGATGAATAATGGAAGAAATCTTTAGATATTGGTATATAAATAAAGAAACAAAGAAGATGATAGCTCTACTATTCAATATAGTTTGGGGAATAACTCTAAAGAGTCAAGTTCAATTCAATCCAAAAATAAATAAATAAAATATACCAATAAAAAACAATTATTCCAACTGCATAATACATACCTAACTAGGAGACGGCATTCATTTAGGAAAAAAATTTGTTTATATTTATTTCCGACACAAAACCCACCAAATATATCAAATAATCTCTGAACCCTCGATCATGGAAAGTGAATTGAACCTTGGAAAACTGTTGTGGTGCTAGAAATAATGCCCCCTAAACCCTGTATTGCGATTTTCTCTGTCAGGAAACCCTTCAAGCAACAAAAACCAAATTTTTAACATACAGAAGGGAATAACTCTAAAGAGTCAAGTTCAATTCAATCCAAAAATAAAAAACAATATACCAATAAAAAACAATGATTCCAACTGCATAATACATACCTAAAATAGGAGACGGCATTCATTCAAGCAAAAAAATTGTTTATATTTATTTCCACCACAAAACCCACCAAATATATCAAATAATCTCAAAACCCTCGATCATGGAAAGAGAAATTGAACCTTGGAAAACCGTCGTGGTGCTAGAAATAACATGCCCTAAACCCTATATTGCAATTTTCTCCGTCAGGAAACCCTTGAAGCAAAAAAAACCAAATTTTTAACATACAGAAGGGAATAACTCTAAAGAGTCAAGTTCAATTCAATCCAAAAATAAAAAACAATATACCAATAAAAAACAATTATTCCGATTGCATAATACATACCTAAACTAGGCATGGCATTCATTCAGGAAAAAAAATTGTTTATATTTATTTCCGCCACAAAACCCACCAAATATATCAAATAATCTCCGAACCCTCGATCATGAAAAGTGAAATTGAACATTGGAAAACTGTCGTGGTGCTAGAAATAATGCGCCCTAAACCCTGTACTGCAATTTTCTCCATCAGGATACCCTTGAAGCAACAAATACTCAAAAACCCATTCTCTGTTAAGAAAATGAACAAGTGAAATTAGCACCGAACAAGTGGAGCAGGAAAATAACTTTGAATAGACCACCAAACTAAATTTCCATGTGCTTTCCCTTCACATCGTAAGACCGAAGTTTTGGCTCCTAAATGTTGCAATACTGACACTTTGCGCTAAATGATGCAAGACTGACGTATGTCTCCTAAACGTCGCAAGACCGATGTCTGTCTCCTAAATTTCGTTATTCTGCCAGTAGCGCCCTTAACGTCGCAAGACCGATGGTATCCCTAAACGTCGCAAGACCGACGTATGTCTCCTAAAATTCGCAAGACCAACATCTGTCTCCTAAACATCGGTATTTCGACGGTTTCGCCCTTAACGTCGCAAGATCGATGGTATCCCTAAACGTCACAAGACTGATGTATGTCTCCTAAACGTCACAAGGCCGATGTATGTTTCCTAAACGTCGGGATTCTGATGGTTTGTCATGAAACGTCGATCTTACGATGATTTTTCTAAACGTCATTGTTACGGCGATACTCCAAAAACGTCGCTATAGCGACGCTTGTTGGCAGGATTGAAAAAAATGAGAAAAATTGGGGAAATTTCCGACAATACATCAAAAGTGTCGGAACTAAAGTCTTGGAATTTTGACCATATGTACCAGTCTAAGGAGGTGCCTCACTCATGGGGAGGCCAAAAACGTTTTAAATGATTTTCATGCTTGGGCTTGTGGTGGACATTTGTCTGGATATGCTACCACGCAGAAGATACTATGCACCGGTTACTTTTGGCCTACTATATTTCGAGATTGCATCCTCGCAGTTAGAAGTTGTCATGTGTGCCAGATTTTTTATCGTAAATCCGCAAACCGCCAGTGCCAATTCATCCTGTTGTCTCTATGGGACCATTTTCAAAATGGGGTATTGACTTCATTACCTGTAACCCTCGTTCGTCCGGGGGGCATGGTTATATTATTGTCGCAGTCAACTATTTTACCAAATGGGCCAAATCGATGCCTACATTCAACAACACGGGACAGACAGTTGCATTGTTTTTCTTTAATCATGTTATTGCACGGTTTGGGGTCCCACAAGCAATTGTTACAGATCATGGGAAGCATTTTTTCAACCACATGATGTCTGAATTGACTGCCAAGTTAGGATTGTCACATGATAATTCTACTCCTTATTATCCACAATCAAATGGACAAGTTGAGGCTATCAACAAGATTCTTAAATGTATGCTTCAACGAATGATAGGAGTTCGTAAAAGGAACTGACATTTGATCCTGTACTCCGCCTTGTGGGCATATCGAACCTCGGTGAGAAACGCGACTGGATTTACTCATTTTCAATTGGTGTATGGTCTAGAAGCTATCTTGCCTATCCAATGTGAAATATCGTCGTTAAAACTCGTAATAGACTTGTTACCTGACACCTCAAAAGAAGAAGTGCGTCTCCTTAACCCCATCCATCTTGATGAAACATGCCGTGAAGCCTAATTGGCCAACGAAGCGCATAAGAGACGTATAAAGGTGCAATATGACAAAAATTTCTAGCCTCGCATTTTTCCAGAGGGCAACTTGGTCCTTCTTTACGATCAAGAAGCTGATGTAATAGGTACGGGGAAATTTGAGCCATTATGGAATGGCCCCTATATTATCAAAATATTTCTTGCTAAGGGTGCCTATGAGTTGGTTTATTACGATGGAATTTTGTTGGCGCAGCCTAGAAATGGGTTGTATCTGAAACGTTACTATGCCTAATCATAAGCGTAGTAATTTTTGTATTATATTGTATATATATGTTGTTGATTTGCACTCACTATATTAATTTGCTTTTAGAGTTTTCTTGAGGTTAGTAATCCACTTTACATTTCATCACAGATGTATAAATCTTCGGAACCATTTTTTGGACATGCTGATGGTGTTAGTCGTAGTACGTAGAATCTATCCTCTGCAGCGTGGGCCATTTTTGCTCTGAACGGCGAATTAGTGAGTTTTCAAGGGATTTGTATTGGTAGATCAACAAAAAATATCGTTGAGTATAGCACAATGATCAAAATTCTCTCTGACTCCATTTCATTTGGTATTAACTGCATAATCTGTAATATCCCAAATATGGAACAGCACAGCAAGCCTGCTGAAATAACGCACTCCTGAGAATTTTGTGCACAGAAATGAGTTTGCAACTCCTGGATCCCTTATATCAGCTCATCTAAGATCTAAATCCAAAAGGAGAGCAAAAACAAATTAAACTAGGTGGGTTAAACAGATCTCCCACAAACTAGTCTAGCTGGAAAACACCCAAAGAGAGGGGCTGCAGCTATATGCAAAGGACTTCTTTAGAAATAACGTAGATCCACTGAAGAAAAGTAGTAGGCTGATATGGAAGTTCAAATATCAGATGTATAATAGTAAATAATATGTACATTGCAGCCCATACATTATACAAGAGAAAGAATAAGACAATACAAGAGAAATCCTCAAAAATGAGGTGCTACAGCTATTAGTAACCTATAAATATAGGATTCATAATTTTAACTTGACTGATGGTAGTCTTGTAAATATGTACTTACTTTTCTTTCTGCAATTTGTATTCCCATATTTTGTAAAAAATAATAAATAAATAATAAATAATAATAATAATAAATAAAAATCAAAAAGAGGGTAAAAAGTCCTAAAAGAAAAATCAAAGGACTTAGAAAAAATAATATACCCTAAAATAAAAAAGATGAATAAACATGAAAGTGTGCAAGTCTAAGTGCCACTACTTTTACTTTTTGCAGTTGATTATGGCAGAGTGTCAATAAATGCCATAATCTGTGATGAGTTGAACAATTTAATCTTGACTTGTCATCTTTCAATTTCAAATGTTGTAGATAGTGAAAAAAGAATTGTCATACAGTTTAACGTGAAAATTCAGTAGTTAGGTAGAGAATAAAAGAATCCAATAGTTTAATCTGGATTCTTGGATGAAATAAGTGTAGAATTAGATAGTTTACTGCTTTGAAAAAAGAATAAAAGGTTGTAAGGCTGCTAGTTCAAATGCACCTGATTAAAATAGAATGAAAAAAATGTTAGAGGATAATGACTAGGTAGGTAGAAGAAGGTGGGAAACATTGTAAATACATTTCACCAGGCTATAAATAACTAATTTCCCCTCCCCATAGAAATTTGATATTCTAGACTATTAGTCAAAGAGGCTCAAGGCATTTCCTTGACTTCTGTTGGGACCAGACCCAAGGCTCAATGAATGACTAGTTGAAAATGTTAAGTTTCTATATTAATCCTGGAAATTTTCATCATCTACCCCTCCATGCATTCATCACCATTTTACTTCATAAGTAAGAACTCTTTTCTTGCTTAAATATTACATAAAGGCCCATTTAATTAACTTCCCCCATTTTACAAAGTATAGAACCCTCAAAAAACATGATATACTAAGTAAAAGTGAATAAATTATGAAAATGAAGCTTTACTCCAATTTTCACTTTCCTTAGTTTTATTTATGAAATTTTTAGTATTCATTGTCCCTTTTCATATTAACACTTAACCTATTTTATTAACTCCCTATCAAATATCCTAGTCCTATTAATATAACTTCTTTTTATTTAATATCCCAAAAAACCCCCTTATTATATGCTTTTATGTCAAAGATATTAATCACATGTTGAAATAACATCCTAAAATTACCCCTTTGACATAAAACTACCCATAAAATATACCCCTTTCCCCTATGGTTTTTAGACCCCTCCGCAGTCTAAAACTATATAATAAAGTTTAAATAATACAAAAAAAGTGCATTTTATTTACATTCTGTGTATTTAAAATAATGCAAAAAAATTACTTATATTCCCATGCCCCACATACCTTAACCTAAGGTTGAGAGCCTCAAGCTTTTTTTCCTTTTTGATATATGGAACCTCTTGTTTCATATAAGTATCAAACCTTGGTTAAAATCTCCATTAACTTGCCCCATGCATTTTTTACTCTATATATAAACTCATTTTATATATTCGAAACCCCATAATCCATTGAATTAAAACCAGCAGTTTTACGATTCATCCCCAGCCACCCAATCACCAATACTCGCCTTGATCCTACGGTCCAAATCTAATGCGATAAAACAGTCCCATGCCCCACCACTCCTCTTCGCATTAAAACTCAACCATTGATCATACATATCAAATCAACGACTGGCATTTAACCCGGGTCCCACATTTCCTTACCCCGCAGCTTCCCAAGAAATCTCGACCATTCACATTGTGTAATCAAATCCGACGGCGCATATTCAATATCGCATAACAAAAGTGATCGGGCAAAGTTTGTAAAAAATTATGCAATAAAAGTTGTTTCGTGAAACCACCATCTGCTACGTGTCTTATTTCTACTGGATCACATTCCAAAAGTGAAAAACCATTTACCGTCTAGAAGCAATGCGATAACCATTAATGGTTTCACCTTCAATGCGAAAACCACTCCCGCCATTTCAACTTGACCTGTAATTAATACTTTGAATATCGATAAAATCTAAGGTTTTAACCTCATTTTTTCATTGTTTTGCATACCTTTGCACCTTTTCCCTCTAAGAAATCATTCACAGACACTATTTTAGAGTTGTTTCCAAACCAATTTGTCATTCTAAAATCATTTCCCCTCTGAAATTCACAGCCAAATACTCTCGGCACCTTCTACCAAGCAAATGCGACCAGTTTGAAGACTGGTATAAACCTAGAAACACTCTTCGACCGCAACCCTACCTCTTCAAGGTATTTTTCAGTAATCCGACCTGCAAAATCTTAATTTCAAAGAACAAAATTAAACTACTTTGAATATATAAACTAAAATTACTTATCTGAAAATATTCAAACCTTGAAGAAATAGGGGGAACCCTGTCAAAATTTTCTCAGAATTTGCCACTTCCGCCTAATTCGGTTGTAAAGAGTTTTTTACCATACAAAAGCTATTTCTATGGTTAAAATTCATTTGAATTACTGAAAAACCATTAAAATCCCTTTCCAGTTTTCTGCACATTGTAAGTCTGCATTTTCATCCTAAAACCCTTGCCCAAATTCTGAATTCTTCCTAAAGAAGCTCAATTTTCCTTCTATTTCCCAAAAATAAACTAAGCAAACAGTCTGATCTTGCTCAGTTTTATTCAAAATGATAAAAAATCATGTCACCCCTAGGACTAGAGGTCCCAAACCTCAGAAGCCTGCATCTAGCAAGCTTCCAAAACCTAAACCTTCAAAAATTGATAAACCTACTCCTGCCCTAACTGCAGATTCTACTGAAGTAGTTAGATTGTTGCAGCCACCTGTCACCTCTGAAGAGAACAGTCCCTTGATTGATTTATACTATAGAATTTTTGATGCTACCTTAGAGTTCGATCTACTTTAAGTACATAGCTGGTGTCATGAAAATTTTGAGAATAAAGTGGAAAATGATATACTTGTATGGGACTCCAACTTGCCTAAATAAGTGGTTCCCATCACCCATCAAGCTCAAGATTTCATTAGGTTGTGTCAGTTACACTATATCCCTGACTAGAGATGCATGGTGAACAAAGATAATGAGGTCATGTTTTACATAACTGCTAAAGCCATCAATGATATGCTCCAACTGAGCCACGATCCACGAGCAATATCATTGTCCATTGAAGATTTAACTCAGATGTATTTAGACCTGGATTTCCCTAGGAAGTTTATGATCCTTCAAAACTTCATGCCTAATCATGTTAACCTTCCTAAGGTAAATCGACCTTATGATACTTTTGATTTCCCTGAGGGCTCTAGACAAATCATTTCCATGCTTTCATTCATTCTAGGCTATGCTAATGATGAGTTTACAGATGCCTCCATTCTAGGTTTCCTCCCTACCTTGTCTCCATGACAACATCCAGAACTAGTCTTCAACTTTGCCAAATTCATCACTGATAATATGCATTATCAGTTGATTAAATTACCTGATGAAGGAGTATTCAGATATTCATCCTATCAGTTAAATCTCTTCCTATTTTTTCAGGCAGACAATTTCCCAATTGCATTGCAGAAGATGGATGTGGAAGGTAAACCTCTTTCAGTGATATTCTAGACTTCTCTACTTAGGAAAAACAACAATGAATACAGCTACAAGGACTTCAATTATTTGTTTATTAAAACTGCCATGAGTTTGTTGAACAAAGCAGAGCCACCAAGGATTAATGAAGACATCAAAAGAATTTTATAGTTGTTTGAAAACTGTAAGGTAGGAGATTGGTATTTGTATGAAAATCACATGAAAATCAGAGTGTATGGTGCACTCCTGGATCCTTACAAATTACCCAAGTTTCTAACTACCGGGATTTTTTCTTTGGAGTACTTAAGACAAATCTTGAATGCAGATGCAGTGAATTTCATAGCCTCCAAAAAGAAAGCACAGTTCAAGCTAAAAAGTCAAATTGGCCCCTTCATAGTCAACAGCAGAGATGCTTTGAAACACATAGTCAGCAAATTATCACAATTTAAATTCCAAGAAATCTTTTACTGGAATTATGATCCTCAAGGTGTTATAAGTAACCTCGAGGTCAAGTGTAAGTTAACCCCATTCCTCCATGATTCAAAATTGTCGATCAGCGGTTGTCATTGATGTCAACCCAAGCAGCACCAGGAGCTAACCCAATATTGCATGGGAATTTTTACCTACCAAATTAATATATTCTGGGTCAATAATTCATTTGATGGTTTCTACTTGTCGAGATGTTTCCGTTGATATATGGCATGCCATGTAATTCTTCACGGTTTGAGAGATATTCATGTTTGAAGTTTGTACCCCCAGTTAGTAGGCTAAAACCCCATGGGGTTGGGGCATGGGTCATTGAAAAGTCATAATTAATATTTTTTAAGCTCCTAAAATCTCTCCCACATTCACTTGTTGAAGCCCCTCTCAACTTAAGCATTCATATAAATTGTGATCTTCATTTCCTCCTTATGCAAGGGATTTGGCCATCTGAAACAGGTCATCGTGGCATTTTCACTCTAACGTTTTTTCTACGAAGTTTTAGAAGCTGAAATTTCTATGAGATGGAGAAAAAATCCTGAGGAATCTACAGTAAAAATTTTAGATCAAGGTGCGCAATATTTTTGGAGATATGATCTGTGGAAGTCATGGTTTTTGCAGGCTCCTGAAATTCATCAAATTCATCTCAAAGAAGTGACCTTGGTAAAATCGTCATAACTCTCTCTCTGAGTATCGGATTGGAATTCTATAAGAAGTGGTAGATAGTGCACAGTTTGTAGTTTTTTCTCTATCAATTTCAGATCCAAATGAGGAAAAAGTGACATGTGGCACGCCGTATAATTGTGCTCTGCTGAAATAGTCCATAATTAGGGCATTGTGAGAAATTGGGTATAACTCTCTCTTGAAGAATCCAAATTGGGTCAGACCTATAGCATTGGAAAGAAGACTCAGAGGACTACTACAAGACTGAAAATTAGATATTGAGGATCTGAAATAACAAAGATACACTGGATTCAATATCGAGCTCCTAGAAGGAAAGAAAAAGATAGATCATGTGTTGTCAAGGATTGCAAAGGACCAGACTTTCTATGGCAGAAAAGAAAAGCATGGTGTAGCAGAGGGTAGCATGACAAGATCAGCAACCAATATGCATAACAGCAGTAAGAAGTTCATCATATGAAGTCTTCAAGTGGGCAGCACTACATACAATCATTGTAAAGGTATCATTGTACTTAGTCATTGTAAATACATTATTGTACAAATTGTACTAGTGTCTATCTGCCAAGGGTTGAAGAGGCAGTGTTGGGAGGTCTAGGATCATCATTAGGGGGTTGTGTAAAAGTTGGGGTTATGGTCTAGTATATCTTCTTCTTCTGCATCATTCTATATCATTGTAAAGTGGACCATTTTCCCTGGTACAGGAGTCCATTCTTCTTTTATTCTTCTATAGGGTGGTAGGGTGGTGCTAGGGTGAGTTGTAGCTCATTAGGTGTTGGGGCATCCATTCAGTTGACTACTGAAGAATCTCAGGCATTAGAGTGTCCATCCAGTAGGAGCTGGAGAAGAATGATTTTCTAGATTCTAGGAAGTTGGAGCTTTATTTTCAATTGGAGTTGAATATTAAAGAATTATTAGAAAAGCATTAGGTGGTTTTTGTCCTAGAGTGGGTTTCCACCTTAAAAACTGTGTGCATTTGTGTTCCTCTTGTTTGCTGCTATCATTGTACAAACACTGATAATAATTGAAGATTAACAAATGCTCTAATTGAAAGGAATATTGATTCACCCCCCCTCTCAGTATTTCCAACAATTGGTATCAGAGCTTGGTTCCTTCAATAGCAGTTTAACAGCTGGAAGGAGGTCATGGAGCATACCAAGAATGGTGTACCTCTATTCAATGAAAATAATTATGCACTTTGGAAAGGAATAATGGAGGTCTATCTCTTGGCACAAGGTTACGAAGTATGGGACACTGTTCAAAATGGATTTACATCAACCGTGGATGAACAAGGTAAGAAGAATTTGGTAAATGATGCAAAAGCAAAGAATATTATTATCAGTGGACTTATTGAATCTACTTATCATAAGGTGTTGGGTTGTAAAACTGCCAAAAATGTATGGGACAAGCTTGAGAATATATATGCAAGTGACTCAAATGTCAAAGAAGCAAAGCTTCAAATCTATAGAGCAAAATTTGGGCAACTCGGAATGAAAGAAGATTGCAACATTGCTACATACTTCCAATACATTGATGAAATAACCAATACTCCGGAAGGATTGGGAGAGCACGAGAAGACTATTATACAGAATATTCTTAGAACGTTACCAGGGAGATTCAACCCAAAGGTATTGGCCTTAGAATATAGTGCAAATCTGGACAAACTCAGGAAAGAGGAATTACATGGAGTTCTCATAGCATATGAAATGAGACTTGATGAAGAAGAGGGTACTTCGCATCTAGAAACTGCGTTCGTTGCATCTAAGAAAACCAATAAGGATAAACAACCTTCAATTGAAAATACATTCACCTGCAAGTGTGAAGAAAAGGGAGATGATGAAGAAGGTCTTTCAGATGAAGAATATGCTTACTTCACAAGAAAACTACAAATTGGTAAGGGACAATTCAAAGGTAAACTTCCATTGATATGTTTCAGCTGTAATGAGGTTGGGCATTTTGCAGCAAAATGTCCAAACAAAAGTAATGCAACTCAAAAAGAAAGAAAGGCTTAAAGAAATTCAACAAGCAAGGATCCAAAAGGAACTTTCTCTCTAAAGAAGATAGCTCATCATCTGATGAAGACAATGATAGTGAAGAATAAAACAATGAGAGAGTATTGTTTATGGCCAAGCACAATAAGCAAGAGGTATCAAACAATGAAGAAGAAGGATGGACCATAGACAAATTTTATGAGGAAGCAATCAAGCTTATAAAAGATCTCAAGGCAGAGAAGATCCATTCCAAAACTCTTGAAGAACAAGTTAAAGGTCTCAAAATTGAAGTTGAAGAACACAAATCATTGAAGATTCACTTGAAAAGAAGTTGGAAGAAATCAACCAAGAAAGAGAAGAATTAGAAGCTGAAGTAGTCTCGCTGCGTGAGGAAGTGAAGAAAGGAAAAACTATCCAAAACTATGCCAATAGCTCGAGGGAATTGGAAGAACTCATTAACAATCAACGATCTTACAACGACAAGACTGGCATCGGTTACAAAGAAGAAGAAGTAGGACCTTCTACAACAAAATACAATGAACCTATGAGATCTGACATGCATGTAGACTTCATTGGACAAGATTCACAAGAACAGCCTTGGAAGACAATTCCTCGATGAAAATTTCCATCCAGGTACCAACATATGTTTTATGGCTACTGTTATTCATGTGGAAAATTTGTTCATAAAGTTGTAGAATGTCGCACGTACCCTAGAAACGAATACAATTCCAGCAGATCTATCAAATATGAACCTCTAAGGGCTCAACGAAACATCAATAGATTTGAACATTTAAGAAATAATATTGAATGTTACAAATGTCGAAACTTTGGACACATAGCCAAATACTGCAGACTTCAAAATCCTCCAGAAGAATCTTCGAAGCCACAGAATGAACGAACATGGAAGAAGAAGAAGAACGATAATTGTGCTCTCGCTCTCAAGGCTCAAAAGAACAAAGATGTGTGATATGTTGATATTGGTTGCTCAACGCATATGACTGGAGATAGAAATAAATTTGTATCTCTAAAAGAGAAGAAGGATGGAACCATGTCCTTTGGAAATGATGGATCTTCAAATGTTATAGAATCAGGTACTGTCACTCTCGGAAGCAAAGATTCTCTAGCCAATAATGTTCTATTGGTTGAAAACATGAATCACAATCTGCTCAGTGTTGGACAAATGTGTGATCAAGGACACACAATACTATTCAACTCCACAAAATGTGAAATCAGGAAAGGCGTGTATGGTGAAATTGTGGTTACAGCAAGTCGAGCTCCAAACGACATATATGTTCTGGATGAAGCAACTAAAGCATGTCTAATAGCTAAAGAGGATGATATAATAATTGGTAGCAATGATGATCGACTAAGTAAGAAGTTTGCTACAAAGGTGAAAAGTGATTTCGAGATGTCTTTACTTGGTGAGCTGACATACTTCTTAGGGATTCAAATATCTCAGCAAGAGAAAGGAATATTTATATGTCAAGCCAAGTACATCAAGGAAATGATCAAGAAATCTAAAATGGAAGATTGCAAACCCATCCTTACTCCAATGGTAACAGGTTGCAAATTGAGCATAGACGACTCATCTAAGGATGTGGATCAAAGGTTGTACAGATCTATGATTAGTAGTCTTCTATATGTAATAGCCTCCCAACCAGATGTTATGCAAGCAGTTGGACAAGTAGAAAGATTCCAAGCAGCACCAAAAGAATCACATATTAAATATTCGCCAGCATTGGAATATCTTCGCCAAAAGCTTGGGATTCTCCCAAGTTCTCATTAGATTTTCCGTTTTTCAGAATATAAAGGGGGAGTGGAAGTGTGTACAGGTCCACAGGATGGTTGTGTTTCAGGGGGAGTTACCCTTTTCCATTGATGTCAAAGGGGGAGAGAATGTTGTAGGAAGAGGTGTCATGATCGCAAGGGGAGTACTTGTGTTGCCATCAATGCCAAAGGGGGAGATTGTTGATTAGTGGTTGTCATTGATGTCAACCCAAGCAGCACCAGGGGCTAACCCAATATTGCATGGGAATTTTGACCTACCAAATTAATATATTCTGGGTCAATAATGCTTTTTATGGTTTCTACTTGTCGAGATGTTTTCGTTGATATATGGCACGCCATGTAATTCTTCACGGTTTGAGAGATATTCATGTTTGAAGTTTGTACCACCAGTTAGTGGGCTAAAACCCCATGGGGTTGGGGCATGGGTCATTGAAAATTCTCCCACATTCACTTTTTGAAGCCCCTCTCAACTTAAGCATTCATATAAATTGTGATCTTCATTTCTTCCTTATGGAAGGGATTCAGCCATCTGAAACAGGTCATCGTGGAATTTTCGCTCTAACCTATTTTCTACGAAGTTTCAGAAGCTGAAATTTGTGTGAGGCGAAGCCAAAATCTTGAGGAAGCTACAGTAAAAATTTCAGATCAAGGTACGCAATATTTTTGGAGATATGATCCGTGGAAGTCAGGGTTTTCGCAGGGTCCTGAAATTCATCTCAAAGAAAGTGACCTTGTAAAATCGTCATAACTCTCTCTAAGTATCGCATTGGAATTTCAGAAAAATTGGAAAATAAGGTATAGTATTATTTGCGCCATCAATTTCAGAGCTAAATGAAGAAACAGTGACACGCGGCATGCCGTACAAGTGCGCTCTGCTGAAATAGTCCATAATTAGGGCATTGTGAGAAATTGGGTATAACTCTCTCTTGAAGCATCCAAATTGGGTCAGAGCTATGGCATTGGAAAGATGATGTAGAGGACTACTATAGGACTGAAAATTAGATATTTAAGATCTGAAATAACAGAGATACACCAGATTCAATATCGAGCTCCTAGAAGGCAAGAAAAAGCTATATCATGTGTTGTCAAGGATTGCAAAGGACCAGATTTTCTACGGCAGAAAAGAAAAGCAAGGTGTACCAGAGGGTAGCATGAAAAGAGCAGTAACAAAGGTGCATAACATCAGCAAGAATTTCATCGTATGAAGTCTTCAAGTGGGCAACACTGCATACAATCATTGTAAAGGTATCATTATACTTAGTCATTGTAAATACATTATTGTACAAATTGTACTAGTGTCTATCTACCAAGGGTTGAAGAGGCAGTGTTGGGAAGTCTAGGATCATCATTAAGTGGTTGTGTCAAAGTTGGGGTTTATGGTCTAGTATATCTTCTTCTTTTGCATCATTCTGTATCATTGTAAAGTGGACCATTTTCCCTGGTACAGGAGTCCATTCTTCTTTTATTCTTCTATAGGGTGGTAGGGTGGTGCTAGGGTGAGTTGTAGCTCATTGGGTGTTGGGGCATCCATTCAGTTGACTACTGAATAATCTCGGGCATTGGAGCATCCATCCAGTGGGAGCTGGAGAAGAATGCTTTTCTAGATTCTAGGAAGTTCGAGCTTTATTTTCAATTAGAGTTGAATATTAAAGAATTATTAGAAAAGCATTAGGTGGTTTTTGTCCTGGAGTGGGTTTCCACCTTAAAAACTATGTGCATTTGTGTTCCTCTGTTCATTGCCATCATTGTACAAACACCGATAATAATTGAAGATTAACTAATGCTCTAATTGAAAGGAATACCTATCTACCCCCCCCCCCCCCCCCCCCCCCCCCCTCTCAGTATTTCCAACAAAAACCACAAATTGAGAAGTATGCTAACCAGATTGAATTAGTTGCAAACACATTGATTGATGATATTCAAGAGATGAAAATAGATCAAGAAAAATAGATGGATAGTACACAATTGGTTAAAGTTGACCAACAAACAGAAGTGCTTAATAAAAGACCTAGAAAAGAAGAAGGTTATTTAGCAAAAACAATTATAGAAAATAAATTTAAGACAATTTTCAGCAAGAAGGACAGAATGATTACTGAAGAAAAAGAAAAGGCCATAGAGATAGATGACAATGAAGATCAAAAAAACAAAAATTATCAACAAACAGATGATGAGGCCACAATAATTGTCAATGAAACACTTGGAGAAATTCAGAATGAGCAGGTACTATCATAGGGAAAAGGCAAAGAAATGGTTGAAACAGAGATAAATACAGAAGCTCCGTCCTCTTCTAGAGCAGTAGAAGAAACTGATTCTGACATCCAGAAAAAGTTCAAGCAGATTAGAGAAAAGAATGATGAAATTAAGAATGAGGTCTATTCAAAACTCCTTAAAAAAAAAATAGGAGACAAAGACAGACTTGTGACAACTTTTGATTATTCAACAAATAAAATGATTATGTCTTTTCTCCATCCAGTGATTACAGACCCAAGGTCAGCTACATATTACAGGAAAATAGAGTTTGAAGTAAATGAAAATACCATACATGAACTTGACCATATAGAGTTTCATAGAAGTGTTTCAGAAATGTTGTATTCAAAGGTAGTCAACAAAACCATGAATGCTACCATGCTTCAAAAGACAATATCTAATTTACAAATTAAAATGAAATTATATAAATATCTCTTCATGCTAAGGATTTGAGGATCAAATCCTTAGAAGATTTGGTGGTAGAAATTGGAGTGGATCCCTCCAATACTGAAGTTGCTAAAACTCTCATAAGGCAAAAGAATGAAGATATTGCTACCTTGAGAAAGAAACTTAAACTTCCACAGAGTGAGCACCTATAGGCTAAAGAAATTCTTCAGGAGAAAACAGAGAAAGATGAACTAGCACAGCTAGTCTTAAAGATGACAGCTCAGATCAAAGAAATGAAGAATCAAATAGAAATTCTAATGAAAGAAAATGAAACATTGAAAAAAGCACAAGAAGTCTCCATTTCTACAATCATTCCAACTGTCAGTACTGTTGTTCCTTCTACATTGGCAGAACATTTATCACCAAAAGGAGTATTGGCAACTGCAATGTCAATTACATCTAAAGATATTTTTGCCACTTCATCATCTACATCACAAGTAAATCAAACAGGTGAAACAACTGACATAGTAAAGGCTATGGAAGACATGTCCCTAAAGAATAAAGAGATAATCAACTTGAAAGGCACCATCCGAAATCTTGAAACATCAAATAGAGATGCATTGATTACATCCAAGGGACATGAGCAAAGAGCCAACAGATTGCAGGAGCAGGTAAAGATTCTACAACAACAAGTTAATCTCAATGAACAGGTGTCATATATCAAGAACTATCTTTGGAACAACATAATTCGAGGCATATATTTACAGTGGCCTTCAATCCAAATCATTTATGAGTAAAAGGATTTACTCATGGCAACACAAGTAGAAATTCAGAAAACCAAAGAAGAACTGGCTAACAAACCTTCTCAAGCTTTGAAACTTATTACATTTTTTAACAGCAAACACAAAGAGGAGCTTGCAGAGCTAAAAATTCAGGATAGGACTGAAAGCATACTAGAAATCAAGAAATTCCTAAATAAAAGGAATATGATGAACAATTTGGAAGACAAATGTAAAGACATGAACCTGTCAATTACAAGGTTTTGGGCCAAATGCACTATACTAACACAAGCAGGCCTTCCAGACATTCATGCCTTAAATGAAAAGTTGATGGCGCAGAAAGATTATGATAAGAAAATCAGGGCTTATGCCAAAGAGCAGGTCAGCAAACCTTTACCACAAGGGTCCCCAACTGGCAAAGTTATTTTGGAGTATTTTGAGAACTTATTTTTTCTACAAAATGAAATTAAACACATTTTCATTGTCAAGCCCAACTTTGCAAAGTACACAGAGGCAGATGAGAGCTATAGGAAATTGAAGAACATGAGAATTTCCGATGCAGAACAATGGCAGGAATTCACTAATTTGATATAAAGGTTTTCAAACAGAGCATAAAATTACAAGAAAAGCAGAACATTACTGTTACCTAAAGGTAAAAATCAGATTGAAAGTGTATCAGATAAATTATCAGAGTCAAAGAGTATCAGTCAAAACAATTTTTACTGCGGGTTTTCCTCATTTTACAGCAGTCAAGCAGTAAGAAAACAGCGTAAAGAGTATCAGAGTATAAATTACAGGATGAAGAGTATATTACAAGTCATCTTCCAAAGATATTTTTCCAAGTGCCAGCAAGCATTTCCAGCAACTACAACAAAGCAATAAGTTTAGATAATTAGTCCTATTTTTTATTGATAAGAGGACAACTTGCTAGTTTGTTTTGTAGCTGTCCCTCTTTCTATGTAATAATCTTTATTTTTGCCTAGAGATATTCCTACATGTCTCTCAGATATTTTGTAATAATTTTTGTATAAATACTTCTCTTTTTGAAGTATTAAGGGTGGAATAAAATTTGTCAAGACTACTATAAACATTTTTGTTGAATACATTGGGAGTTGTGTGAGTCGATTTGTAAAGCAGCAGACTGGAACGAAGTCAAATAGACATCATAACTTAGGATTCTTGTGTTGATTAGAAAAGTCAGGTATTTTCCTGTTTTCACTCTTTATCTTTCTAAGTTCCATACATACATTTAAATGTTTTCTATCTTAAATGATTGACTAGGAGGATTTATACAGGATTAGTGTCAAAAGCTCCCTGTTTTTTTACTAGTTATTCATTCATATGTTTTCTGCTGATAACCGGACTTAAGAATTATTAAATGCTCTTAGTCCCTGTTTGACCCCTTTCTTTCATCCTCATTTCTGTAACTTAAGGATTCTTAATTTCCCTTGTGTTCAGATCTTGTCATTTCATCAAAAAGCCTATTCAAAACCCTTTGAAGGTCATCTACCTTGCCTTAGTACATTTGCTCTTTTGACCTTATTTCCCAGCTCTGCTTGCCAAGAAGTTGACCCCATAGCCCAATGGTCTATTAGATCCATCTGTGGTTTACCTTGAAGTACCTTTTATTCCCACCAAACTTTCAAAACAAACCACTTGTCCAATCATACCTAGCCTAAAATCTTATAACAAAAATCAAGCTAAATCTTGAGGAGAGATCCCTCTCCGGAATTTAGGAAGGCTAGATCCTAGATTTCAAAAGAGGTTCTTGGTTACCCCTATTTTTCTTTAACTATAAACCAAAATCCCACTACCTAAGAATTACTAGGGTGATAACAACATCCATGGAAAAAGTCGGCATAAACTCAACAGTGTTATTTTATTGGGGTTGAAGTAGTAGTTTATTAATACTCAGATCTAAAGCATATCTGTACATAAAAACATAGATCTAATTCAGATATGTGTACAAGAAAAGATCATCTATACATTCCCCTTAAGGTTTTGTGCAAAACATGAAGCATAGAGAGTAGATCTGAGATCTAAGATTACAGATCTGCAGAATTATTCAAAAATTTCTGAATCATACAATGGGACTGCAGATCAGATCTGAAACAAACATGGATTGGATGGCCAATCCATGGATCACCACAATAAGAGGAACAATCCTAACACTGGATATATCTCCTCCAAAATGTCGACAAAACACTCTGCAACTTCTCCTTTGCAAATAACACAGTCCAGGGAGAGAAACTACATTGTAGGCTCTGAGAATTCTTTGGCCTGATGCCAAGGTCTAGATCTGAAGCTCAATCAACTAATGCACTCTTCCAGGAGGTTAAAAGACACACTCACTGAGAAGAGATACTATTATATACTAGATCTGAGTAGATCTAGTGTCTTCCACTGCTGCATCTCACAATGACAACCCAACCCTCAACAAGATTAGCGTTGTAGGTGTAAGGTGAAGCTTGCTCCAAGCCTGATAATGGACAAGATGGAACAAGTCTCCTCCAAGAGCTGCTCAAGGAAGTAGGTGGGAATCCTAAGTAGGAAAACCCAACAAGGGATTTCCAAGCAGACAATACCTTCATAAAATAATAATCTTCAACACCCACCTCTTGTTGCTCTCCTCCTCCTTTTATAAGATTGGAGTCTTGTCAAAACCCTAAACCACTTCATTATTTTAGCCTCTTTCACATGTAAATTCTTCTTCTAGAACTGTGTTGTCCCTCAAAGAGGTTCAATGCATCTAGACTGTGTTTTAGATATGGTCATGGTTGACTTGGTCAAGTGATCAACCTCTTCCACACTCAAGGTGTCTTTATTTTAACTAGATAGCTTGATTTTCGTTCACATTGAGTTGTCTTTATTTAGGATCCACTCTTTGAGAATAAATACTATTGACTTGGTCAAACTTGACCTTGTCCACATAGTTTATAAATTGTTCACACATGTGGATTCTTGATCGGGTTATTTCATGATCCCTTTTCACACTATGAGGGATTTTTATTCATACTTGAGCAATTCATGAGCCTCCTTGCCCATTTATTCATCCATCTAGTCTTTAAAGGAAAAATTAATATTCCTATTAGCTTCAAGCTAAATTATGAATATTACAGTCTCCCCCTCCCAAATGTTGCTTGTCCTTAAGCAACTACAAGGGTGCTGCAAAATCTCCCCTTCTTCTCTTGTGGCCCCCTCCTCCAATAGTCTCCACCATTGCTCCAAATTTTCTGCAATAGTTCTGTCTTCCAATGGTCCCTCCTCAATGTGCAAGTTGGCCTTTGGTGAATAAACCCAATGGATCTCATCATGAAGAAATGGAAGGTCTATGTGGAAACCCTCTTGTTGATCCATGGCCTCCTCGATATAGAAGTGATGACAATCATGGGGAATTCCATTATTCACGAAAGACTCCCATCTCCAAGCTATCATCCAAATGAAATGGATCACCTCCCAGCTTGGAAATCCATAGAAAAACTCCTCCCTAATACATAGGAGAGGCATGTCCCCAACAAACATATGGCCCACCTCACAAAGAGACAAGTGGTATACCATAGTGGCCATATAATATCTCATCCTCCCATTGAAGCATGCAGTGCAAAAAGAGTGGGGAACTCCTTCCCCCAAGGACACATCCACCAATGTGCCTCTCCTCCAACCCTAGTCCCAAGAGTAAGAACATTTTCAACATATGGAATCATGATTAGAATCATGCTAGCTACCATGTATGATAAAGGAGAAGGAAGATGTCTCCTCATGTGAAACCAGCACAGTTTTACCCTTAACTACCATAAAATAGGATATGACAAGTGCCTCCCCCAACACTTGTTTATTGTCCCATTCCTCTTGAATGCTTGGAGAATGTGCATCATAGTTGGTGTAAAAGAATCACACCATGAAGGACAAAATAGCTTTCCAAGATCCTCCAAGGAATGACCTGCATCAACATAGTTAATGGCCTTTAGTGATCCATGAAACCCATCATACATAGTGCCCCCTCTTGGCACAATGTCCTGAAAATGAGTGCTAGAAAAATATAAGCATATAGGAGATACATCATAATAATCAGAAGGACAAGTTCCTCTATATACTTTTATTACATCAGTGAGGTAACTCATGGATGAGTCCCCTCTCACACTCAATGAGGAAGGAGGTATGAGTGATGGCTCTTCCCAAGAGCTATGTTCCTCCCTCTCTAGAAAATAGTTCATGCACTTCTCCATATGAGTGTGCACCTCTTCCTCGAAACCTTCCCATATGAATCCACCCAAGAGAGTATGATATGCTCTAATGAAACCAGTGGGTTTGGAAAGCAGGATCTCATAGGTTGCATTTAGTAGTTTCTCCTTAAGTTTGGAGTCTCTAACCAAAAGGATAAGATTATAGAAGTAAATGACTCCATCAACTACCTTAAACCTCCCATCTATTACCTCCCCATCAAGAACCCCACATGTGAAAAGGTCCTTGGAGTATTCCATCATGAGTTGGGAATCCCAATAAGGATCCAGGCTTCCCAATAATGGCAGCGCTGTAGAGGTCTGAAATGAAGCCCCTGTCATTTCATGGCTCCCCTCTTTGACATCCTTGATATCAAAACCACATGTTGGAGCATCATAATCTCCCCTTTGCTGCCTCATTTGTAGTCGATCTTTCTCAAGTCAAGATTGAAGCAGATGGAAATCAACTTCCCCCCGGAAAGTTCTTGTCTTCCAATACTTCCTCATTTTGGCTCATGCATGCAAGAGGGCTAGCATCCCCTTACCATGTTTAGAAATCAAATTTATGGATTTTCCATGTATTCTCATGCCCATGCTATCATATACTTGTGTTCTCTCCCCTCTCAGCATAGATAACTGAGTGGGAGATAGCAATTCCCCTTTCAAAAAATTGCTCACCTCTCTTCTGAATTCATGAGAGATTCTCTGCGTTGTGCTGGCTTCTCCCAAGGCTCCATCTTTAGCCAAGTATGCAAATTCTGCCCATAGTTGAAAGAACACTTTAGTTTCCCTCCAGTCAAGAGGTCCTCTTGGTGAAATGCCTCCTTGCAAAGAGGCATCACGGCATAGAGTAGGATGTGGATGTAGGTGGACAGATTTGCCCCTACCTTTATTGCATAGGTCCTCTTGCCTTCTTTGTTTTTCAAGCTTTGAAACAGTGAATGGTACATGCTCTTCATCTTCTGATTCCCTTCATCCTCTTTTCCTCCTTCTATCCTCAAGATCTCATCATTTGAAAATTATGGTGCATGCTGCTCATGTGTTATGCCAAGAGCTCTATGTGTGAGACCTTTTGGAACTCCTTGCAAGAGTGCAAGAGTTTCTTTTCTTGGAGCAAGTGCTCCATCCTCCTCTCCATGAAGTGTTTGAGGTGCCATTTTCATGACTGCATTATCATCTCCTTCCTTCCCCTCCTCCTCTTCAATAACTGAAATTTCCTCATCATCAACAAAAGACCTTAGATCTTGGTCATCTATTGAAGGAGGAATCTTCATGCTTTCCCCTTGAGAAGAGAGCCCTTCATCCAAAGGAGATATTTCCCTTGGAAAGGCATCAAAAAAACTTACACCTTCTTCCATGGTTTTCAGAAATGGATTTGGATTCATAGACCCTTCCAACTCATGCAAAATATTTGTTTGATATGGTTTGATAGTGTCAACAGAAGATGTTACACATGGAGCTTCATCAAACCTTTCCACTAATCTTTCAATAAAATTTGCATAGGTAGGTGTATTTGAATTTCTTAAGGAAAAGGACTCAAAAAACCACCAAGCATATGCTTTACCTTCAAAATGTAGTGCTGCTACTTTCATGGCTTCAATCTCTGAAACTTGATGTTGATGCACAAATTTTCTTAGCTCCTCCACCCAAACCCTAACTAGACATTTAGGTGATCCATCAAAAGTAGATAGATAGAATCTACCCATATGATGATGCTTCTCCTTTCTGCTTCTGTCCTCCTTGATCTTAAAAAACCTTTGGAATTTCAAGTTATTTTTTAACTCCTTAGATTGACCTTCATACTCCGGCAAATACTCTCCAAGAATCTCCTTCTTGGGCACACCTCCGTTCTTCTTCTTCATGAAGAAGTCACTGACAGAACGTTGAAGATTTGGTGATATGGATGAGTGCACATATCCATGAGATGAGGATTTGGAATCTTCCTCATGTATAGATCTTGTATATCTTATTGGGAGATCTTCATGTTCTCTAAACTCTCTAGGAGTTCCACTTCTCTTTCTCTCTTCTTCTTGTTCAACCTCATCGGAGAGGTTCTTACTAGATCTGAAGAGTTATGAGAGTAAACTCATCCTCTTTATCATTTTGACCATTCTCTTTGCTTTATAGAACCTTTTCTTGAAGCCCACAGGCTGAGCCAAAGATCTTGCTCTGATACCACTGTAATATCCCAAATCTGGAACAGCACAGCAAGCCTGCTGAAATAATGCACTCCTGAGAATTTTGTGCACAGAAATGAGTTTTTAGCTCCTGGATCCCTTAGATAAACTCGTATAAGATCTAAATCTAAAAGGAGAGCAAAAACAAATCAAACTAGGTGGGTTCAACAGATCTCCCACAAACTAGTCTAGCTGGAAAACACCCAAAGAGAGGGGTTGCAGCTATATGCAAAGGAATGCTTCAGAAATAACGTAGATCCACTTAAGCAAAGAAGTAGGCTGATATGGAAGTTCAAATATCATATTTATAACAGTAAATCAGATGTACATTGCAGCCCATACATTATACAAGAGAAATAATAAGACAATACTAGAGAAATCCTCAGAAATGAGGTGCTACAGCCATGGAAAAAGTCTGCATAAACTCAACAGCGTATTTTTATTGGGGCTAAAGTAGCAGTTTATTAATACTTATATCTAGAGAAAATCTTTACATAAAAATATAGATCTAATTCAGATCTGTGTACAAGAAAATCTCATCTATACATTCCCCTTGGGGTTTTGTGCAAAACACGAAGCATAGAGAGTAGATCTGAGATCTAAGGTTACAGATCTACAGAATTATTCAGAAATTTCAGAATCATACAATGGGATAGAAGATCATATCTGAAAAAAACATGGATTGGATGGCCAATCCATGGATCAACACAGTGAGAGGAAGAATCCTAACACCGGAGATCTCTCCTCCAAAATGCATACAAAACACCCTGCAACTTCTCCTTTGCAAATAACGTAGTCCAGGGAGAGAAAATGCGCTGTAGGCTCTGAGAATTATTTGGCCTGATTCCAAGGTTTGGATCTGAAGCTCAATCAGCTAATGCACTCTTCCAGGAGGTTAAAAGACACACTCACTGAGAAGAGCCACTAGTATAGACTAGATCTGAGCAGATCTAGTGTCTTCCACTGCTGCAACTCATAATGACAACTTAACCCTCAACAAGATCAGCATTGTAGGTGTAAGGTGAATCTTGGCCCAAGCTTGATAGTGGACAAGACGGAACAAGTCTCCTTCAAGAGCTGCTCAAGGAAGGAGGTGGGAATCCTAAACAGGAAAACCCAACAAGGGATGTCTAAGCAGACAATACCTTTAGAAAATAATAATCTTCAACAACCACCTCTCTCTGCTCTCCTCCTCCTTTTATAAGTTTGAGTCTTTTCAAAACCCTAAACCACTTCATTAGTTTAGCCTCTTTCACATGTAAAGTATTCTTCTAGAACTGTGATGTCCCTCAAAGATGTTCAATGCATCTAGACTGCGCTGTAGATATGATCATGGTTGACTTGGTCAAGTGATCAACCTCTTCCACACTCAAGGTGTCTTTATTTTAACTAGCTAGCTTGATTTTCATTCACATTGAGCTATATTTATTTAGGATCCACTCTTTGAGAATAAATAATGTTGACTTGGTCAAACTTGACCTTTTCCACATAGTTTAGATATTTTTCACACGTGGATGCTTGATTGGGTTATTTCATGATCCCTTTTAACACTATGAGGGATTTTTATTCATACTTGAGCAATTCATGAGCCTCCTTTCCCATTTATTCATCCATCTAGTCTTTAAAGGAAAAATTAATATTCCTATTAGCTGCAAGCTAAATTAGGAATATTACATAATCATAAGGTTATACTCACAACTTGTGGTATTACAAATTACTAGTGTTTATACTATTAGAAATCCAACACTACATAGATTGTTCCTAAGAGTTCAAATTTTGGAAAAACATTTTGATTTTATTCAATATCAACACATTTCCAAAAATTTGAACACATTGACTTATTCATTAGCTAATCAAGTTTTAAGCAGAAATTTGCAACATATGTAAAGAAAACATTCACATCATTGAATAGGATTGCACAATAAACATAGGAAAAACTCTGAAATCATATAGATAGATAGTTATAGGTTTTTATAAAATTTGCGCCCAAGACACATTGGTCATCTGACCTCAAAATGTATGCAAAATGTCACAAGGAAACTACTGGTGCTCGTGGTAACATGATATTGATCTAGCTATCCTACGGAGTAACCCCATACAGCGGTTAGGAACCCCAATAGTGTGTCGCTGCAGTCACATGGGTAACTCTTCGATTCAGCAATCCAGAATCCCGAAGGTCAACCCCTCTATGTGTTGCCGAAGCTCACCCCAGAGTCTCAGCCATATCAAGATCTTGAAGGACTGCTCTCCCGATAGCCCTCTCTGTTGGCGCATCTGCTTCGCGCTCTAGTTCCTCTACTGGTTGAAGACAACCAACATCTCCATTACATAAAACATTTAGTTTAGTCTTGGGAAAACATCAAAAATACTAAAACATTGTATAAACCTTAGGGAAATAAAAAACATGATCAAAACATTCTAATCCATTGCACCCCATTGAGTGTCTTCTGTTAATGCTAAATCTCGATCTCCTCGGAAATCAACGCCTACGTATATATACTCATCGATGGCAACAATCTGTCACCGGAAAAAGGCGAAGAACACAGTCGAGAACACAATGGTAGATTGGCCTGCATGCCGACCCATGAGTTCTACCCATCTCTGCATCCTCAGATCTCTAGGACTAGCTATATCTAGTGTCACATGTTGTGGCTGCATCAATGGAATCCATTCTAAAGCGAAGGATATAAGGATTGAACCATAACTGAAATTCTTCTTCCTTCCTCCCTTTCCTTTGTTCAGTTGTTCCCTTATCCGAGAAAGAACAGCTTCAGACCAGTTAAAGACTGTTGTCTCTAAGCACTCTAACGCATACTGCATATACGATCTATTTGCTACATGTAGTGTAACAGTGCTGGCAAGTTTAGCGATCGTGAAAAGGATATTTCTCAAAGGAAAATCTCTAACATCCTGGATGTTTATCTTTCCATATTTTCTTGTCTCTGCCCCTGGATAGTAAAGCTATAGAATATAATCTCTCACAGTCTCCCCTCCAACAACAGACCCTGAGAGTGAAATAGGAAAGCCTCTCCTCAACAAACCTATGAGAAAGTATACTTCCTCAACTGTTATGGGAACCACTTGGTTCTTAATATGAAATGCCTCAATAGATGGATCCCATGCTTGAACTAATAACTCCAAGAGTTCTATTTGTTGCCTCATCCCTGACAACTTGAAGTACTTAAGAAGTCCACAATCTCTTAGGGCTCTTACTGTACCTGGATCATTTAGGGCAATCATATCCTATTCTTCATGTTCTCTTTCCCTCCATGTAATCATCATTGTAATATGATGGAAACCTGAAATACAAACAAAATATTCATTAGATTCCATTCATTGTAAAAAACTAGGCAAATTTTGAGCATAATATGAAAACCAAAAATTTAGATTGCGCCCAACTCACTCCCTAACAAGAGACAGTGTGTTGCATGTGCAAGTAGCCTTCATTGTACTTGCTATGCAATGCAGGTTTCGACATTCAGGGGTGTGTTGCCCTCTTTTTGGGTAGAATTTACCCTAGGGGCCTTAAAACCCTGAAAATTTGCAGAAATTTGAAATAAAATGAATACTAAAGGAAAGAGGAGGTTCATGGCACTAACCTCGATCAAACAGCGATGAAATCCGTCCACAGAATCAATTGCAATCAACATCTGTTCAGGGGAAAAATCAGGTTCAGAGCTCCAAAACACAAATGGTAACTATGGAATGGTAAAAATGAATAGTGAAAATACTTTTAATAGTCATTTAATTATTTTCAAATTACATTTATTGCTATGACTATAGTTTTATTATGTTTTTATCATGAAACAGGTATTTTTAATCCATTTGATGTTGCTCTGAAACAAGTCTTACAACTGAAGAACAGATTAGTCGTGCAGATTTATTTTAAGAATGATTTGACCACAAAGCATACTTTTTCTCCTTATTTTTCGAGCTTTGTTAAAAATGAGAAAGGATTTGAAGTGCACTTTTATCTCTTTTTCAAGCTTCGATAACAGCAAAAAGGGAACCCCTGGAGTCTTCTTTCAGCTCTTTTCAGACTTTGATAATAGGAAAAGATTGTCAAGCACTTGTCTTTTCGAGCTCGTAAAAGTAAATGAATTGATATCTACTCAGTATAATTTTAACCCTTTTCTGGACTGAGATAGATTATTTACTAAAAAAGAATACCTTGGTTAAACATGACCAAAGAGGTTCTCTCAGATATTGTTTTACACTTTTTCGGGTCTGAGTGACAAATTTATGAAAAAGTACTTATGGATTTTTCTTTCGTCCTCTTTTTCAAACTCTCTAAATATGAAAGAGGACCAGGCTATCACTGTTGTTAAGCTTGTTAAAACATAAAATAGCGACGGGTTTGTCGATCATGGAAACAATCGAGTTTCATTCATCGCTAGACTCGTTAAATTATTAAATAGCGATACTTTATTCGCCCGAAGGGTTGAATTATAGATCAATCAAATGTTATCCTCCTCAAGCTTGTTAAAAAATAAAGAGGTACTGGTCGACAAATGACCGGGGAAAATTTGGGAAAATTGAGCACAATTGTTTACGTTAGCAAGTCGCTCTTGAACATGACACTTCCTTCACTCCATGTCCGTGACTGTTTGCGTTGGGTAATCTTCCTGACGGTTCATTCATACCTATGGTTCAACATACCTTTACTTCATTTTTGGGTCAATGCTGCCAACTCATCTCAGTGTCGCTGATATGTTCAAGAGAAGTCATCCAGTGAATACTCATCCTTCTCCAATACTCATAAACCTTCATTTTCATGACCGTCATCCCTGAAAATTTCTATATAAAGTCATACCCTTGTCTCTGAAATCAGTAACTCCCGTTTTGCAATAAGGTGACTTCTTGTCGATTACAAATCAATATCCAGAAAGTTCACTTAGAAACATCTGATTCCAGTACCATGAGGCTTGTTACAGCATTGACAAGATCCTCGCTTTCGGACCTTTGACTGAAATATTTTGTTTGGCATTCGATGTCAAATCATCTATTCACGCCTTGCGAAATGTACTGCAGTACCTTGAGGGCAATTGACATTAATGGTGGTTCTCTCGCATTTGTTAACAAGTCACATCATTGGCTGATAATCAAACGATGTCTTTCCATGTTCGACTAAAAATCATATATTCACATGGCTAGACTTGTACCCGAATGATAGAGTGAATGAGATAAGAAGACCCCAGATCTAGTTTCATCCATCCAGGATGTGATTTTAGGATGTGTAAAACACATCATCTGTATGGTGACCTTATTTACAAATTGTCATCCAAACATGGGCCTATATCTGTAGGCATGTCTGCATTGGGCAACATTCCAATGAAGATGACTTTCTGAATTATGTACATGTTATTAGATTGTTTATGTGTTGAACATGGGAATGCCTACCCTCAGCAATTATGATCAAAGAGGATATATCATGATGTAATGTATTGTAAGATTGATGCATGTGACCACTCCGCTTCATCTCCAGCCCATCACAGTGTAAAGCATCTCAATCAAATGCTATTATTATTATTTTGACTTCATGCTTTAGGGGGAAATTTTTTATAGGTCAATTTAAGCATCATTCCCAATGACCTGGTTAACTAGGCATCATCTCCAAGACCAATGAATAAGGGTCTATCGTCCCCTATCATTTCAAGTTGCTACATGCCCTAAGACAAAGAACAAGACAAATCATTCATGACTTTCATCAAGCAAAGGTTTCCAAGATTTGAAGTTCATAATATATCATGTGAGAGCTCATCAATGTTGCCTCTAAAGGGACTAAGTGCGTTGCATACGCAGGTAGCCCCATGCAAGGATTCTCTGCAAAGAACTTCCTGACATTCATAGGTGTGTTGGTCACATTGGGAGCGAAATTCTCATTGTTCCAGAATCTCCACTTGCCCAGTGCCTTCTAGAAGAGTTCACATGTGTCAAGCTTCGAATCCATGTGTCCATTTGACATCTACAAGATTGGGAACATGTCTTGCCTATTATTGGAAAGTCATTGATTGTAAAAGTACCTTCAGCTCCTCTATAAATTGAGCATAGATCCTAGTGCTTGAGAAGGAAAAATTTGAATAGAGAAATGCTGGTGGAATTTCAATTGAGAAGATTTGTGTAACATCTGTTGGAGAGATTTATACTATGATGAGGTTGGGATGCTTCTGGAGATGATCACTTCAAATCAGTCACTAGGTTGTAACCTCCCCTTCTATCATTAATAAAGAGCACAATTTAATTTTCCCTATATTCATCTGTATTGTCTTTGACTTTCCATATTTCAAGCTCTTAGTTGATGTATATGGTTTATGCTTTACTGATTTAGCAAACTAACTTGAATAGACATATTTATTATTGCTATCTTCTGTTGTTTAGTGTTCATTCTTGCAGGAAATATTTTTCACAGCCAGCTAGAATTTGAAGCTACAACAGAAGTGACAGAAGGAATCATTTGGAAGCGCTTGGATTCCAAGTAAGCCTCTAATCCATTCTGTGTGTCTATTCTTAGTTAGGAAAAGTAGTCATATAGTCTTTAATCTATTGTTCTAGATTAGCACCTGTCTAGGGAAGCGTGTTTTATCTGTAATTCACAATTCTGTCCAACAGAGATAACTAGAATGTCGGTTTGGGTTCGGCTGTATAATCTACCGCTTCATTTTTGGAATGAATATGTACTAGAAGGCATTGGAAACACTATATGGAGATACATCAAAACAGATGTCCAATGCTTGGAGGAGAGAATATTCACTTTCGTAAGAATCTACGTGGAAGTGGACCTCAGCAAAGGGTTATCAAAAATTATCCAACTAATTCATAACCAACAAAAATGGAAGCAACATCTTGATTATGAAAACACTTCATTTAGGTGTAGGATATGTAGGAAAATTGGTCATCTACAAAACACATGTCCGGATGGAAAAAGAGAAAATTGAAGAAAGAAGAAGACATGGAAAGCATCCAAAGGATGGAAATTCCCCTCGGGTGGACCAGAGCAAGAGACAGAGGAAGAAGGGGATATACCCATACAAAAAAAAAGCAAACAGATTGCCTCCAATCCAGGGGTACCAGACCATGAGGTACAAGACCCATTTGAGTCAAACATGGCGTCTCAGCCGGAAAAAGCTATGGTGGATGCTTCACCTACTGAGGATCGTTCTGTTATGAAATCAGGTGATAATAAAAGATCTCATGTGTCTGAAAGCTTGGATTCTGAGAAAGAAAACTCCATGAGGAACAATGAGTTGGTCTTGATTCCTTCCTCCCTGCATTCAGGGACTTGGAAGATCGTTCAAAAGAGAAAAGGTGAGCGTAAAAATCCCATCCTTGCTGGCAATAAGTAAATACATGAGTAGCTTCACTACAGTGTGGGCATGAGCACACAGGCCCTTTGGGTGTCCTGAATGCTTAATTGCATGTACTAAATGTAACTCTTCATTTTTTTATAATAGAAAGTTGTTGATTTTCCCATGGAAAAAAAACATGTATATGTTTGCAATTTAATTTTCGACTGACATTGAATTATACAGAAGCTTTATCATTGTGCATAGTGTGAAGAAAACTCCACACAATGAAAGCTCTTGACACTTCGCAATGTACTCCACAGTGCCATGGCATGTCATTTACATATTTCACATTGTATCAAGTTCCTGCTCATTCATCACACAAAACCATCATTTTCATTCTCATTTTCGGTTGTTGTAGATGTGCAGAGACAAGAATAGCAAAATTTGTACGGATGTGGCTTTCATTTTGTAGAGTGCAGATGTGTGGTGGAAGTGTGTGTGGATGTGGGAGCTATGCAGAGATGGATTTCATTATGCAAAATGTGGATGTGCACAGGAAGCGTGTGCGGAGCCGAGAATAATGACACGGAGCATTCTTGAAAAACGACAAATGCGAGCCCTGCATAGCCTTAATCAATTAATTATTTGTAGATACATGTAGCTAAATACTTATTATCAAATACACAATAACGGACAACGACTGTGTGGGACAAGGAACAAAAGCTTTTTCCGTGCAATGTTTCATATGTATGTAGGATTTTACCATGCATAATTTGGATTTTCGGAGGAATCTTTCATTGCGCCAATACAGAAAAATATTTTTTTATGCAAAATGTGGTAAAGCTTTCATTGTGTGCAAATAGCTCAAAGAGTGGGCAGAGAAATTGTGTGTAGAGTTTGTTAAAAAGAGGGGACTATATAGAGTTAATCATTTTTGCTTCGCACTCTATGTAATGCTAATTTACTATGTAGAGTCTAGGCATCAACAAAACATGCTAATTTTGGGATATGTAGAGGAAGGAGGAGTGTCTAGAGAATGGGTATATGTCAAGGTAAGGAAATATGGAGAATTACTGTGCACAATAAAAACTTCCACTCCACCTCCACACTCTGCACTTTCTGCACACTCTTTCTCATTCCTCCGTTAATGTATAGGTGCCAATAATAACAAAACATGTACCTCATATTTCTCTAACATTTTTATGCCTGAGATAATGTTGATAAGCGCAACCCCCCCCCCCCCCAAATTTTTTTGTTGAAGCTTTATCAATGTGAAAAGTGCGTAGAAAACTTCATACAATGAAATCTCTCAACACTTCGCAATGTACTCCACAATTCCATGGGGGGGCTAAACAAATCTCCATAAAGTTCATACGTTGTGTGGACTACAAAGCTTCCACCTACCAAACTGATAACCATAATTGTACGCCATTAGGCATGGGGGGTGGGGGGGTGGAACGAATCTCCATAAGGTTGATAACCATAGTAACAACATGTTTCATTATGTAGAGGAAGCTTATCTCTTTTTTAATTTGAAGAAGTTCATTGTATGGAGCTTTCAATGAAAGATTTTATTGTGCAGAAGAAGAATCCTCCACACAGTGAAAGCTTTTACTAAAATGAAACAGAAAAATTGTATATATTTGTATTTTCATTTTCGATTGACGTTGAATTGTACGGATTCTTTTTCATTTGTGCACAATGTGAAGAAAAATATGCACAATGAAAACTCTTGACACTTCACAATGTACTCCGCAATGCCATGACATACCATTTTTGTTTGAGTATGAAACAAAAAAATTGTGTGGGTAACATGAGTATATACATATTTCACATTGTATCAAGTTCTTGCTTGGTCATCAAATAGAACCATCATTTTCTTTTTCATTTGTGGTTGTTTTAGATAAATGAAGAAAGGAATAGTAAAGTTGTACGAAGATGTTTTTTGTTGTGTGGAGTACGCATGTATAGAGGAAGCGCCTGTGGAGGTGTGAGTTGTGCTTAGATGGATTTCATTGTGCGAAATGTGGATGTGTGGAGGAAGTGTGTTCATAGGCAAGAATAATGACACGGAGCATTCTTGAAAAACGAAAAAACATAGACCCCACATTTCCTTAATCAATTAACTAGCCTCAGAGGAAAAAACAACTATTCCTTTTGTTTATTACTCCCCACTAAGTGCTTGATGATGTTACACGAATTTATTAGTTTACCAGACTCCCTCTCCAACCAATAATTTAATAAAAATATGTTGACAAAAATAAATTAAAATTTACTAATTTCCTAAATTTATTATAAATTTGTAAATGAATTCATAAACACATTATCATAATAATCATCATGTTTATCATAATAATCATTCAGTGATATATCTTGAATTTTAAACATATCTTCAATTTTAAAACGTGTAAGTCTAACCAACTCTTAAATTGAAATCTTATTTATCCATTTCATTTTACTTTTTATACAAATTATAAATATTAAATTTTTGAATTTATTTCCTATCCATACTTAACACCATTAAACTCCTTAAATAAACCTAAAATTCACTTAATCCATTAATAATGATTAATGAAAGAATTATTAGCAAAAAAATAAGTACATTGAAAACCCAAAATCCAAGTTGAAATGCATTCTCAAAACGAAAAAAATAGTGTCAAATTCCAGACATGATTACCAAATTCTTGAGAGGTCGCCCAAAAAGGGTCTAACCAAATTTCACCAACAAAGTGCTTTGCCTAGCGACCTCAACAATTTCCAATGTCACGATCCACATTACGTTTTATGATAAAATAAGATTGTGTTAGGTACTCTCTTTGCGCTTTTTTTGGAAATCTCATTATAGTATTCAAGCTTCAATATTTCCAATGTCACGATCCACATTACGTTTTATGATAAAATAAGATTGTGTCAGGACTTCTCTTTGCGTGTTTTTTGGAAATCTCGTTAAGCTTCAATGTTTTAGATGGGAGTTGTCTATGGATATAACATAATAGTTTGTTGTTTACCGATACAATATAATAGTTTGGATGGCAATTTTTTGCTGGAATCTGGTTTTAAAAAATTCAAAAAATCAGGTAATTGGAGTGTTTGAATCGGATTTTTGATGGTGGAAATGGATTCAGCATCATCAAAAACCCTTAAGGCACCCAAAATGCTGAAGTTTAACCACTGTAACCCAGATTTTCAAAAATCTTTGCCGAAATTTTTAATAATATTACTAAATTTTCTGAATTATTCTATAGGTTTTTAAACTACAGCATTTAGATGTTTCGAGTTTCATCTAAATTTATTTTCACTTAAAAAACAATTCAAATATTTTTACAAAGAAATTTTTTGAAAAAAAAATAATTAATTCACGAGAAATGGTGAAGTGGGCAAAACTGTAGCCTTGATAAACAAGGCCTATGTGTCTCTCTTGAACATTTTGACTATAAACCTCTTGCATATGGTTTGCATATGGTTTCCAGCAAGACATGGGTACATTTAAGAGAATAGATGTCATGTGTGTGGGAATTTCAAAATTTAAAGTGCATCATTGCAATTATTTTCATTTGCTTTATGTCATTTTTTTTTACAATGTATTTATTTTTTTATATCTCCATTGAGTGCATTTTGGGTGGTTGAGAGGGTTTAATGATTATATTCTCGTCTAGATTTAAGTCTTTTGTAACTTGATGTTTTACGGCAACTTTTTTTTATATTGTTTTTATTTTTTTATATGTCAATTGAGTGTATTTTAGGTAGTTGAGAGGGTTTAATGATTAAATGCAAGTCTTATTGTAACATGTTGTTTTATTGACAGCCACCTTTATAATGATTGATTATGTTAACTCTTTTTTTATTCTAGCCAATAAAAAAAAGAATTATATATATATATATATAGAGAGAGAGAGAGAGTCAACATATATATATATATATATATATATATATATATATATATATATATATATATATATATATATAATGATTGATTATGTTGACTCTTTTATATATATATATATATATTTATTTATTTATTTATTTATTGCCTATTCTTATCTAGTAAATTATTTTAATAAGTTACTAATTCAATTACTTTAACAAGTTTCCAATTCAACATAGTTGAAAAAAATAAAAATATAAAAGAAAAAACCACCCAATTCAATCTTTTTCTCTAGCTTTCTCTTTATGTCTCAAACAGGTTTTGAATGTAAATGAGTTCCAAGAAGCACAATCAAACTGAAAGAAAACTTAAAGAATATCCCCACATATTTTCAAACTTGACTTCACTTTCCACTCTAAAATAAATATAGAATTTTGGTTTTTGTGGAATACATGTATATGTTCACTTCAATTGTAATTGGATTTGTTTTTCATTTTGAAATTTCTTTACACATTAAATTTAAAAAATATAAATTTAATATACTTGATAGAGCAAAGTTATAGCTACTTGAAATAAAACACAATGCCACTTCAATCATTTTCGGGGACCCCATGTCTGGGTCTCAAAGGGGTTTTCACTGTAAATGAGTTTATAGTAAACAGTAACCCGGAAAAATTTATAATGTAATATTTTATTAAGTTTTACATTGTTTTATATATTTGGGTTTATTATAATGTTTTGAATTAATTTTATTTATTTTTAGATGTTTTTATTATAACTTTTATTTAATTAGATAATTATATGAAAGATTACATATATTATTTTTATATATGTAATAATAATTTGGAGGTAGTTATTTTTTAATTTTAATTGGAATTATAGTATTAACAAAAATATCAATGGAAGATAGAAAATTTATTATGGATTTGGAGACAATTGTAAGTTTGCATATTATTGAATATGAGATTTAAACACACTATTCATTGAGACTCTCATCACCTTATTATTTTATATGAATGGGATCTTTTTGGATGCAATATTTCCAAAAAGTGAAGAAGATAGAACATATTCAAAAGCTATCCTAAGCTCATTGAAGTAAGCCTTTCTCCTAATTGAAAGTATGGCTATGATTAGATATCTTTTGTTTAAGAAGAGGATAACAACATGGAATACAAGAGGTTTCTAAAATTGCTTTTAACTCTAGCCAAAATCACATTCAACTCAAGAGAGAATGGCATAAGAATGTCCAATCTTGGCTAGACCATTAGGAGATAAAAGAGGAGATAAAGTAAAGATAATATTAAAATATTATTATATCATTATATCAAAATTTAAGGAAAATTTGTGGTGTGCTAAAGAGTGAGAGGAAAAAAGGAAACTAAGATAGATATTATCAAGAGGTGCTCAACCCAAATCTCTAAAACAAAAAATATCTCTATGTCTTGACTAAGATAAAGAAGAAAATAAAGGTGTTAGACGTATGTCACTGTTGTGACACTAAAAGACTTGAAAATGAAAAACTCTTTCTTTTAGATTTCGTGACTTATACTTAAGTTAGATATAAATTTCAAAATATTTGTCACACTACTTAGATTATATATCAATTAAATAATTACGAAAAATAAAATGAGAGATTTTTGAATATTTACTTTTCAAACTCTAGTAAAAAACACCTTTAATTTGGTATAAAAATTTTAAATGTTAATTATATCATAAGAAGATAAACTTATTTTATAAAATATTGATATTATAAAAGAATTAAATACATTTACATTAAATTAAAAGAAAAAAACATATATATATATATATATATATATATATATATATATTTCACGAGGGGAAAGCTCACGGGAAATCTGGGCGTACTTCCCCAAAATTTCTGGATGGTACGCGCAGTAAACCGTTCAGCGGACTTTCGGCGCCTGACCCCAAAGGACTCAAGGATCAAACCCGTGAACTCCCTCAACAGAGAGGCCCACGTATTGGCTCACTACCACTTAAGCTAACCCTTGGGGCTAAAAAACATATATATATATATATATATATATATATATATATATATATATATATATATATATATATATATATATGATCCTAAAAAAATTAAAATATTAAAAAATTAAATTAATTTAAATGAAATTTTATTGGATTTTAATAGAAAAAATTAAAACTAAAATATTTTAAATACCATATATACTAATACCATCTTAAAACCAATATCAATTTGGTTGAAGAAACCATCATTTTGATAAATATTATTTTGAGTTGGAAAGTGAACATTTGGGTCAGTGTTTTTGGCATGACGCGTTCATGTCTGAGAGAGAGGGGCCAGGGAAAAGATTGAGGTGGACGAGTAAAGCAATTTGGAAGGATGGGTCAAAATTTGAATGAGCACCACCGTTACTTTTTCTCCTTGTCTGTTAAGCATGGTGTCTTTGAATGGGCACCACTCTTTGACTAGATGGAGATTTTTATGCTCTAAACATGACTATTTTAATATATATTTGTTGATATTTTATATGATTGATGATGAAATTTTTATTATTAATTATATTAATTTAATATAATTTTATATAAATATTTTTTATTGGATTAATTATAATTAATAATTAAATTGGTTTAGATTTATTTTATTTTTGGATATATCAATTATAGAGATCAAATCTTTTGAGATTGAAATTTTTTTGAAAAATCTTATAAAGTGAAAAGAGATTTGATCACTCTAGGTCCTTGATAGATTTGGAATTCTAGTGATAAATTAAGATATGCTTGTTTTGAAATGTTTATTTTAGTTTGGTTACGAGGATGATAGATTTGAACAAACCTTATTTATTCAATTTTGATACATGTACATACATATATACCATAATGTTTGTTGGTTATGAATAGATCTAATGGTTAGTGAAAGCTAAACATTATATTATTGTTTTATTGTTTTATTTATATGCTATGTTTATATATTGTGGAAGCAACTAGATGATTTAGCATGATAGGCCATTAAATGGAGGTGGAAATGAGTGTATTTTAGAAATATTTCTAAGGACATGTGAGTGTAGAATAAGTTCTTTTAGCCACCTTGGATTAAAAATATTACACTTTTGAAAATAAATTTTGGAGGAAAATCAAGAAGTAAAGGTAACTCCTCATTTTTTTTTCTTTTAAAAATAACTAAAAAACCTAATTTGCAAGGATAAAGGAAGTAGATATAACTATGTTATACAATTTGTGTGATACCGATTTATCTTTCAATCCTTAATAGCCCAACAATGGTGAGTAGTCCACAACCTAACTTCTAACACTACGATCAAAGTAGAGTAAGTCCCCCACGAGGGGTAAAACTATGTCTATTTGTTTTATGTTAATTTTTTTGCCAATATTTTCAAGTTTAACACTAAAATAATGGATCCCTTCAAATAATTGATTGTGAAGTGGCATGTTTCATGTTGTTTAGAACTTCACCTAGTTTGTAATTTGGAATGTTGTCAATAACATAAGTTCTTGAAAACCACCTGATCATATGGCCTAGACTGATAGTCTAGCATTTTGGTTTTGAGACAATACATAAGCATGTTTATCAATAAGTTTGTCTTTAAGCATATGTGTAATCAATTTTTTGTGTATATTAATGAATTATGGTTTTGACTTAGCTTTAAACATTATGTTTTCATTTTATTCCATTTATTTGTTGCATATATGTTCACTGTTAGCTTAGTGGCAACTGCTATACATCTTTTTTCTACTCATTTTGGGCGATTAACTTAACTTATTTTGACCATATCCTAGTCATTTCTACATTTCAATTAACATACATAATTCACTTAACACTTTTTATAGCTCATCTTACCTAAATGTTTAGAAATATTAATTATTATAATGGTTAAAAATAGTCACTTTAACTTTCCATGCATTCATTTCACTTAGCATTACTTCATAATAGATAGACTTAGAATAATTTCTAATATGACAATTTAATAGAAAATTTACAACTAACATAAGACTTATTTATTAAAATAAATCAAGTGCATTGATTGGAGGACCAATACCCTTATGGAGAATGGATTCATTAATTGATTTAACTAAATAACCTAATTGCATAGGTTTAGTGAATCTAGGTCTTGAATCAATCTATGTTACCATCCATATTTTTTCCTTGACAACCTAACAAGGGTGCTTTCCATTTTCTTTCATGTTATCCATTCCAGGAATCAACATAAATGGTGAACATACTATGGTATGAACACTCTTAATCTTTTTAGGATTCTCAAAGTCTTCATATTCGAAAACAAATTCCACCATTATGTTTATCTCATCAAGATCTTTCTAGCGATATAAATTTTACCTCAATTAGAGTCATGGGTAGAGAGTTATGCCCCTTAGAAATTTATCCCATTTAAGAGGCCATGTCATCCAGGGAAATCAATGTGGAACCCACGTGGCCACATCTAACCCATGTGGTAACACACCACCGCCATGTTGGGGTCCAAATGAAACTCATGTCATAAAAGTACCAACACATGCTTTTCTCCCCGATATCATGGCTTCTTGGTACTATCCTTCCTAGGTTGATATTCCTTATTAACCATCTTACTAGTGTCATGTTTCGCTAGGGTTGCATACCTCAGTGCTGCATATCTCGAGGTAATTATTTCCTTGGCATCTTTCCTTGGTATTATACTTACCTGGGATCACTTCCCCCAGTTTCCATTTCCCCAGTCTGATATTATTAAAACAAGGATTAAACATTGATTAAATGTCACAAGTAAAGGGACTACTAACTAATCCCAAGAATTCCATTCAACGGATTTTTATGGAGAAACATGTTATCTTAAGGGCTCTCATCATTTCATCAATTCAAGGATATATACAATAAACTTCCATTACTTTTTTTCATGACTTGCAATCTGCTTAAACTTATTTAGAGGATTTTGAACATCAATTTACCACACATGAAAACACATGTTCTCATCACTATACATGACAAGTTATAGTCTATTCCATCTACTAGACATTTTCAATCCTCTAAAAAACTTAAATTCATATATACATAAGCCATTGCTTTCAAATAAGAGAGCATAAACACACAATTCTCATATCAATCATGAACATAACATTGAACAACACAATCCAGACATGCATTAACATTCATATACATACCAAGACTCATACTAGTCATAACTAAAGCAGTGAAAATCACAATTCATGATTCAAATATATAGATGTGATATATGTACGTCTCAAACTAGTTGGTCGTTGAAGGAGGGATTTCCAATCTCCACCTAACCATAGGCCAACTATATTGCAAATTTCTTGTAGCTAATCACCCTCGATTCAAATCCAATGTCTGAGGAGATGCTTGCTCAGGTATTTCAAACTAAAGGCTTGGTTAAATAACCAAAGTATAAATCCATTGTCTAGGTCGTTTAACAACTTCCTTCTAACAACAAACACCAAGGTGGTTTATCAGTTGTACCTATAGTAAGTACCAGGTGCTTTACTGGTTGTTTCCTAGTAGTAAGAAAACACCATAGTGACTGACACTCTTTCTTCTAAGTTCATTCACAAGGATTAACCCAAGGTTAAAATGTGATAATGCTCAGTCTCAAGAGTGATGCAGGGATACTGCATAAAACATATCCTTGCCATCAATAGAGTGTGAACTCTCTTAAATTACGAAATGATCACTAAAATATTCATTAAAATCATGTAGATTCAACTAAAATATATATGAAGAGAGAGCCAAACAAAAAACAAATACGTGCTTATAATAATAACAAGAAAATTCAGATTCAAATCATTTTCCCGAATATTACATTTGTGGGCCTCTCGGCTCTCACCCCTTTACATAAAATCTCACACCATTTCTCTCTATCTCTCTCTGTATTCATCACTGTTTTTTTTCCTCACAAAATCCTCATATTTATACATAATTATGGATTAATTTGAATCCATGATTTCCTCCACACAAATCTCAACCAAATCCTAAAATATCTTCATCCCTTCCTTGACTCAACTAAGTTCCATTTAACGAATTTCTAATCCTTAGAATATCTACCCAACCAAATTCCACTCATATCCTCAATTTATTAAGAGAATATTTACAATAAACCTCACACTCAGATATTTCTCTCAATTTATTAAGAATGAGCATAATAATTTATAAAATAATTAAAAAGACATCACCCCCTAATTACACAATATTTTAATGAAAATCATGCAGGATGCTCCTGCATCAGAATCCCCATGTAGAGAAGTTTCCATAGACTCTTGTCTATGATGTCTGCCACTTTTCTGTAATAATGCGACAGCCACAAGTCTCAATGACTTGTCCCCTCCAGGATTCCAAACTCTGTTTTACCGTTGGTATTTTAAAGTATCAACTCCCTTTTGTAATTCATCACCAACATCACTCACTCTTTGAATCGGGTTCCATCCGTCATTTCCTCTTATTCTTTGTTTGATGTTTCTGTCTCCAATTGCGTTTAACGCTCAACTTTCTGAAATGAAGAATAATCAAGAACCTCTCCTTGATCACAACTATATTCATTGATTGCTCCTATAGTATCAAATTTCTCCTCTGGTGTTGTACCTGCATTCATAAAAAACTATTAGTTTTAAAAAGATAAGACCTTTCGGCCTCTTTTGATTCTTCAAGCACCAATATCCCATTATAATCCTTCTAGATTTCAGAAGATCCTGTTTTTAATTGTTGGTTGTCTTCATCTTTATCCTGCTGGATCAATACTTCAATTTCATTTATGTCTCTAAGGACATAACTTTCTTGCTGCTCTTGATCTTTCATCTCATCTTCAAATACCTTAATTTCACTTATTTCAACATGATATTTATTAATGTTTCCTTATGTATCTACAACCACATTATTATTTGAAGAGTTAAAACACTCCCTTAACTCTATAAATGTTAGAAACATTTCATCCTTATCATGCATAGAAACTGTAATCTCTTTTGTATCAGGTTCTGCAAATTTCATCTCCCCTTCAGATTCCTTGAGCCATCGTTCCAAGAACTCTATTTCCATGTGAAAACTTTCCAACATTTTATCACAACCTTCACTCTCAGTTTCATTGTTCTTCTGGCAATCCTCCTGAGTTATCATGTTTTCTGTATCATCACATTGCAAAATTATTTCATCAATTTCATTAAACAAATTCATTTGTTTACCTCCTTGGAATATCACTTCGGAATTTTCATTATGATTCTACTCCATAACAGCTTAAACTGGTTTTCTTACACCAAACAGGAATTCATCTATGATTTCGTTATGCTTCCATAAATCAGCACCTTCCTCCTCTGAAAGGCATTCTCCATCATACTTCACCTCAAGAGTTTCATTCATCTCTGTAACAGTTTCACCAGACTGTCCACCATCTTTTGCACATCCTGCAAACATACACAAACTATGAGACTTAAAAATACAAGGCTTCATGGCCTCATCTGCTTCTCTTGTCAACATATCTTCCAATTCTTCTAAACTATTCCAATATTTCAGGAGATCTTTCTCATTGATCTCTTCACCCAGAATTTCACCCTATTCTAGGCCACAAATGGAAACTTCCATTTTCAACTCAGCCTCTTTGATTTCTTCACATCTCATTTTCACACTCATCATCTGCTCGAGCTTCCTCAACTCTTCTATCAAATGTATGTTTACCTGTTGTTCCCTCTTTGCGTGTAGCCTTTGCCATTCCACTTTCTTCCTCATGGTTCAACCATGTCTCTGGTCTTTCGTATTTCTCTGAAACAATTCCATCAATAACTCAAGGTGAACTGCTATCTCAGCTTTCTCCCTCTCATACTCTTCATCAGTCAACTGCTTACATATGCCATTTTCCTTGGCATCTTCCTTCTTTCTTCTGTTGCGGTATTTCTCAGAACCTCTGAAATGACTATCAACAGTCATCTTCTCCTCCTTTCTGAACTTCATTTGTTCACTTGTGGATTTCATTGAAATCCCCTTTTCATCAAGCTTTCCTACTTTCCATCCAAAAATACAAGATCTCTTCCTACACTTGACCTCTTGTGGTTCTCTTCCTTGGAATCATTTTTGGCAACTCTCTTGCTCCTCTTTGCTGCAAACAACAACTTCAGTAATGCTTGTGTTACAATGACCAACTCTTTGGGTGTCGGGCTCTGCCGATCATGCACCCAATTACATTCAAATCTTTGACTTGATTTAATACTCTTTGACTCCATACTTGACATCAACTGTTCATCTTGGATGAAAAATACACCCTCTTGTACAATAACTCAATGGTTTAACTTGACTCAAGTTGTCTAAATTTTCATTTGACCTTAACATCTTATTTGACTTCAAGGCTTGACCCAATAATTACGGTAGTGGATATTTTGTCTCTAATTCAAGTTATACAATATACCAATGAACATCTAACATTCTCATGATGTAAAATCTCCCCATTACCAATTCTCTCTCATACTTCATTCTTATAAAAATATCATTACATCATCTCCCATTATCACTCATGATACTTAAGCCTTTAAATCGAAATGCAATCCACTTTTCCCAAGATTTATTTATGATGAAAATAAAATAAATCATTAATTTCCAACATTTAAAATACCTCTTGATATGAGTGATCATACCGTATGCTCTCTTCAATAAACCTTTTCTTTGCAATGTCCATTCTCCGGATTTCATTCTTCTGTGTCGTTCTTATCACTATGAATATTTGCATGCCCTTCATACCATAACCTCTTCAAAATGCTTATCATCTTAGCGTAGAAATTTTTCATGTACTTCCATGCAGCTCCTTCTTGCAGTGATGGTTCTCATGCAACACCGTCTCTCTTCAGTGTACAAACCAATTCCTTCATGGGAATTTTCCAATACTTCTCTTTAACATGGTGGCATCAACATATTTCTCCGGCAGCAACAAACACAAACTACACTATCTTCGGGACAAAAAAATGTGAACACTTTCACGTGCATTAGAAGCAACGATCAATCATGATCTTTAACTTATTATCTCTCTTAAAATATCTTTCTTCCCACTCATTAATTTTGGTGAAACACTCGTAAAGCACTATTCTTCTCAATCTGAATTACATATCCATTTTACGTTATTTAAATAACATAAAAACTCATTTGACTTACCACCTTCATAGTGTGCCCACCGATAGTTCTTGAGCTTCTGCACTACAGCTCTTCTTCCAAAGTGTCAATATATATAGCAGTGAAAAATATTATCAAAATACTTGTTAAAAGAACAAAGATAATACATCGCTGACCAAAAATTCTTAGTACCACCATCTCATCCTCTACCAGAAAGCACCTCAAATCTTCATGCACTTCCAACTTGCACACATGTCATCACTGGATGATTTTTCTGTAATCACAATTTTGTTTTACGTAGCAGATGACTTCTCTACAGCAACTTCCCCTTTTCTTCATTTAGATCATAGAGATTTCGGTTTTAGCTATGCATTCAAAATTATTGGTACACCTTCAAACCCTAAATTGGTTCGGATCCTGAAAATTTCATTTTCAACAGAAAAATAAAATAATGTTCCCTCACGGATCTTCGATCTTCGTGGGCATGCGAGATTCCCCATCCACATTCAAATATAGTTTCGTATCAACTCAATTCTCACAAATTTCCCAATAAATAGAGCATCCTCGCAAATGACATGTCTACGCTCAGAATTCCCATGAATCACCTATTTACAACCAATATCCTTTAATTTCTCAACACTGATATCTTCAGTGAAAACCCCACACTTTCCAATCTAGGAATTTTGGGCAGAAAATACGATCGATTTAAAGAGCTATTCACTTGGTCAATATAAACAAATGGAGGTGCTACACCAATATCTACATCATCTTCAAGTTTTTCATTATTTAATTTAGTAACAAAATTTGCAATGGAATCCTTTGTACCATTTCATTTTCAATTGCCTCAACGAAGAACTTACCAGTGCCTGCTATAGTGACAACTTCGCGACATCCATTGCCAACAGTTTGAACATTCCTCTGCACTTTCTTATTCTAATATCCTCAGCCTTTCCATCGCTGCTCAGAGTCAATATAGCTCTATCGATTTCTGCAATCTTCTTTCTTTCCTCAGAGACATGCACCGACAGACAGGAAAGGGAACATATATTCCCTCCTTCAAGTCCATGCGTGAGATCTACTTCCTAAATTTAACTGAAGAAAAATAATTTGAATTCCCAAAGTCGTGCAGCGTCTGAGGATCGAATTTTCTACAGTGAGTTCTTTACATCGTTGACACTGGTTGGAAGAAAACATTTTCAGGTTTTAATATGAAACAATTGATTGCAACTTTCCCAATCGGTCTTCACGAAATTTGTCATTCCCCTTTCAGCGCAACTTTAACTCTTCATACTTAATCAACGTCTAGCACTCTGATACAAATAGTAGCATAATACTTAATAAAGCAATTACCGTTTAGGAGGAGGTTCATAAGGAAATGGATGTCGTCCTGCAAGCCATGTGTTACTGCTAACGCAAATAAGAATTTGAAATCGTTGTTATACAATAATAACCCAATGCAAATAAGAATTTTAAATCATTGTTTATACAATCATAAACCAATTTGTCCCTCAGTTACAAGAATATAAACAGTGGCTCACTCTTGGCCAAATGCAATAGTGCAGCTATCTCCAAAGACAACCATGAAATCGGCTTTCCTCACAGCAATCCAGACTACATGGCATTCCTCCGTGCTCCTCCACGCAGGCTTAGGACAATGGCAAAATATTTGATTTATATGAATAATGACAGCGCTCAAAAATAATACAGAAAATGACTTACGCAGGGCGTCAAGCAGCAAATGACAGTGCTCCTTTTCAACCCATGCAGTCTTGGCCTTCAGCCCAGCACTGGCCTGATTCACTCCTCATGAAAATAAGCTCTAGAATAAGTTATCAAATATCCAAATCTTTGCTCCATACAACCCTTGAATAGTTGTATATTCAACATATCCAACAAACAGATGCAACGTTCAACCTACCGACGAATAGATGTAGCTTTCAATCTGGTCAGCAGTCAACTAGTCGATCTTCTCTACATAGAAAACCACCTCACACTACGCAAACAACGTCCTCACAGCTATGTTAGCCACATTTTTTTTTGTGGCATCTATGAAAACTTCTGCAGTTTCCACTTAAAATGTTTCTCCTTACGCTCTAACACACTGCATCTTTTTCCACACAAAATTATATGGAAACACATTGTTTCTCTTTTGATCAAAGCCAGTGACTATCCATGTGATATTTGAGGCAATGATATCAATAATTTAAAATTATTGGGAAACAATCTGTCTCAAGAAACTCACGCTTTTCTCTAGGTGTCATTCAATCTATTCAAATCCTCTAGCAATTGAATTCTATAGCAAGCTCCCACGGAGTTTGGTAACACATAGAACTACGCTTTTCTTCTTCAAAATTCCCTTCCAAAAATAGCTCATGTCCTCTACAACTCTTAAGTATCATATCTCCCAAAAATCTTCACGGAATGATCAACAAGCATGAATGTTTCAAGCTCTGATACCAAATGATGCAGGGATATTGCATAAAACAGATCATTGCCAACAATAGAGTGTGAACTCTCTTAAATTACGAAATGCTCACAAAAATCTTCATTAAAATCACATAGATTCAACTAAAATATATATGAAGAGAGAGCCAAACAACAAACAAATACGTGCTTATAATAATAACAAGAAAATTCAGATTCAAACCATTTTCCCAAATATTAAATTTGTGGGCCTCTCAGCTCTCGCCGCTTTACATAAACTCTCACACCATTTCTCTCTATCTCTCTCTGTATTCGTCGCTATTTTTTTTCCTCACACAATTCTAATATTTATACATAATTATGGATTAATTTTAATCCATGATTTCCTCCACAAAAATCTCAACCAAATCCTAAAATATCTTCATCCCTTCTTTGACTCAACTAAGTTCCATTTAAGGAATTTATAATCCCTAAAATATCTGCCTAACCAAATTCCACTTGTATCCTCAATTTATTAAGAGAATATTTACAATAAACCTCACACTCAAATATTTCTCTCAATTTAATAAAAATGAGCATAATAATTTATAAAATAATTAAAAAGACATCACCCCCCAATTACACAATATTTTAAGGAAAATCAAGTAGGATGCTCCTGCATCAAAGAGTTAGAATCCATTTTCTAGGTAGTTTATCAATTTTTTTCATAGCCAACGCCATGAGGTGTTGTGTCCAATTTCCATGTGGTTTATTAGCTACTCAAAAAGCACCATATTGATCTAGATCAATGCCTTGTCTGGGTGGTTTATCAACTATAAAACAAGCACCACGGTGATATAGTCATCTACTAAGCCTCCCAATGATGACACAAGATTGTACAAAACATTCTAGTTCCCTCACACAAATCATGGGGATTTCTCCCAATTGTCATGGATTTAACTCTTATACAAGGTTCTGTATACAAGCCTGAATGCCACTCCTCCTTCTGCTTCCCATCTCCAACCACATTTACACACATCAACAATCAATTAAATTCTCCTAACACCATTCCACTGAGAACATCAACACCAAAACTATCCAACCCATAGAGAGGGAGTGTGACATCCTCTGTGGGTTAATTCCCCTTATAAACATTTAAAATAATTCATTGTAATTATGTAACTATAACATTTAAAATGGGTGAGAGAGGACATGGATTCCATTGCTTGAGAAGGGAGATTTCTTGATGAAGTGGTTTTAAATATTAGTCATGGGATAATTGAGTCATTTTGAATGAGTTGATTGTGTATTAACTCAATTGAAAAACAAGGTTGTGCTCATGTTCTTATTGGGGAAAGGCTACAAGAAATAAAAGAATAAACTTTTAATGCAAAGTATGGGATAGATTGTCAAGGCTAGTTAGACCATGTGGACCACTTATAATGATAGAACCATTGTGGCTAAGAGAAGAAAATTAAGATAAAGACACTCTAGATTCGCATTCTCGCTCGCTGAGGAGGAGATACTATGTGCACGAAGGAGAAGAGGAGGTCAGGAGGCTCCTCTAGAAAATAGATAGAGGGGGGTCGCGGGGCTCCTATTGAAGTAAACAAAGGTAGACCAAGAGTCGCCTATTGAAGAAAACATAGGGAGGTTGAGAGGCTCATATTGAAGAGAAATGACGTTTGATTGTATATGCACAAGCAGAGAAGGGAATAAGAAAATATAGGGAGGTCGAGAGGCTCTTGATGATCCAAAAAATTTGTTAAGAGGGTAGAAAATAAATAAGAGGATTGAGATAATTTAGGAAGTAGAGAAACTATGATGATAATGCAATTGAGAAACCCATGAGGGCTTGCTAGCTGATAAACATAGAGTGAGCTCAGATGATAGTCTGGCTGAAAAACCCATGAGGTATTGTTGCTTGATGTGCCTTATAGGGATGATAAAACGACTAGAGACTGTGTTGGTTGCTACCTTCTGAGAGCTGAAGGCACCCAGTGCTAATGGGATAATAACAACTAATGGTAGTTCCATGGGATTGGGCTGAGAACACGGGTGGGAGTTCCATTGAGAAGCTATTGTAGAGTTCCCTCCTATTCCCTTAGAGGTAGCTCGACTTATAAAACTTATATATATATATATGAATTGAAACTCTCTATGTCCAACGTTAGTGTCCCGTAATTTGGCTGATTGGTAAACCAAATGACAGGGTAACATCAGACCAAGATTTGGAACCCTAGGACCTAGCCTTCCTAGACTCAGAGAGGGCTCTCTCTATTATGAAAAGGATGTAAACTTGTTTGCTTTTGTATATTTGATTTTAGGCTAGTTGTTAAGTATGTTTTGGTTTGTTTTGAGTTTTTTGAGGGGAACTGATTAAAAGGACAAATAAAGATGGAGTTCGTCAAATCAATGGGGCTATGGGGTCATATAAGGTCAAGATTGTCTTAATGATGGACAAGGTATTACTGCAGGGCCGATTTAGTCGAGGTAAATGGATTCTTTGGGTGAAAGTGAAATAAGATGAACACTAAGTTTGTGAAAGACAAAGACATTTTAAGAATAAATAGTTAAACAGTAAGCATTAATGAGGTAGGGCTGACCATTAATCTCTATGAACGAAACTCAAACTAATAAATGCAGAAAATAGACAATCCAATGATACATATAAGTATAAGACCCTCTAACTTTAGGAAAATCACCTTCAGGCTTTTGGGAAAACAAATAAGGTAAACAAACAACTCAATCTATGAAGAGGGAACTCCTAAATATCATATCCTGAGCTATCGGGAACTTTGAAATAAGACTGCAAAGCATGGACAAAGGGCAAGATCGAAACAAGACCTCTTTGGCTTAACTAAAACAACCTATAATTCAGAGAGATATTTCAGAAATGGAGTTTTGATTAGCTATGAGTAAGCAGGGCATACCGTGAATCATACTAGACAGCATACATAATAACCATTAATGAAACAAGTAACAAGTTCTTAGTGACCAAAGAACAATTAATAATTCTTTGACATGACCAAGAAAGATGAAAACATTTAAGCTGAAATGAATCAAGAAATTTGAGGTGCCTCCATGGGCATATCTCAAACTTATTCTTTACTGAACTACAACAAGAAAGAAGCATGAAAACATATATGAGAAACTAAGAAAACATAACAAATAAGAAACACAATACCATTCACCAAGCCATGGAATCCTACACACAATCCTCCTCCACCATCAAGTCAAGCAAGAGATCATCCACTTCATAAAACAAGTATTTCTTCAAATCTCATAGTGCTATGTATTGCTCTCTATAACTCAAGTTTTGCCTCTGATTACAATGAATCCTCTTGGATTATATAGGCCAAGGAGGAGGAAACCCACCTAGAGCAACTAGAATGCCATTGGCCAAAAAAAAATATCTAAACTGTCCTTGAGGCCTTACAAATTCCAAGGCACAAAATATCCTCTAAAAATATCTTTTCGAACTAAAATAGAAAAAAGGAATCACTTTTTAGGCCTGACACATGAAATAAACTTTCCTAATGCACATTTGGCCAGTCATACTCAGAAAACTGCTTTTCAGCAAAATTCTACAAGAACGTAGTAGCAGAAAAAATTTTGTCTTGCAGAGGAATTTTGAGGGACTTCCCAATGTTGAAATGAGGCTTGAGATGGCTCGTTGGAAAGCCCTAGATGTTGACTTTCTATAACTACTTGATTTTTTTTCAAATAGATTTTGGGAAGTCTATCAAAAATTGAAATGAGTGAAAAAAACCAAGAGTGTCGCGCCTGTTGATATGTGAGGCAGAAAGGTAAAAATTGACTGTTTTTTGCCCTTTTGAGGGATCAAACCATATTATTTTGATTTGAAAATTTTTTAGTATGTTCCCTCCAATTTAATTCATACAAAAATATAACTTTCATCAGCTGAGGATGCTCCAAGCAAAAATGGCAGTGCCCATGAATTTGTGCAATTAGGCCCAAAAATCACAAAAAACAAGATCATGTCAAAAAATGCTCAATTTTGATGAGAAAACCCCTTAAGGGTTTCTAGAAGAATGCATGGAATCTTGAGCCAAGATTCCAAGCCGAGATATGTCTTTTCCTCTTTTTTCCACTGGGTGCCTCCTTTGGGCAGTTTTGAGTTTGGCTCACTATTTTGTGCTTGTTTGTCATGAAAAAGGCTTTCAAACAACTGTGTAGGGCCTTTCTTTGTCATTAATTGTATTAGTCCTTGAAAGAGGCTATTTTTCATCAAATATTGTGCCCTTTGCTTATTATGAAGGAGGCCATTGAAAAACTGTAAGAGTACTTTAGTTGATCTCTGTTTTAACTTGAAAGAAGTTATTTCAAACAACACATAACCTCTGTCTGGGCTCTCTAAGATGGTGACTTATGCTTACAATTTAAAGAGGCCCTTGTAAACTGTATGATTTTCATTTCTCTCTATAGGGACAATTTCTTGAAAACTGTGTGAGCCTTCTCTACTTATTATGTAGGAGGTCTTTTTGCGAACCAGACTGTTTGATTTTTGCTCATCATGATTGAAAAAGTACCTTTAAACCAGATATTTTTCCTTTTTACTCGCTACTGATGGAAGACTTTAAACAACTTTTATTTTCCTCCATAGAAACCATTTAAACAAAATGACTGCCCTTATCACTATTTTGATTTTGTGGAGGGTTGTCTTCTTTATAACCTCAACAAACATGTTTTTAAAGTCAAACAGGCCTTCTCCTTAGAAATCTCCTTTGCTGTGGTGAAAATTCAATATTGTGCAAAAAAATCAGTTTTCTGGCACTCTTGGAGGCTCCTTACGCTCTTTCACACAGGTGTGTCACGTCCTTTTCCAGGCGCATCGCGTCCTTTAGAAAATTACACTGGGAGTGCTTACAGGTGCGTCGCGCCAATTTGCAGCAAGTTTTAGAAGCCTTCCCAGTATCCGAATTGGGCCTAGGATGGCTCGTTGGAAACCTAGAGAAGTCTACTTTCCAAATATGCTTGATTTTTTTCATTTCGTGTTCATTTGTTTGTTCAAAAGTTGACTGTCCCAACACTGGTAAAAAATGGTGAATCCTGGTGCAGAAATGCATAGTGTTGTTTGCAGACCACTTTTGGATGCCTTCCTCAATTCCAAATTGAGCTCATGATAGCTCATTGGAAAGCTATGGAAGTATAATTTCCAAATATACTTGATTTTTTTCATTTGATGTTTATTTGGTTGTTCAAAAATTGACTGTCCCAACACTGGTAAAAAATGGTGAATCCTGGTGCAGAAATGCATAGTGCTGTTTGCAGGCCACTTTTGGATGCCTTCCTCAATTCCAAATTGAGCTCATGATAGCTCATTGGAAAGATATGGAAGTTTAATTTCCAAATATAATTTATTATTGTCATTTGGTGTCCATTTTGGTTTCTAAATACTGACTGTCCCAACACTGGTAAAAAATGGTCAATGTTGGTTCCAACCGTGCAGAAATTCTCCTGTGACACCTGTATTTTTTACATTTCTCACAAACCATTATACATGTGTAGAAACGGAAGGATTTTTTTCATCTTGAACCTATGATGGACAAAAACCTCTCTCACTTTTGTCAATTTCATCTCTGTTTGTTCATAAAACTCATTTTGAAACAAAACTGGCCCTAGGCACGACTCATGGCTTGTATTGTCATTTTGCTTATTTTGAAGGAGGAATTTAAAAAAAGTGTGTTATGACCTCTGCTCATTTTTTGGAGGAGGATTTTTGGCTATGTTTTGACCCTCTTCTTATTCTGAAGGAGGTCAAGCAAATGCAACCACTAAGGTCAGTCAAATCCACTGTGTAGGCCCTCTACTTGTCCTGAAGTAGGCCTTCAAATGTGTGTTTTTTTCCATCTGCTCATGACTGAAGGAGGCACTATGAAACACAAAAATTCTTCTTTCATCAACTACTGTGTCCTTCTTTGTTCATTTGAAAAGGCCATAATAAGAAAATTGTGATCTTTTACTTATCACTTATGAAGTCCTTCAAACAAACTGTCCTCTTCCTTTATGAAACCTTGTCTGTAATATATGTCTCTTTTGCACCATATCACTATGTAACCTAGGAGAAAATAAGGTGATTTGCAAATGGTATGTGCTCACTGTGTGTATTTCTGAGATAACTCCTTTTTCCTTGACTGTGTTTTCATAAGGTGTAGTGAATTTATCTTTGACTGTTTCTCAGAGTCTAGGTTCATGGTGAGATATAAGAAGCAGATGTTCCTCTTTATACCTTCATTATGATGCTTAATTGCTTTAGACCTCTTTCTGTCAAAGATTGTTTTTCTTGCCTGAAAAGGAGTGATTTGCAGGGCTTTGGTTACCCTTTTGAGAACTTATGCAGCAATACCTTTGGAGTTAGCATGGAGCACCGAAGATAGACATCACCTAATCCTTTGTGTTCTTTTGTCTTGATGGAGGACCTTTGTCTTTTGGCTCTTTCTGAATCTGAAACCCGTGTGTTTTCTTTCCTTCACTTACTGCACTTCATCTGCTTTATGATGGAAAACTGCCACAACATGAGAATCTTGTTTGAATTTGCTCTCTTGCTCTCATTTTGCATATTATTATCACTGAATACACCCCTGTAGAGATGCATTTGACAGATGATCTTTGATTATGGAGAGCTTTGTAGTGTGTCATTAAATCATGCTTGAACTGATCACTTTCCTTCATTCATGAAACTTTAGAATCCTGCTCTTTTCCTAGAATGAATATTTCTCAGCTTTGCTAAAATGAAACCAAGTAACCATTCAATGGTGTATGACCTAAGGATAAACCGTATTTTTTTTTTTTTACAGGATGGGAAGCAAATGATGGCTAACATGATAATGAAAACAGGTTTTTTGGCTCAAGACAATTCTGTCAAGGAATTTTCCCTAAACACCACCACCTAGACCTACAAACTTTGTCATAGATTTCAGATAGTTTCTTAGGCATGAGTAGGTCATCATATGACAAAATGGTCAGTGAGAAAGGAGTAGACACTTTGTCTAAATTTTGGATAATGAGGTATATGAAAACAGGGGGATTTTGATAGCAGAGAAACAAATCTTATGACAGCTATAGACAGGGAGGCTTGTTTCTTTTTAGATCAAGACTGAAAACTGAAGACCACTTCTATCTTGGTAAGCAAGAGAGGGGTAAGAAGACAAAAAATTTGTTTGAGGGGTTTTCTGGAGAACAAATTGACTTTTAAGATTGGTTTCTAGAAAACCTAGACAAGGGATCTAGTCATCATAACAGGAAAAAATACTGATGACTGACAGTGGCTCCATTTGGGGAGGGCAGCTCCTTTTCAGGAGATGTCCAGAACTACAGATCTCAAGCTTGTGAAGACCAGTGCCTCATCCATTGGTGCAGATTTCTCTTTTTCTTGATGTTATTCCTGAAAATGATGCTTTTTGAAAATTTTACAACATGATTAGCATCAACCTCATCTCTACTTACCTAGCTATCTTTCCTAACATTTTTTCTTCTTTAGGTGCACTTGGATCGGCAACCTCTTGACATGATATTTTTGAAAGAGAAAAACTATCTACTTCTACACTTATATCTTTCGGGAGTTCAGATTAAACTAATGAACTCCTTTGATTCTCTACCTACACTAGATCGAATATCAAGATTAAGTTGTTTGATAGGATTTCATTCACTAAACTAAAACATGAAATTGAAAAATGACCAAATCAGGATTAGACGGTCTGATTTTTCATGTGTTTGTGGCATAAAAGACAAGCTGCACACAAATATTATTTTCGCACAAAATGAGATTTAGAAAAATTAGGGCTAGGATACATAGTTTTTTTTTCATCCCTGATTTCCTCTTTGGTTCTGTTTTGAGCATGTGGAACCAGTATCTTTTCCTAATCTAATTTTATCGACAAGTCAAGCTTACACAATTTTACTATCACTTATTCCACTAACTTATCAGCAATCAATTTAAAACATGTCCAGTTATGATTAGGCTATATAATTGAACAAGATATCTTTTGAGCACTAGTAGTGGCATTTAGACTTGCGCACTTTCAGCATGACTATTTTTTGGGTATGGGGTTGTACCATTTCTTTAGAATCTGCCCTGTTTTTCTACTTTTCTTGTTGTTTTTGTGTTTTCTATTTTTTTCAAAACAATCTGAAAGAAAGATGCTCATGGGGCTGAGCTTATTTTGCATGCCTATCTACTCTAATCTAACCTATACATGATAGACATTTATTTGGTGAACTCTCTTTTCCAATGTAACCAGTCAAGTAGATGATTGCATGGGTGATCTTGGTTCAGTTCTTTCATGATGCTTAAGAAATCAAAAGGCCACTTCCACTTCACTTGTTTTCTGACAGTAGTGCTTAAAAATTTTCTCACACTTTGCAACAAACTGTTCATGGTAGAACACACTCCTCCCTCATACTTCTCAATGAAAACAACAAATGGATCTTGGAATAATACTTAATCTAGAGGATTTGAGACATAAGCTCCATTCAGGACTACTTCTTCTTTTATTTTGCTATGCTTGGGATTCTCTTGGGAAAGAAACCTTTCCTCTTCCTCATGATCACTTCAACTGTTAGACTCATCATATATTGCAATGTAGTCTTCTTGTCAAGCTGATGTGTTCTGATTAAGTGGACTGAAATCTGTGTGAAGGTCACCATGTTGATGAGTAGGGATACTCTTTGGCAACAAATCTTCCCGAGAAATAAGAGCAGCAACTTTCTTGTGATCATCAATTTTCAAGCCTTCATTTTCTTCCAAATTTTTTGAGCTTTCCTCATCATTGTCATAGTTGCTATGTATTGGTTGGTTACCTTCCTCAAGTTGATGAAACTGAGCTTCCTCCCAAAAATCAAGTGTTGAGTACTCTGCAAAGTTAGCTTCTGTTTGGAAATCATCATCATTATCAACATATTGTTCAAACCTTGAAGAATCATCAATATAATTATGTCACCAACCATACATATTGGACTATTAGATTGTTTCTCTTTGAATTGATCTATAAATCCATTTTTTGCTATGTGATAGTTAAGATTAGGAGGAAAATAAATAGAGGTTGACTGCATGTTTATGAGTTGATCTATCTCCTCTTCAGTTAAAAAGGGAGGCATTTTTATCTTTCTTTAGGTATAACTACAATAATCCTCTTTCTCTTGGGAAAGCTGATTTAGAGGATGAATGTCTTTTTGGGCCTCACCTAAGAGAGATGATGAATCATCACTTGTGCCTTTAGATAAATCCTGTCGGTTCTCTTTCATTTCTTGATTGTTTTCATCTTCAACCAACTCTTTGTGATGTTCGGGATAGTTAGCATGGGATTCATGAGTTGCCTCTGATAGATTCTTAGGAGGCCAATTTTCTTGTATAATCTGAAATGACTCAAAGCACAAAGGTAGAGATCCTAAAGTTTTTAATTTTTCTTCCATTTCATATTTGATTTCAAGATGGTTGATTGATTCTTTAGAGCACTCCTCTAGGTTTTTATTTGCAACTTGCTCATTAGGCACATTTTGTTTGTTACTATTGTCTTGTAATGGTTGAGTGTGTTCTTCCCGAGGAAAAAGTGTAGGTTGGTTTGAATAAGCATCATTAAACTTAACTTTGTGTTTTTCTCTTTTCCTGTCAAGTAGATGCATCAGTTTGTTGAGTGTATCTATCAACATTTCTAACTTTACCTCTGAAGATATTAGTCTCTCTTGATTTGCTTTGTCTTTCTCTATTATTCTTAGTTGTGCCTCCCTATTTAGTATGTTGACTTCCACATCAACTGCTATCCTTTTCATTTCTTCCATGGTCAAAGGATCTCTTTCTCTTATCCGAAAAACCATCTCTAGGTCAAAAGAACTTGGGTAGTGCAAAAGAGCCCATCCGAGGGGTGGCTTTATGTTAGCAGGCATTGCATGATATACTTTATTCAACTTGATTGAAAAGTCTTGTATTGTCTCTCCTAGTTGTCTTTTTAAATGATTGTATTCCTCTATGATGAGAACTTTATTACCCATGACCACCCACCTATCTAGGAAGATTTGAGTGAACTGATGAAAATTGGTAATGCTTGCAGCTGGAAGGTCCTTAAACCAACTCTTAATTTTCCCTTGTAATGATAAGGAAAACATTCTAATACGCACATCATCTTCTTATATTTCAAAAAGGTCAAGTAAATTCTCAAGATTTTGAATGTGTTCTTCAGCAGTGACTTTTCAGCTTTCTCCATCAAATCTGGGTAATTTATTTTGAATATTTGTAGGGAGGGCTTGGAAGATGGGAGGTAAAATCAGAGGCTTGTATCTTTCTGGGACCTTTGTGGATATAGGTAGTGTAAAAAGAGATTTATGACTGTTTGAGGTTTCAGCCAAAGTGGGAAAGGTAGCATGAGGCTCATGTTTCACTAGGTTTTCCATAGGTGAATCTGGGGTAAGCACAGGTGTATAAGTCTGCTCATGGTCTGAAATTTGAGGCTTAGCTTTTCAAGGTTTGAGATCTTTCCAATGATCAATGTAGATCTCCTCAGTTTATTCTTGATCAGGCTCAAAGTAGGATAGAACATAGTTATAGATAAAAACAATAATTTCTTGAATCCAACTAAGGCCTGAGTGCTTTTTCTTTCTAGGATAACTGGTCATGTTTCAAGTTCTTCCTCCAGTGGAGTCTTTAGGTCTATTGAGATTTGTGGAGTCGCCAGGTGGATATTTTAGTTTGTTTTGAAGATATATGTCTATGGTCCACCATCAATACTGACAAAGGTGTTTTTTAGGGAATTTATTTTTAGGAAAAATTTTATGCAAAAATTTGTAAGAGTGATCTAAAAGTTAGTTCAAAAGTTTGCTAGGATGTTGAGAAAGCTATAGTTCTGTTTTAGGCTATTTTGTTGATTTTTATGTTTTGATGAAATTTTCTGAACTCCTAAGTAGTACTTAGTTTGTCACTGATTTCAGAGACTGCATCATGATCTTTGTGATTGGGAAGGTAAGCCAACAGGATAGTATGTTTATGAAACAGGATAGTATGTTTATGAAATTTTTTGGTTTTTCAAGTCGAGTATTAGGCTCACTAGATCTCTAAGTGCTGTGTGAATACTATTGTTTTGCAAAGACAAAGTTATATGGTCTACTACCAATGACCCATAGAAACATCTCAGTGGAAATTTTAAACAGTTCTCATATGCAAACACCTTTGTAAGAGTGTCCTATATGTGGAATCATCATTTTGTCAACATGGTGAAAGAGCCAGCTTTACCTTCGTACAACACTAAGTTTTCTAAGTTTGATCGTAGGTTTTGAGGTCCTGGTGATACTTAGGATGTTTTGACCGGTAGTCCCAACTGTGATCGGCCATTATGTTAGAAGAAAATTTATAATTTAATTATCAAAACCAACAGACAAGGTAACCCTGGTATCAAGCTTTTGGAGTTCAAGATCGTTTCCTCTCTGACCTTAGAGTGGCCTTCATTAAGTAGCGATGTAAACTTGTTTGCCTTTGGTTACTTACTCAGCTACCTGCTTTAGTATGTTTTGGTTTGTTTTGAGTTTTTTGAGGGGAAATTATTAAAAGGACAAATAGATATGGAGTTCATCAAATCAATTGGGCTATGGGGTCAGATAAGGTAAAGATTGTCTTAATGATGGACAAGGTATTACTGCAGGGCCAATTTAGTCGAGGTAGATGGATTCTTTGGGTGAAAGTGAAATAAGATAAACACTAAGTTTGTCAAAGACAAAGATATTTTAAACATAAATAGTTAAACAGTAAGAATTCATGAGGTAGGGTTGACCATTAATCTCTATGAACGAAACTCAAACTAATAAATGCAGAAAATAGACAATCCAGTGATACATAGAAGTATAAGACCCTCTAACTTTAGGAAAATCACCTTTAGAATTTTCGGAAAAAAAAATAAGGTAAACAAACAACTCAATCTATGAAGAGGGAACTCCTAAACATCATATCTTGAGCTATCGGAAACTTTGAAATAAGATTGCAAAGCATGGACAAAGGGCAAGATTGAAACAAGACCTCTTTGAATTAACTAAAACAACCTATAATTCAGAGAGAGATTTCAGAAATGGAGTTTTGATTAGCTATGAGTAAGCAGGGCATACTGTAAATCATACTAGACAGAATACATAATAACCATTAATGAAACAAGTAACAAGTTCTTAGTGACCAAAGAGCAATTAAGAATTCTCTAACATGACCAAGAAAGATGAAAAAATTTAAGCTGAAATGAATCAGGAAATTTGAGGTGCCTCCATGGGCATATCTCAAACTTATTATTTACTGAACTACAACAAGTAAGAAGCATGAAAACATATATGAGACACTAAGGAAACATAACAAATAAGAAACAAAATACCATTCACCAAGCCATGGAATCCTACACACAATCCTCCTCCACCATCAAGCCAAGCAAGAGATCATCCACTTCATAAAACAAGTATTTCTTCAAAGCTCATAGTGCTATGTATTGCTCTCTATAACTCAATTTCTACCTCTGATTACAATGAATCCTCTTGGATTATATAGGCCAAGGAGGAGGAAACCCACCTAGAGCAACTAGAAGGCCATTGGCCAAAAACAAATATCTAAAATTGTCCTTAAGGCCTTACAAGGTCCAAGGCACAAAATATCCTCTAAAATTATCCTTTCGAACTAAAATAGAAAAAAGGAATCAATTTTTAGGACTAACACATGAAATAAACTTGCCTAATGCACATTTGACCAGTCATACTCAGAAAACTACTTTTCAGCAAAATTCTACAGGAACGTAGCAGCAAAAAAAATTATGTCTTGCAAAGGACTTTTTAGGGACTTCCCTGTGTCAAAATGAGGCCCGAGATGGCTCATTTGAAAGCCCTGGATGTCTAATTTCTGGAACTACTTGATTTTTTTCAAACTGATTTTGGGAAGTCCATCAAAAGTGAAATGAGTGAAAAACACCAGGAGTGTCGCTCATACTGATATGTGAGGCAGAAAGGTAAAAATTGACTATTTTTTGCCCTTTTGAGGGATCAAACCATCTTATTTTGATTTCAAAATTTTTGAGTATGTTCCCTCCATATTCATGCATCCAAAAATATAACTTTCATCAGCTGAGGATGCTCGAAGAAAAAATGGCAGCGCCCATGAATTTGTGCAATTAGACCCAAAAATCACAAAAAACAAGATCATGTCAAAAAATGCTCAATTTTGGTGAGCAAGCCCCTTAAGGGTTTCTAGAAGCATGCATGGAAGCTTGAGCCAAGATTCCAAGCCGAGATATGTATTTTCCTCTTTTTTCCACCGAGCGCCTCCTTTGGGCAGTTTTGAGTTTGGCTCACTGTTTTGTGCTTGTTTGTCATGAAAAAGGCTTTCAAACAACTGTGTAGGGCCTTTCTTTGTCATTGATTGTATTAGTCCTTGAAAGAGGCTATTTTTCATCAAATATTGTGCCCTTTGCTTATTATGAAGGAGGCCATTGAAAAACTGTAAGAGTACTTTAGTTGATCTCTGTTTTAACTTGAAAGAAGTTATTTCAAACAACACATAACCTCTGTCTGGGCTCTCTAAGATGGTGACTTATGCTTACAATTTAAAGAGGCCCTTGTAAACTGTATGATTTTCATTTCTCTCTATAGGGACAATTTCTTGAAAACTGTGTGAGCCTTCTCTACTTATTATGTAGGAGGTCTTTTTGCGAACCAGACTGTTTGATTTTTGCTCATCATGATTGAAAAAGTACCTTTAAACCAGATATTTTTCCTTTTTACTCGCTACTGATGGAAGACTTTAAACAACTTTTATTTTCCTCCATAGAAACCATTTAAACAAAATGACTGCCCTTATCACTATTTTGATTTTGTGGAGGGTTGTCTTCTTTATAACCTCAACAAACATGTTTTTAAAGTCAAACAGGCCTTCTCCTTAGAAATCTCCTTTGCTGTGGTGAAAATTCAATATTGTGCAAAAAAATCAGTTTTCTGGCACTCTTGGAGGCTCCTTACGCTCTTTCACACAGGTGTGTCACGTCCTTTTCCAGGCGCATCGCGTCCTTTAGAAAATTACACTGGGAGTGCTTACAGGTGCGTCGCGCCAATTTGCCAGCAAGTTTTAGAAGCCTTCCCAGTATCCGAATTGGGCCTAGGATGGCTCGTTGGAAACCTAGAGAAGTCTACTTTCCAAATATGCTTGATTTTTTTCATTTCGTGTTCATTTGTTTGTTCAAAAGTTGACTGTCCCAACACTGGTAAAAAATGGTGAATCCTGGTGCAGAAATGCATAGTGTTGTTTGCAGACCACTTTTGGATGCCTTCCTCAATTCCAAATTGAGCTCATGATAGCTCATTGGAAAGCTATGGAAGTATAATTTCCAAATATACTTGATTTTTTTCATTTGATGTTTATTTGGTTGTTCAAAAATTGACTGTCCCAACACTGGTAAAAAATGGTGAATCCTGGTGCAGAAATGCATAGTGCTGTTTGCAGGCCACTTTTGGATGCCTTCCTCAATTCCAAATTGAGCTCATGATAGCTCATTGGAAAGATATGGAAGTTTAATTTCCAAATATAATTTATTATTGTCATTTGGTGTCCATTTTGGTTTCTAAATACTGACTGTCCCAACACTGGTAAAAAATGGTCAATGTTGGTTCCAACCGTGCAGAAATTCTCCTGTGACACCTGTATTTTTTACATTTCTCACAAACCATTATACATGTGTAGAAACGGAAGGATTTTTTTCATCTTGAACCTATGATGGACAAAAACCTCTCTCACTTTTGTCAATTTCATCTCTGTTTGTTCATAAAACTCATTTTGAAACAAAACTGGCCCTAGGCACGACTCATGGCTTGTATTGTCATTTTGCTTATTTTGAAGGAGGAATTTAAAAAAAGTGTGTTATGACCTCTGCTCATTTTTTGGAGGAGGATTTTTGGCTATGTTTTGACCCTCTTCTTATTCTGAAGGAGGTCAAGCAAATGCAACCACTAAGGTCAGTCAAATCCACTGTGTAGGCCCTCTACTTGTCCTGAAGTAGGCCTTCAAATGTGTGTTTTTTTCCATCTGCTCATGACTGAAGGAGGCACTATGAAACACAAAAATTCTTCTTTCATCAACTACTGTGTCCTTCTTTGTTCATTTGAAAAGGCCATAATAAGAAAATTGTGATCTTTTACTTATCACTTATGAAGTCCTTCAAACAAACTGTCCTCTTCCTTTATGAAACCTTGTCTGTAATATATGTCTCTTTTGCACCATATCACTATGTAACCTAGGAGAAAATAAGGTGATTTGCAAATGGTATGTGCTCACTGTGTGTATTTCTGAGATAACTCCTTTTTCCTTGACTGTGTTTTCATAAGGTGTAGTGAATTTATCTTTGACTGTTTCTCAGAGTCTAGGTTCATGGTGAGATATAAGAAGCAGATGTTCCTCTTTATACCTTCATTATGATGCTTAATTGCTTTAGACCTCTTTCTGTCAAAGATTGTTTTTCTTGCCTGAAAAGGAGTGATTTGCAGGGCTTTGGTTACCCTTTTGAGAACTTATGCAGCAATACCTTTGGAGTTAGCATGGAGCACCGAAGATAGACATCACCTAATCCTTTGTGTTCTTTTGTCTTGATGGAGGACCTTTGTCTTTTGGCTCTTTCTGAATCTGAAACCCGTGTGTTTTCTTTCCTTCACTTACTGCACTTCATCTGCTTTATGATGGAAAACTGCCACAACATGAGAATCTTGTTTGAATTTGCTCTCTTGCTCTCATTTTGCATATTATTATCACTGAATACACCCCTGTAGAGATGCATTTGACAGATGATCTTTGATTATGGAGAGCTTTGTAGTGTGTCATTAAATCATGCTTGAACTGATCACTTTCCTTCATTCATGAAACTTTAGAATCCTGCTCTTTTCCTAGAATGAATATTTCTCAGCTTTGCTAAAATGAAACCAAGTAACCATTCAATGGTGTATGACCTAAGGATAAACCGTATTTTTTTTTTTTTACAGGATGGGAAGCAAATGATGGCTAACATGATAATGAAAACAGGTTTTTTGGCTCAAGACAATTCTGTCAAGGAATTTTCCCTAAACACCACCACCTAGACCTACAAACTTTGTCATAGATTTCAGATAGTTTCTTAGGCATGAGTAGGTCATCATATGACAAAATGGTCAGTGAGAAAGGAGTAGACACTTTGTCTAAATTTTGGATAATGAGGTATATGAAAACAGGGGGATTTTGATAGCAGAGAAACAAATCTTATGACAGCTATAGACAGGGAGGCTTGTTTCTTTTTAGATCAAGACTGAAAACTGAAGACCACTTCTATCTTGGTAAGCAAGAGAGGGGTAAGAAGACAAAAAATTTGTTTGAGGGGTTTTCTGGAGAACAAATTGACTTTTAAGATTGGTTTCTAGAAAACCTAGACAAGGGATCTAGTCATCATAACAGGAAAAAATACTGATGACTGACAGTGGCTCCATTTGGGGAGGGCAGCTCCTTTTCAGGAGATGTCCAGAACTACAGATCTCAAGCTTGTGAAGACCAGTGCCTCATCCATTGGTGCAGATTTCTCTTTTTCTTGATGTTATTCCTGAAAATGATGCTTTTTGAAAATTTTACAACATGATTAGCATCAACCTCATCTCTACTTACCTAGCTATCTTTCCTAACATTTTTTCTTCTTTAGGTGCACTTGGATCGGCAACCTCTTGACATGATATTTTTGAAAGAGAAAAACTATCTACTTCTACACTTATATCTTTCGGGAGTTCAGATTAAACTAATGAACTCCTTTGATTCTCTACCTACACTAGATCGAATATCAAGATTAAGTTGTTTGATAGGATTTCATTCACTAAACTAAAACATGAAATTGAAAAATGACCAAATCAGGATTAGACGGTCTGATTTTTCATGTGTTTGTGGCATAAAAGACAAGCTGCACACAAATATTATTTTCGCACAAAATGAGATTTAGAAAAATTAGGGCTAGGATACATAGTTTTTTTTTCATCCCTGATTTCCTCTTTGGTTCTGTTTTGAGCATGTGGAACCAGTATCTTTTCCTAATCTAATTTTATCGACAAGTCAAGCTTACACAATTTTACTATCACTTATTCCACTAACTTATCAGCAATCAATTTAAAACATGTCCAGTTATGATTAGGCTATATAATTGAACAAGATATCTTTTGAGCACTAGTAGTGGCATTTAGACTTGCGCACTTTCAGCATGACTATTTTTTGGGTATGGGGTTGTACCATTTCTTTAGAATCTGCCCTGTTTTTCTACTTTTCTTGTTGTTTTTGTGTTTTCTATTTTTTTCAAAACAATCTGAAAGAAAGATGCTCATGGGGCTGAGCTTATTTTGCATGCCTATCTACTCTAATCTAACCTATACATGATAGACATTTATTTGGTGAACTCTCTTTTCCAATGTAACCAGTCAAGTAGATGATTGCATGGGTGATCTTGGTTCAGTTCTTTCATGATGCTTAAGAAATCAAAAGGCCACTTCCACTTCACTTGTTTTCTGACAGTAGTGCTTAAAAATTTTCTCACACTTTGCAACAAACTGTTCATGGTAGAACACACTCCTCCCTCATACTTCTCAATGAAAACAACAAATGGATCTTGGAATAATACTTAATCTAGAGGATTTGAGACATAAGCTCCATTCAGGACTACTTCTTCTTTTATTTTGCTATGCTTGGGATTCTCTTGGGAAAGAAACCTTTCCTCTTCCTCATGATCACTTCAACTGTTAGACTCATCATATATTGCAATGTAGTCTTCTTGTCAAGCTGATGTGTTCTGATTAAGTGGACTGAAATCTGTGTGAAGGTCACCATGTTGATGAGTAGGGATACTCTTTGGCAACAAATCTTCCCGAGAAATAAGAGCAGCAACTTTCTTGTGATCATCAATTTTCAAGCCTTCATTTTCTTCCAAATTTTTTGAGCTTTCCTCATCATTGTCATAGTTGCTATGTATTGGTTGGTTACCTTCCTCAAGTTGATGAAACTGAGCTTCCTCCCAAAAATCAAGTGTTGAGTACTCTGCAAAGTTAGCTTCTGTTTGGAAATCATCATCATTATCAACATATTGTTCAAACCTTGAAGAATCATCAATATAATTATGTCACCAACCATACATATTGGACTATTAGATTGTTTCTCTTTGAATTGATCTATAAATCCATTTTTTGCTATGTGATAGTTAAGATTAGGAGGAAAATAAATAGAGGTTGACTGCATGTTTATGAGTTGATCTATCTCCTCTTCAGTTAAAAAGGGAGGCATTTTTATCTTTCTTTAGGTATAACTACAATAATCCTCTTTCTCTTGGGAAAGCTGATTTAGAGGATGAATGTCTTTTTGGGCCTCACCTAAGAGAGATGATGAATCATCACTTGTGCCTTTAGATAAATCCTGTCGGTTCTCTTTCATTTCTTGATTGTTTTCATCTTCAACCAACTCTTTGTGATGTTCGGGATAGTTAGCATGGGATTCATGAGTTGCCTCTGATAGATTCTTAGGAGGCCAATTTTCTTGTATAATCTGAAATGACTCAAAGCACAAAGGTAGAGATCCTAAAGTTTTTAATTTTTCTTCCATTTCATATTTGATTTCAAGATGGTTGATTGATTCTTTAGAGCACTCCTCTAGGTTTTTATTTGCAACTTGCTCATTAGGCACATTTTGTTTGTTACTATTGTCTTGTAATGGTTGAGTGTGTTCTTCCCGAGGAAAAAGTGTAGGTTGGTTTGAATAAGCATCATTAAACTTAACTTTGTGTTTTTCTCTTTTCCTGTCAAGTAGATGCATCAGTTTGTTGAGTGTATCTATCAACATTTCTAACTTTACCTCTGAAGATATTAGTCTCTCTTGATTTGCTTTGTCTTTCTCTATTATTCTTAGTTGTGCCTCCCTATTTAGTATGTTGACTTCCACATCAACTGCTATCCTTTTCATTTCTTCCATGGTCAAAGGATCTCTTTCTCTTATCCGAAAAACCATCTCTAGGTCAAAAGAACTTGGGTAGTGCAAAAGAGCCCATCCGAGGGGTGGCTTTATGTTAGCAGGCATTGCATGATATACTTTATTCAACTTGATTGAAAAGTCTTGTATTGTCTCTCCTAGTTGTCTTTTTAAATGATTGTATTCCTCTATGATGAGAACTTTATTACCCATGACCACCCACCTATCTAGGAAGATTTGAGTGAACTGATGAAAATTGGTAATGCTTGCAGCTGGAAGGTCCTTAAACCAACTCTTAATTTTCCCTTGTAATGATAAGGAAAACATTCTAATACGCACATCATCTTCTTATATTTCAAAAAGGTCAAGTAAATTCTCAAGATTTTGAATGTGTTCTTCAGCAGTGACTTTTCAGCTTTCTCCATCAAATCTGGGTAATTTATTTTGAATATTTGTAGGGAGGGCTTGGAAGATGGGAGGTAAAATCAGAGGCTTGTATCTTTCTGGGACCTTTGTGGATATAGGTAGTGTAAAAAGAGATTTATGACTGTTTGAGGTTTCAGCCAAAGTGGGAAAGGTAGCATGAGGCTCATGTTTCACTAGGTTTTCCATAGGTGAATCTGGGGTAAGCACAGGTGTATAAGTCTGCTCATGGTCTGAAATTTGAGGCTTAGCTTTTCAAGGTTTGAGATCTTTCCAATGATCAATGTAGATCTCCTCAGTTTATTCTTGATCAGGCTCAAAGTAGGATAGAACATAGTTATAGATAAAAACAATAATTTCTTGAATCCAACTAAGGCCTGAGTGCTTTTTCTTTCTAGGATAACTGGTCATGTTTCAAGTTCTTCCTCCAGTGGAGTCTTTAGGTCTATTGAGATTTGTGGAGTCGCCAGGTGGATATTTTAGTTTGTTTTGAAGATATATGTCTATGGTCCACCATCAATACTGACAAAGGTGTTTTTTAGGGAATTTATTTTTAGGAAAAATTTTATGCAAAAATTTGTAAGAGTGATCTAAAAGTTAGTTCAAAAGTTTGCTAGGATGTTGAGAAAGCTATAGTTCTGTTTTAGGCTATTTTGTTGATTTTTATGTTTTGATGAAATTTTCTGAACTCCTAAGTAGTACTTAGTTTGTCACTGATTTCAGAGACTGCATCATGATCTTTGTGATTGGGAAGGTAGGCCAACAGGATAGTATGTTTATGAAAACTTTTGGTTTTTCAAGTGGATTATTAGGCCTACTGGAGGCTAGTGGAGGCGTCAGGTGAATGCTATTGTTTTGTAAAGACAAAGTTATATGGTCCACCACCAATGACTGATAGAAAACAATCCAGGGATATTTTTGGGGTTTTCTGAGTTCCTATATGCATCCCTAAGCTTTGTAAGAGTGTCCTATAGCTGAATCATAATTTTGCTAAGATGGTGAAAGAGCTATTTTCTACTCTTTAGACAACACTTAAGTTTTCTAAGTTTGACTGAGGTTTTGAGAGTTCCTAAGGGATACTAGGGATGTTTTGACTCACAGTCCCACCGTGATCGCCATTATGTTAGTGTCCTGTAATTTGGCTTATTGGTAAACCAAATGACAGGGTAACATCAGACCAAGCTTTGGAGCCCTAGGACCTAGCCTTCCTGGACTCGGAGAGGGCTCTCTCTATTATGCAAAGGATGTAAACTTGTTTGCTTTTGTATATTTGATTTTAGGCTAGTTGTCAAGTATGTTTTGGTTTGTTTTGAGTTTTTTTTAGGGGAACTGATTAAAAGGACAAATATATATGGATTTCGTCAAATGAATTGGGCTATGGGGTCAGATAAGGTCAAGATTGTCTTAATGATGGACAAGGTATTACTGCAGGGCCGATTTAGTCGAGGTAAATGGATTCTTTGGGTGAAAGTGAAATAAGATGAACACTAAGTTTGTGAAATACAAAGAGATTTTAAGCATAAATAGTTAAACAGTAAGCATTCATGAGGTAGGGCTGACCATTAATCTCTATGAACAAAACTCAAACTAATAAATGCAGAAAATAGACAATCCAGTGATACATAGAAGTATAAGACCCTCTAACTTTAGGAAAATCAGCTTCAGACTTTTGGGAAAACAAATAACGTAAACAAACAACTCAATCTATGAAGAGGGAACTCCTAAACATCATATCTTGAGCTATCAGGAACTTTGAAATAAGAGTGCAAAGCATGGACAAAGGGCAAGATCGAAACAAGACCTCTTTGACTTAACTAAAACAACCTATAATTCAGAGAGAGATTTCAGAAATGGAGTTTTGATTAGCTATGAGTAAGCAGAGCATACCGTGAATCATACTAGACAGCATACATAATAACCATTAATGAAACAAGTAACAAGTTCTTAGTGACCAAAGAGAAATTAAGAATTTTTTGACATGACCAAGAAAGATGAAAACATTTAAGCTGAAATGAATCAAGAAATTTGAGGTGCCTCCATGGGCATATATCAAACTTATTCTTTACTGAACTACAACAAGCAAGAAGCATGAAAACATATATGAGAAACTAAGAAAACATAACAAATAAGAAACACAATACCATTCACCAAGGCATGGAATCCTACACACAATCCTCATCCACCATCAAGCCAAGGAAGAGATCATCCACTTCATAAAACAAGTATATCTTGAAAGCTCATAGTGCTATGTATTTCTCTCTATAACTCATGTTTTTCCTCTGATTACAATGAATCCTCTTGGATTATATATGCCAAGGAGGAGGAAACCCACCTAGAGTAACTAGAAGGCCATTGGCCAAAAACAAATACCTAAAACTGTCCTTGAGGCCTTACAAGGTCCAAGGCACAAAATGTCCTCTAAAAATATCTTTTTGGACTAAAATAGCAAAAAGGAATCACTTTTTAGGCTTGACACATGAAATAAACTTTCCAAACACACAATTTGCCAGTCACACTTAGAAAACTTCTTTTCAGCAAAATTCTACAGGAACGTAGCAGCAGAAAAAAATCTATCTTGTAGAGGACTTTTTAGGGACTCCTCGATGATGAAATGAGGCTTGAGATGGCTCGTTGGAAAGCCCTGGATGTCTAGATTCTGGAACTACTTGATTTGTTTCAAAGTGATTCTGGGAAGTCTGTCAAAAAGTGAAATGAGTGAAAAAAAACCAGGAGTGTTGCGCCTGCTGATATGTGAGGCAGAAAGGTAAAAATTGACTGTTTTTTTCCCTTTTGAGGGATAAAACCATCTTCTTTTGATTTGAAAATTTCTGAGTATGTTCCCTCCAATTTAATGCATCCAAAAATATAACTTTCATCAGCTGAGGATGCTTCAAGAAAAAATGGCAACGCCCATGAATTTGTGCAATTAGGCCCAAAAATCACAAAAAACAAGATCATGTCAATAAATGGTCAATTTTGGTGAGAAAACCCCTTAAGGGTTTCTAGAAGCATGCATGGAAGCTTGAGCCAAGATTCCAAGCCGAGATATGTCTTTTCTTCTTTTTTCCACCGGGCGCCTCCTTTGGGCAGTTTTGAGTTTGGCTCACTGTTTTGTGCTTGTTTGTCATGAAAAAAGCTTTCAAACAACTGTGTAGGGCCTTTCTTTGTAATTGATTGTATTAGTCCTTGAAAGAGGCTATTTTTCATCAAATATTGTGCCCTCTGCTTATAATGAAGGAGGCCATTAAAAAACTGTAAGATTACTTTAGTTGATCTATGTTTTAACTTGAAAGAAGTTATTTCAAACAACACATAACCTCTATCTGGGCTCTCTGAGATGGTGACTTCTGCTTACAATTTAAAGAGGCCCTTGTAAACTGTATGATTTTCATTTCTCTTAGTAGGGACAGTTTCTTGAAAACTGTGTGAGCCTTCTCTACTTACTATGCAGGAGGTCTTTTTGCAAACCAGACTATTTGATTTTTGCTTATCATGATTGAAAAAGTACCTTTAAACTAGATATTTTTCCTTTTTACTCACTACTAATGGAAGCCTTTAAACAACTATTCTTTTCTTCCACAGGAACCCTTTAAAGAAATTGAGTGCCCTTATCACTGTTTTGAGTTTATGGAGGGTTGTCTTCTTTATAACCTCAACTAACATGTTTTTAAAGTCAAACATGCCTTCTCCTTAGAAATCTCCTTTGTTGTGGTGAAAATTAAATATTGTGCATAAAAATCAGTTTTCTGGCACTCTTGGAGGCTCCTTACACTCTTGCACACAGGTTTGTCACGTCCTTTTCCAGGTGCGTCGCAACCTTTAGAAAATTACACTGGGAGTGCTTACAGGTGCGTCGCGCCATTTTGCAGCAAGTTTTAGAAGCCTTCCCGATGTCGGAATTGGGCCCAGAATGGCTCGTTGGAGAGCTAGAGAAGTATGATTTCCAAATATGCTTTATTTTTTTCATTTTGTGTTCATTTGGTTGCTCAAAAATTGACTTTCCCAACACTGGTAAAAAATGGTGAATCCTGGTGCAGAAATGCATAGTGCTGTTTACAGGCCACTTTTGGATGTCTTCCTCAATTAAAAATTGAGCTCATGATAGCTCATTAGAAAAATATGGAAGTATAATTTTCAAATATACTTTATTTTTGTCATTTGGTGTTCATTTGGTTGTTCAAAAATTGATTGTACCAACACTGGTCAAAAATGGTGAATCCTGGTGCAGAAATGCATAGTGCTAATTGCAGGCCACTTGTGGATGCCTTCCTCAATTCCAAATTGAGCTCATGATAGCTCATTGGAAATATATGGAAGTATACTTTCCAAATATAATTGATTTTTTTCATTTGGTGTCCTTTTATTTTCCAAATACTGACTGTCCCAACACTGGTCAAAAATGGTGAATGTTGGTTCCAGTCGTGCAGAAATTCTCCCGTGACACCTGTATTTTTTACATTTCTCACAAACCTTTATACCTGTCTAGAAACGAAAGGCGATTTTTATTCTTGAACCTATGATGGACAAAAACCTCTCTCACTTTTGTCAATTTCATCTTTGTTTGGTCAGAAAACTCATTTTGAAACAAAATTGGCACTGGGCGCGACTCATGGCTTGTATTGTATTTTTGCTTATTTTGAAGGAGGAATTTAAACAAATTGTGTTATGCCCTCTGCTCATATTTTAGAGGAGGAATTTTGGCTATGTTTTGACCCTCTTTTTATTATGAAGGAGGTCAAGGAAATTCAACCACTTAGGTCAGTCAAATCCACTGTGTAGGCCCTCTACTTGTCATGAAGGAGGCCTTAAAATGTGTGTTTTTTTTCCATCTGCTCATGACTAAAGGAGGCACTATGAAACACAAAAATTCTTCTTTCATCAAGTACTGTGTCCTTCTTTTTTCATTTGAAAAGGGCATAATAAGAAAACTGTGATCTTTTACTTATCACTTATGAAGTCCTTCAAAAAAATTGTCCTCTTCCTTTATAAAACCTTGTCTGTAATATATGTCTCCTTTGCACCATATCACTGTGTAACCTAGGAGAAAACAAGGTGATTTGCAAATGGTAAGTGCTCACTGTGTGTATTTCTGAGATAACTCCTTTTTCCTTGACTGTGTTTTCATAAGGTGTAGTGAATTTATCTTTGACTGTTTCTCAGAGTCTAGGTTCATGGTGAGATATAAGAAGCAGTTGTTCCTCTTTATACCTTCATTATGATGCTTAATTTTTTTAGACCTCTTTCTGTCAACGATTGTTTTTCTTGCTTGAAAAAGAGTGATTTGCAAGGCTTTGGTTACCCTTTTGAGAACTTGTGCAGCAATACCTTTGGAGTTAGCATGGAGCGTCGAAGATAGACATCACCTAATCCTTTGTGTTCTTTTTTCTTGATGGAGGACCTTTGTCTTTTGGCTCTTTTTGAATCTGAAACCCGTGTGTTTTCTTTCCTTCACTTACTGCACTTCATCTGCTTTATGATGGAAAACTGCCACAACATGAGAATCTTGTTTGAATTTGCTCTCTTGCTCTCATTTTTCATACTGTTATCACTTAATACACCCCTGTAGAGATGCATTTGACAGATGATCTTTGATTTCTAGAGAGCTTTGTAGTGTGTCATGAAATCATGCTTGAACTTATCACTTTCCTTCATTCATGAAACTTTAGAATCTTGCTCTTTTCCTGGAATGAATATTTCTGAGCTTTGCTGAAATGAAACCAAGTAACCATTCAGTGGTGTATGACCTAAGGATAAACCAGGTTTTTAATTTTATTACAAGATGGGAAGCAAATGATGGCTGACATGATGATGAAAATAGGTGTTTTGGCTCAAGACAATTTTTGTCAAGGAATTTTCCCTAAACACCACCACCTAGACCTACATACTTTGTCATAGATTTCGAATAGTTTCTTAGGCATGAGTAGGTCATCATATGACAAAATGGTCAGTGAGAAAGGAGTAGACACTTTTTTTAAATTTTGTACAATGAGTTATATGAAAACAGGGGGATTTTGATAGCAGAGAAACAAAGCATATGACAGATATAGACAGGGAGGCTTGCTGCTTTTTAGAGCGGGACTGAAAACTGAAGACCACTTCTACCTTGGTAAGCAAGAGAGGGGTAAGAAGAAAAAAAAAATTTGAGGGGTTTTCTGGAGAACAAATTTCCTTTTGAGATTGGTTTCTAGAAAACCTAGACAAGGGATCTAGTCATCATAACAGGAAAAAATACTGATGACTAACATCCAAGTCCCTAGAGATTATATATATATATGAATTGAAACTCTCTGTGTCCAAGTCCCTAGAGATCTTGGGATGTTGTATTTTAAGTCCCTTTGCATGAAAGAAAGTGTTCCCTTACTGAGGTGAAATTGTTGAATAGTTGGTGGGTGAAGGTAGCGTGGCCTTGAGACACCCTATCTAAGTTGATGATATTAGTTTAGTTCTCTGCATGAATGATGGTTGCTTGCTAGTGATTGGTTCATTGTGTTTGGTTGGTTAATTTAATAGCTAGCGGGTGGAGGTGAGGAAGCCTTAAGACACCCTCTTTTAGCTCATAAAATTGGTTCAAAACTCCTCTAAAATCACTCTACTCAAAACTGGAATCTAGCTCGGGGTGACAAATACAAGAAATACTTGGCTATGGCTTGTTTTTTGTTAGGTGGAGAGTTGAAGTCTCAATATCAATTTCCTTATTAAATTTATCAAAGATAATTATTTTCTTATGTCTCTCATGTCTTGAATGCATTATGACGTGTGTTTAATGTATTTTTTTATCATGGCCTATAATTCTAAGGAATGTAGTTTTCTTGATTGAATGGGAATTGTTGTTTAAATGATGGATATGGAATTGTTTGAGTTCTTGTGTTGGACCAAGGCCTATATTAATATGAATTTAATGTGTTGATTCAATATTTGTGGTATGCTGCAAAAATTGATTCTTTGCTTGCTTAAGGAATGGTGAATTCTTGTATATGCCATGAATAATAAAAATTTTCCTGTATGTACCTATGGATTTCCTTTTTCTTATTATTGGTAGAGAGACCTGTAGCTTAGTGAGCTATTACGAGAACTAAATTTTTCTGAAGAGCCATAATGAAATGAAAGGGAAAACCCTTGTGTATGCATTCTAAAATCAAAAGGAATGGTTATTAAAGCCCTATTTAAATAATACTAAGCTCAGGAGAGATATTGCAACTTATGTATATGTGTGTGTAAATAATTATTTACCTACAAGCTGAGCTGAAGCCCTTACAAGCTCAAGAGGAATGGTGCTAATGCCAAACATACACATGTAATTGAAGCTCAGGGATAGCTAGGAGAACTCTACATTTATATGCATAAGCTCTTATGGAAATGAGTGGGGGTTGATTTCAAGGCGCCAGGGGGCTTGACCCTTGTCCCTATGTGTGAGTGTTGTAACCAAGCGTGTTATGCACAATATGGTAAAGCTTTTCATTGTTTTATACCAACTCTCCTACAATATATTTATCTTTTTATATGTCAATTGAGTATATTTTGGCTGGTTGGGAGGGTCTAATGATAATATCCTCACCTAGGTTCAAGTCTCATTGTGACATGATGTTATATTAGCAACCAACTTTACATTGATTATCTTGGTTATCTTGACTATGTTGACTCTTCTTTTATTCTTGCCAATAAATATATATATATATCGAATTTGAATAGTGATTATTCTTAAACATCTAATCTGGTAACAAGTTACCATTTCAACGAGTTACAAATTAATTACTTTAATAAGTTACCAATTCATCATAGTTAACCAATAAAACAAAAAACAAAAACCACTACTTTTTCATTGTGCCAACTCAATATTTTTATGTTGCTCTCTTTGTGTGCCTCAAACACATTTTCACTATAAATGTGTTTCAAGAAGCACAATCCAAGTGAAAGAAAAGGATGTCATGGGCCCTGCTTAAACAATAACCAACTTGGCTTCACTTTCCAACTGTAAAGTGTAGATAGAATTTTGGTTTTCTTATAGTACATGTATATGTCCACTTCAATTGTGGTTGGGTTGGTTTAAATTCACTTTGAGAATATGCTTAATCCATGTACCATTTTATGTTATCTTTTCTATTTAGATTCAAACTTCATGAAAAACATTAAATTTTTTGATATACATCTATCTATCCACTTCCATTGTGGTTAGGTTTGTTTTTCACTTTGAAAAGATTCTTCACACATGTATCATTTTATGTTATCTTTTCCATTTAACTTCAAATTTCATGAAAAATATTAAATTTTTTAATATACTTTTCATGTTACAGCTCAAACACAAAAACCAATACCACTTCAATAATTTTTCGGAACCATGTTTCTTTTGGTCTCAAACTCATTTTCACAAATGAGTTTGAGTTGAAAATGCAATCAAAGCGCAAGAAAAACATGTTTTTCTCCTTGTGTTAACGGTGATCCCAACAAATTTTCAAACTTGGCTGGACTTTCCAAGGATAAAGAAAAAATAGAATTTTGGTTCAGTGTTCATACATGTGTCTCTCCCCTTCCATTGTGGTTTTCCACTTTTATGAGACCTTTAACACATGTATCACCAAAACCAAAATAATATCATCAAAAAAACATTTTGTGAATAAATAAAAATACAGAAAATGTGTATTCTTTAATATTATCCTTTTATTTGATTTCATTTTTTAATGATATACATTTTAATTATAACAAAATAATAATTATTTATAAAATAAAAATGATTTATTATTCAAAATAGTATGATATTTTATTAAGTTTTACATTCATTGATATATTTGGGTTTTGTTATAATATTTTTTCTATCAATTTAATTAATTTAAGGATTATATTTTTTATTAATTTTATTTAATTAGATATTTATAGGAAATATTATATATACTATTTTTATATGAAATATTATATATACTATTTTATATATAGTGTGGTTCACGTGCTCTTTTTGTTGCCAAAATCTGATTTGGTATAATATCGTTACCAATAGCAAGGATGGAAATTCCTTCGTCTTTGCATGTGTTTCTCGTTACATTGTCTACTGTTACTCTAACTCTTGTTTAAGCCTTCAAACTAAAGAAATTTTTTGTATGTCATCAATATTCCATCCAAGGCATTGGGACAATAAAAAAACTGGATGGAAGCTTTATCTACGACACAAAGAATGTTCTAGACACAAAATAGTAGCGAGTGGTGATTTCTAAGGAAAAAAGTTAGCAAGCATTTGAAATGGCTAGTAGAGTGAGAAAAAAGGTTATTTTGTTGTGACACAAATAACTCATTTGCTCATATCTATAGGAACTTTGACTTTAAGTATTTCAAATAGTGAAATATGAAACGTTTGATATTTGCAAAATATTCCCCATTTGTAATTTCACATTTGTGGATTAAATAATTATTTTTATTAGGAAATATTAAACTAAGTGTATTTTTAATCCGTGTGAAAAAATAGTGTTTTGCGGGAGAATGTGTGTGTAGAACAAGGAACAAAAAGTTTAATTTGTAGTGTAACTAAAACTTTCATCTGCAATGTTGTGGTCTTCCGCATAAATTTTTCATCGAAAAATTAATTTTGCACACCCGTTCTGAATTTTTACATTTGTAAATCAAAAACTAATTATCGAATATTCAATTAAGTGTCTTCTCAATGTGTGTGAGGAAGAGGTGTTGTGTGAAAGAACAAATGTGTAGATCTAGGACAGGAAACAATGATGCATTGTGTAGCCCCCTCACTTCATTTGCATTTATGTACTTGGTACATTGTATCAACTATAAAACTTTACTATTATTGAACCATTAGTAATACAATTGTGTAATTTATCGCATCATTGGGTAGAGAAATAGCATAATCCTAATACAATGTGAATAATATGCAAGGAGATAGTGTTTGCATGTGCATAGGTGGTGAAGTGAATACTGAAAATGAATAATATTTACAAGTAGTGAGCTTTTATATTAATCAGATGACAGACATTGGGACAATAAAAAAAATCTAGATGCCAACTTTATCTCTAATACAAATATTTTGTGACATGTTTCAAACGCAAAATAGTAACAATTGGTGACTTCTAGGGAAACAAGTCAGTGAGCATTTGAAATTGCTAGTGGAGTAAGGAAGGAAGCTAGTTGCAATGATACAAATAATTGATTTTCTCATATCGATGAGAACTTTCACTAATCGACTCTGTATTTCGAATAAAGGAGCATGTAACATTTTCTTTTTGTAGAATGCATTTAAAATCTAGGAGTATTTTCCAAGCTTTTGTTTCCTTACATAAACCATTATCTCCGAAGTTGAGCTCACATAAAATCACATTGTCAGTTTTCAATAGTATATGAATGGTGTCTCTAATTATCGTTTGAAAATTACAAAATTATAAATATAAGTTCATTGGGAGACTATATTAATTCAATATTGATGACAAGTAATTTTTCATTACAAATGCATAAGTCTATCTCAGAGTAATATTGTGTTGATTATGCTTCCTCTGCACTCCCACATTCCACACAATAAAAAATTTCTCCCATGTACATGATGTTAATTTGAAACATCTTAAAAAAAGTGAAAATGAACAAGAAAAATACAACAAAAAAACATGGTACGTGGTATTGAAGCAATGAACGAAGAGTAATATGCAAAATAACTATTGTTGATTATTTCTCTAATCCTGATTCTCTAAGTTTATTTAGTGTTTCCAATCGTTTAAATTAAGACAATAAGAAGAGACAAGTTTCTATTCAATTTATTCTCATTTGATTACTATGACATTATACAACTTTGTGTTTTTTTGCTATATTTTCTAAGTACTATGTGATATGTAATGTAATGCAAAGGAATGCATACATAAATGTATATAGATATATGAAACATTACATAACAATGTTTTTTTTCCCTACCTGCACAATTTTTGTTCCACACTGATCTGAATATGGACAAACTAGTTTTGTTGTGCTAGCTTCCTCATCAGTATAAAATAAAAGTGTTCTTAAGGATTGTGTCAAATAACAAGTTTATTAGAGGGTTTATGTGTCAAATATGTGTGTCTTTTATGAGAAAATTCCATGAAAAATTGTAAAGCATAAAATCATCAAACACTTGAAAAGACATATGCATCAAACAACAAGACAAAAGCCATTGATGAAGGCGTTCACCCCTCCTAGGCTACATCTCCTGGCCCATCAACATGACTAGACCTCTCTTATATTCGATGTCAAAAGTACATATTAGTTTTTTTCCAATAACATGTGGCTATTACCCCTTCAAGGTAATTTTATCCTGCAAAGAACTCTCACAACATTAGCAACACAACATATCTCCTACAAAGATGACATTCTTTCACCGTTGAGAGCTAGAAGCCCCTCACGTACACCTTTCAATTCCACACTGAATAATACAATAAACAAATTCATGAATAAAGAAGTCAAACAAAAGCTGAACCATGTTGGTAACAACTGCTGCAAAACGTTTTCTAGAATTGGGAAAACCCCTACAAGGTCTCCTCCATGCTCAACAGCTTCCAAAATCACTTCAAACATCTTATTGATCCATACACCTTACTTTTCAAACCTGAAATATGACCACAAATATGTGCTCAAATCAATAAACAGAGGTTTTTAATGGATTCATGGCATCCAAAAACCCTTAAGTATCCTCTTCTGTCTCTTCAATTGGTCTTCAAGTGAAGCAGACATGGCCTCCTCTCTTGGTGGCCCTAGGCATCTTTAATCTTCAAGCTGGAAAAATAACTTCCAGAAGTGCTCCTCTGCCTCTGAAACCTGCACTAATCTGCTCAGAATATCCAAACATGCCAGGATAGACTCTTTCTGAGCCCAATTTGGTTGAAATTTTCTCAATTTATGGTCTCATCAAATTTTCCTAGGAAAGCTCCTCTAAAAATGGAGCAACTCTAGTTAAATCCATTAGAACTGGAGATCCCTCCGAAATTGGCGGACTCCGCCAACTTAATCCGCTTGGATAAGCACGCATTAATCTAGATATTAGTGGTTTAGGTGCATTAAACCTCGACATCAGCATTGGCCCTGCTGGAGGTTATGGAAATCGGTCATGTGGACTGAGGGTTGGCCCCCACCTACCCCCGCAACATAAATTTGGTTAATTTAAATATAAACAAACACATTTGTATGTTAAGATCCAATACAGAGTGGAGGCGGTAAGACGTTGTGTTTGTGTAGGGGAGTTCGCGGGGTCGAAGCCAACCTCTACGCATCCACCATATAAAAATTTTATTCGACCATAATTCCATTTCAACCTTTGGGATGGGGCACCTGGTGGCCTTTTGCCTTGCCACATGTTGTGACCTCATTGGTATGACCCAAACCAATCAAATTGTGCCAAATCACCAAACTCATCAACCAATTCCGAAATGACACTTTTCAAGTGTTCACTGGTCCACCTGGGGGGAATATTCCAAGAATATTCTTTGGAATATACATTTTCCTGACTGGTTTGTACGGATGCCTAGTCAACATCCCTGTCACCAAAATTTTCTTGTTTGCGCAATCAAACAGATCGTTCTAACTTTCTCATGCGGACTCTGTTTTGAGCGAAACGAAGTGCATCAAAATCAAGAAGACGATACCTATCCGGTCACTCAGGTTCTGAGCGATTCTGAGCACCTTGAATTTTTAGCAAATTTTTATCCCCAATTCGGTCTCTGATCATTCCTTCCCATTGAAAGGCTTTTGGACCCACAAAATTTGGTTATCTAATGAGAGTTTAATCCTCGTCACCTTTCCAACTTCTATCGACTTTATTCTACTTGGAAAAAATCCTCATGACAACCACTTTGGTTCTTTGACATGCCTACTCTTGCAAATGGCTTGGTACTTCAACCAATGTCCTCCTTTTGCTACTGACCCTTGTTGGCTGCTTGCCGACTAATGAAAAAAATATCGCTGTATCAAAGTGATCTCTTTATGCTTGGAAAGCTTGACTGATGGCCTTCCCACTGAGAATCTTATTCCTCCTTTGCATAAACATGCATTTGATGCAAGCTTCTCCTTGGAAACTCTTTTCCAATTTAAGCCCATCTGAGTGAACTACAAAAATCAATTCAAATATTAGTAATCACTAGAAATTAAATTACCATTCTCTTACCTCCACGGTACCAAATTCCACATCTGGAAGAATGTCTTCGCCATCTCTTTCGCTTCTTGGCATCATGCATCATATGGTCTACAAAAAATTTGTTGTGTTTGCTGCAATATTTTGTCATCTTATCCCTCTTTTCGCTTCTTCATTCCGTCATCCTCCAGTATTGACATGCTGCTCATGCCATGATTTGAGAATGAAGGCTAATCATGAGCCTCTCGCTGAAGAGTGGACCTTCCAAAATCCTAAGACATCTTGTCACAAGCAAAACCATTAACTTGAAACACATTATGCAAGAAACACAACTTGAAGACCTCTTCCTTTTTCTCCTTCAAAGTAACAAATGTCACATCCTTTGAACATCACCATGCATTCTTACACCTTGGTGTACAAACCCATCAACCAAAACACAAGTCAACAAAACACGTGTCTTCAAACCATTGACCCTTAAGTCAAAAAAATCATGTACATTGCTTGACGATTATTTTCCCAAAACAATAAGAATTTCACATCTCATGAAATAATTCGTCAACATCTCCCTTTCATCCTTGGAACCTAAATCAACTCTTCCAAGTCGATAATACATACATGTAACAATCAATCGATCAACACAAGTCGATTAGTCATGCATGTGCAAATGATCAACACTCTCAAGTTGACAACATACATGTTAGCAAAGAAATCAACCAACACAAGTCAATCACTCATGCATGTTTAAGCACAATAAAACTATCAAAATTTCCATTTTTCACACACACAAACTCTCATGCATGTATACAATTCTCTCTCACAAGTACAATCATAAGTAAAATAATCCCATTGGTATGTACGAGTACTTAAAGAGATGAAATGACCAAATTTGTTGCAACAAAGTGAGTCAACATACTCCACTTTCAAACACCTTCCTGGCGTAAACATGCAACATGCATTCTAGAGAAAAAGAAATGCATTAACATTCAAATTTCAACTACAAATTTCCATCTTTGTTGCATCTAAGTTAGCCAACATAACTCTACTTTTCCAACATCTTTCTTTGTGCAATATGAAACATACTTTCAAGAGAAAAGAAATGCATTCATATAACAATGAAATGCATCAATAAGGAAATATTTGCATCAATTATCAAAATAAATGCAAGGCATTAATTGGTTAAGAAAGAAATCTAACCATCCCTTTCCAAACCACTTCAATGGCGCTTCTTTCAGTTGCACTTCAGCATGTGTATCATCCTGACCCAAATCAACTATGGAATCCTCTTTTCCATTCTTGTCAAAATGTCCCTCCGCCTTCTTCAAATGTCGTGGATGAATTTTTGGATACAAAGTCCAACACTTGTCTACAAGATGACCTTGCTTATGGCAATGAGTGCAAAATAATTGCATTTTATTTTCAACATGGTTTGCATTGTCCATTGGACCTTTAGCTTTCTATCTCCTTTGTTTTGAAATTTTCCTGTGTATGGATATCTTCTTCCAACACCTCGAAATAGTATGGTTATTCAAACCACAAAAGGAACATGTAAATTTTCTCCAAATATTATGTGAGGATTTTCCATGTTTATCATAATTAAAAGCAGCTTGATTAAAGGAAGATCTATACCTTGCAAATTCACCTTTGTCGCCTTCTTGAGGATTTTAATTTGATGAGGTAGTGGCTCTCTTCGGAATACCAACAATGGATTCAATGGATTTAGATATTTCAACATCCTCTTGTTTGTCATTTCCATTAGTTGCATGGTTATAAGCATCTTCTTGCAAAGCAGGTGTAAAACTTTTGCATTCTTCATGAACACAAACTTCACAAACTTGAGATAATGAACATGTAATGAAAGTATTTCATGGAATTCCTTCATGTGTCTCCTTGGCTTTGGATCATTCTCCATCTTCTTATTTTCCATAACCACTACCTACATGGATAAAATCAATCTCTTCAACAATGGGTGTAAACCTATTGTATTCTCCATGAACACAAATTTGAGGTAGTGAATATGTAATGGAAGCCTTCCTTGAAACATTTCCAAAACTATCCATAGTTTTTGAGTGCTCTACATCATCTTGTTCACCAAAACCTATACCCATGTACATAGATCTTCCCTCAACAACAATAGGGTTTATAATTCCTTGTGCATGTTTTCCTAACCCTTTACCTTCATAGCCCAATTTGTTTAACAATTTGGACCCTATTCCTCTAGTGTATCTTTCAAAAACACCAAAACATTCATATTGAGAGGAAATTGAAGATAAAATTGATTTTCATACCCCATTTTCATGCACATACTTGGCTAGTGTTTCCTTGTCATCATGGAGTTGAATCTCCATCTCATGCATCTTTGCTAGGGTTCCATTTGCAATATGGAGCTAAGTCTTCATCTCATGCATATTTTCAAGAACCTCTTGCTTCTCCTCCTTCATGGCCATAAACTGCTCCTGAAGCCTATTGCTCTCCTTCCTATATTCAACCATCTCTTAAACCATATATCTCATGATGAAGAGATTCTGCAACAACTCTTCATCAAAGATTCTTGCTAATGAATATTGATTAGAAACTGTGTTGGATTAAGTTGCCATATTCACACTTGTAATACATAAAAAAAAGCTTCCTTGCTGTGATTTGAGAGCTGGGTCCTCAATCTTGACCTTCTCCTCTCTTTATCTTACACACATAAACTTGCACACAGTTAAATTCTCCTTGCACAAATACAAAACCAATAGCTAATTTTCTAGCTAACCTTAGCAAACCCTAAGATAAACTTGGACTAAAATGAGCTAAAATGTGCTCCGATACCAACTTTGAATATGGACTAACTAGTTTTGTTGTGATAGCTTCCTCATCAGTATAAAATAAAAGTGTGCTTAAGTGTTGTGTCAAATATAAAGTTTATGAGAGGGTTTATGTGTCAAATATGTGTGTCTTTTATGAGAAAATTCCATGAAAAATTTGTAAATCATGAAATCATCAAACACTTGAAAATACATATGCATCAAACAGCAAGACAAAATCCATTGATGAGGGAGTTCACCCCTCTTGAGATACATCTCCTGGCTTGTCAACATGACTAGACCTCTCTTGTATTCAGTGTCGAAAGTACATATAATTTTGTTTCCAATAACATGTGGCTATTTCCCCTTCAAGGTAATGTTCTCCGACAAAGAACTCTCACAACATCAACAACACAACATATCTCCTATAAAGATGACATTCTTTCACCGATGAGAGTTAGAAGCCCCTCACATACACCCTTCAACACCACACTTAAGAATACAATAAACAACTTCATGAATAAATAAGTCAAACCAGAGCTAAACCATGCTAGTCACAGCTGCTACAAAAAGTTTTCTGGAATTGGGAAAAACCCTACAAGGTCTCCTCCATGCTCAACAGCTTCCAAAACTGCTTCAAACATTTGATTGATCCATACACTTTACCTGTAAATCCTACAATATGACCCTAAATATGTGCTCAAATCAGTAAACATAGGTTACCAATGGATTCACATCATCCAAAAACCCCTAAGTAGCCACTTCTAGCTCTTCAATTGGTCTTCAATTGAAGCAGAAATGGCCTCCTCTCTTGGTGGCCCTAGCCATCTTTAATCTTCAAGCTGGAAAAATCACTTCCAAAAGTGCTCCTCTGCCTCTGAAACCTACACCAATCTGCTTAGAATATCCAAAAATTCCAGGATAGACTCTTTCTGAGCCCAATCTGGTCAAATTTTCTCAATTTATGGTCTCAACAATTTTTCCTAAGAAAGCTCCTCTAAAACTGGAGAAACTCTAGTTAACTCTGCCAGAAATGGAGATCCCTCTGAAATTGGCGGACTCCACCAACTTAATCCGCTTGGATAAGTGTGCATTAATTTGGAGATTAGTGGCTTAAATGTGGTTTAGGCACATTAAACCTCCGCATTAGCATTGGCCCTACCAGAGGTTATGAAAATCAATCATGTGAACTGGCGGTTAGCCCTTTGATGTTGGCCCCCACCTACCTCTGCCACATTACTTTGGTTAATTTAAATATAAACAAACAATGTTTCATGTTAAGATCCAATACAGAGTGGAGGTGGTAAGACGTTTTGTTTGTGTGGGGTAGGTTGTGGGGTCAAGCCTGACCTCTGCCCGTCCACCATATAAAATGTTTATTCAACCATAATGCCATTTCAACCTTTAGGAGGGGGCACGTGGAAGTATCTAGGCTTGCCACGTGTCGTGACCTCATTGGTCTAACCCATGTAGAAACTATATAACATATGCATGTATATATCCAGATTCTCCTGATCTAACAATAGTTATCTTCTTGCTAAATATACAATCCTTCCATTGTTAATCTTTTGCGGAAATTTTAAAACTCAATTACAAACACATGAAGCAATAAAAACAATCGCACATAACACATTTTTTTAACGGGAAAGCCTGAAGCTGAAAACCCCAACTATCATATACTATGTATCATAGAGATCATGTAACAATCTGATACAAAGCTTAGTACATCAAGCTCTCAGTACAATATAATCATCACACACTATCTGAAGAAATATGCAAATCCATGCATTTTTTTCTGCCCCCTGAAAGCCTTGCCTCCACTGTGCAATCCTTGCTGAAGAAGACCACTGAATGAATTTGAATTGGCCTTGCCTTGACTGCACAATACTCATTGGCAACTCCAATGTGTGTGTGATGAAATCAATGCATCACTATAGTCACAACAGATATTCCATCTCACCCTTTCACCTAACTCTCCACTGGGTCTCCACTGGAATTGACATGCACTGTAGTTAACTGTTGTATTTGTACAGTTGATTAATGAGTTATTATTTGTGAATTAATTCACTCCACTCTCACTAGTGTATCATTCAGTTAGACTAGATACAACTAGCTCAACTGAGTTTAACTCCAATAACTGAGTTAAACTGAATAACAACTCCATGAACTACTCTTCCAACTCTGTCATAACTTTGCCACTTTAGTTCTAACTGAGTCCTCCATGCATGAACCACCAGTAAACCCTAGGAATTGTGTAATTCCTTCAGCCAACTGATTTGCCAAATCTGTTCACTGAAATAAAGTGCTCCAAGAGAATAAGTTGTTGTTTATTGTCAGATTATTATTAAGAGGTAATAATAACCGACATGCATCTATTTTTAGATCGACAATCTATAAATAGACTTCTCCCAATATTATAAAAATAGAATTTCATCTATTTTTTAAACTTGACCAACCATCCACAAATAGCATCCTGCAACTTCTGAAATATGATCACCATGTCTAAAAATAGACTTGCACCTAAAAATGGCCTGCGGGCCCACTTAGTGAAGGCAACTGATTTTCACTAAGCTCATCATCTTGTTGAATCTCAACACACCCTCTCAATAAGATAGGTATTATCCTTCACCCCAATCCTGCCTCTATGGTATTCGAATTTTCTCCTGGTGAGTGCCTTCGTCAGAATATCTGCATCCTGATCTTTCGCTGGAATCTACTAAAGCAACATGATCTTCTGCTACACACAATCTCTGATATGATGATACCAGAGATCAATATGTTTATATCTATCATGAAACACAGGATTAATCAAGATTTTAATGCAACTCTAATTATCACAATGTATGATTGTAGGATCTAAATGTGAACCGAACAAACCGACTAGGATCTTCCTCATCCTGATAGCCTCACATGCAGCTTGACTTGTTTCCATGTATTCTGCTTCCATTGAATTGAGTGCCACGGATATTTTTTTCTTGTTGTACCAATAAACTGATGTAGATCTGATACTGAAAACCCCTCCTGATGTGCTCTTTCTATCCGTTGGGTTGCCTGCCCAATCTGCATATGTGAAGCCATGCAACTTCACCTCATCCATCTGTCTGTACCATAAGCCATACTCAGATGTGCCCCTGAGATACCTCAGGACATGCTTTCCTGCCTTCCAAAAGAGCTTGGTAGGCTTAACCATCGCTTGTGAAAGTTAGTTCACCGCATAGCATATGTCCAGTCTTGTATTAACTAAATATATGAGCGAACCCACCAACTGTCGATAAACAGTGGCATCCACTACCTCTGCGGATGTAGCACCCTCTTTCCTCCAATTTCCTGGAAGAAGAGTGTCGATAGGCTTGCAGCCTTGCATGTGAAACTTCTCCAGTATATCCTGGGCATACTTGCCTTGAGACACAAACAGTTCACCTTCCCGCTGCCATATTTCCAATCCATGGAAATAATGAAGGAGGCCCAAATCCTTCATCTAGAACACCTTTGCAAGATCTGCCTTGCATGAGTGTATCAATTGCTAAACACCCGTTACTATTAAATCATCAACATAAAGAACAATGATTAAAAGCTTGCCCTCCAACACAATTTGGTACAGGTTTGCATCCACCTCACTCTTGGTGAAACCAAGTCCAGTGAAATAGTTTTCAATCCGAGTGTACCAAGCACGAGGTGCTTGTTTCAGCCCATACAGTGCACTTTTGATTTTGCACACATGCGACTCACTGTTGAAGACCTCAAATCCTTCAGGTTGCTCAATGTACACCTCTTCCTCAATGATCCCATTAAGGAACGCAGTCTTCACATCCATCTGATGAATGTGCCAACCCATCTGCGCTGAGAGAGCAAGGATGGTCTGTATGGAAGAATACCATGCGACATGTGCAAAGGTTTCTTCATAGTCAATCCCCTCGATCTGTGAGAAGCCCAAGGCAACAAATCTTGCCTTATACTTCTCGACACTCCCATCAGCAGCTTTATTTACCTTGTAGATCCATCTTGATCCTACAACTGATTTACCCACCAGCCTTGGAACAATCTCCCAAGCACTGTTTCTAACAATGTATTCATACTCCTCCATCATGGCATCTACCCATGTGGGCTCCTTCACTGCTTCTTCAAAAGAAGATGGCTTTGTCACGATACACTTGCTCATAAGAGCCATGTATCTAGTAAATCGGTCAGGTGACTGTCTCTGTCTGCGCTGTGATGTAGGGACTCCTACATTCTGTGTCACATCAAGCTTCGGTCTCTCAGCTTCTATGGTACACTTTATGCCTTGTCTGATGTTTGGTTTTTCATGAGTGGACTCCTACACTCCATGAATCTCCTCCTGTGGCAGATCCACATCTAGAGGCTCATCTTTGGGAACAAGTAACTCCTCCTTTGCATGCAAGTGTAACTCCCTCTCAAGTGACAACTTCATGGCTTTCACCTCATTGAATTTTATATCCCATCGCACCACAGTCATCCGACTGCCTGAAAAATACACATGATAATTATGGGGTGTGTATGTGTACCCCACAAATATCCCAACTTCTGAAATCAGCTCCAGATTCTTCCTGGCATCCTTTTTCACAAGAATGTAAACAGATGAGCCAAAAATCTTCAAATGAGAAATATCAGGCTTCTTACCAATAAAAGCTTCTTCAGGTGTACTCATGCCAAGTACTCTATGAGGACAACGGTTTTGCACATAAACAGCAGTGTTGCATGCTTTCGCCCACAAGTGCATCGGTAGGCCCTGGTCATGGAGCATAGCTCGTGCAGCACCCACGAATGTTGTGTTCTTCCTCTCCACAACCCCATTCTCCTATGGGTTATGAGGCGCTATGAGTTCTCTTCGAATTCCTTCTTTGTTGCAGAATTCTTTGAATTCATTCGAGATATATTCACCACCATTATCGCTTCGTAGAGCCTTCACTTGCTTCCCTGACTCCTTCTCCACCAATAATTTAAACTCACAGAACTTTGAGAATGTTTTTTTCTTCTTCTGCATGAAGAATATATAGCATCTACAAGAATAGTCATCAAAAAATATAACATAATATCTGTGTTTTGTTGTTGAAGAAACTGAGAAAGGTCCACACACGTCTATGTGAATTCTCTCCAGGATCACCAAAGCACGGTTCTCCTTCTCATGAAAGGTGGTCTTCACAAACTTACCCATAGTACATCCCTTGCACTGATCTAACTGCATAAGAGTACCCTTGGGAAGTCTAGTAGAAATCTGCTGCAAAATATTCAAGGCGCCATGGTGAAGATGGCCCAATCTCCTGTGCCATAATTCGCCCTCATCCCGGCTCACCACTTCTTCTGCTTTGCCCATCATTGTAGCACAGACCATCTACCTCCAGCTTGTAGATATTCTTAACTTGAATCCCTATCTTCTTGGTTTGACCCATTGTTTTAGGTCGAAGGAAGGCTTTTCCCTCACTAAAAAAAATGTCATAACCTCTGTCTTCCAGCATTGCGACCGAGACCAAGTTCTTCTTCAGACCTAGAATATGCATAACATCTTTCAACAGAAATGGTTTACCTGACTCCCTCTCAAAGGTAATGGTCCCAATGCTGGTCGCACTATATCGACCATCATCTCCCATCTCTATATGCATTTGGAGGTCCTTCTCCTCCAGATCACTAAACAACTCCATGTCTCTCGTCATATGGAAAGACACACGACTATCAAGATACCACACTGATCCCATTGCGCTTGAAACCAAGCATTTGATCAAAGATAAATCAAGTTCAAATTGTGAGGCTAAGACCTCACCCACTACAGCTCCAGTAGCCTTATTGTTCTTCTTCTTTTGTGGGAAGTTAGTGGCAAAATGCCCATGTTCGTGACAGTGAAAACACTTCACCTTGGAAAAATCCTGCTTCTTGCCTTTAGCTTCGAATTTTGAAGGGACTTTCTTCCCCTTCCCTTTCCTTGCTTTGGCATCCAAAGCACAATTCTCTTCATCTTCATTCTTTAATGAAGAGCCATCCCTGGTACTTCGCCTTATCTCCTCCTGCACAAGATCTGACCAAAGTCGCTCCCATCCCAGCAGTTTCTCCCGTCCATTGACAGAGTCTTCGTAGTTATGCCAACTTTTCGGAAGCCCAAGGAGTGCCAAGATCACCAAGTCTTCATCATCAACAGTAATCCCCACATGTCCCAGTTCATCCCTACAGTGGACAAAATTCGTGAGATATTTTGGAATATTGTTGCCCTTCTCCATTTTTATTTTCCTGATCTTATCTTTAAGCGCCAACTTCCTCTGGTCGCTTCTGCTTTGGAAAAAATCTATCAAAGCCTTCCACATTGAAAATGGAGTGGCTTTACCATGAAGGCTGGACACAATATGGTCATTCACACCTTCCAATAGAATTCTTCTTGTCTTTGCTACCTTTTTTTGCCATGCGTCAAGTCTTGCAGCATCACTAGAATCCGGCTTAGGAAAATCACTATTGATGAACTCCTTCAATCCATTATCCTCCAACACCGCCTCCATCCTGTCCTTATGGGATATGTAATTCGAGCTACCATCAAGGGCATACTCCAATCGTAACCCATTCAAAGACATTTCAATGTATACTCAATTGTCGCACCAAGAATTTTCTGCAGCAAATTTGAATTGTCCACCGGCACAAACTCAGCAATTCTTCACAATTGAAATCTTCAAGAATTAACACTCCTCTGATACCATGTAGAAATTATATAACATATGCATGTATATATCCAAATTCTCATGATCTAACAATATTTATCTTCTTTCTAAATACAGAATCCTTCCACTGTTAATCTTTTGCGGAAATTTTAAAACTCAATTGCAAACACATGAAGCAATAAAAACAATTGCACATAACACAGTTGTTTAACGGGAAAGCCTAAAGCTAAAAACCACAACTATCATATATTATGTATCATGGAGATCATGTAACAATCTTATACAAAGCTTAGTACATCAAGCTCACACTACAATACAATCGTCACACACTATATGAAGAAATATGCAAATCCATGCACTAATTTCTGCCCCTGATAACCTTACCTCCACTACGCAATCCCTGCTGAAGAAGACCACTAAATGAATTCGAATTTGCCTTGCCTTTACTACACAATCCTCATTGGCAACTCCAATGTGTGTGTGATGCAATCAATGCATCACTATAGTCACAACAGATAGTCCATCTCACCCTTTCATCTACCTCTCCACTGGGTCTCCACTGGAACTAACATGCATTGTAGTTAACTGTTGTATTTGTTCAGTTCATTAATGAGTTATTATTTTTTAATTAATTAACTAATTAATTCACTCCACTCTCACTAGTGTATCATTCAGTTAGACTAGATACAACTAGCTCAACTGAGTTTAACTCCAATAACTGAGTTTAATTGAATAACAACTCCATGAACTACTCTTCCAACTCTGTCATAACTTTTCCACTTCAGTTCTAACTGAGCCCTCCATGCATGAACCACCAATAAACTCTAGGACTTGTGTAATTCCTTCAGCCCACTGATTTTCCAAATCTGTTCACTGAAATAAAGTGCTCCAAGAGAATAAGTTGTTGTTTATTTTCGGATTATTATTAAGAGCTAATAATAACCAACATGCATCTATTTTTAGATCGATGATCTATAAATTGACTTCGCCCAATATTCTAAAAATAGAATTTCATCTATTTTTGAAACTTGACCAACCATCCACAAATAGCATCCTGCAACTTCTGAAATATGATCACCATGTCTAAAAATAGACATAGTCTAAAAATAGACTTGCACCTAAAAATAGCCTGCAGGCCCACTTAGTGAAGGCGACTGATTTTGACTAAGCTCATCATCTTGTTGAATCTCAACAACCCAAACCAATCAAATTGTGCCAAATCACCAACCTCATCAACCAATCCCGAAATGACACTTGCCAAGCGTTCATTGGTCCACCTAGGGGGAATATTCTGAGAATATTCCAAGGAATATACCTTTTGCTAACTGGGTTGTACATATGCCTAGTTAGCATCCTTGTCACCAAAATTTGCTTGTTTGTGCAATCAAACAGACCGCTCTAACTTTTTCATACGGACTATGTTTTGAGCGAAACGAAGTGCACCAGAATTAGGAAGACGAGACCTATCCAGTCGTTCAGGTTTTGAGGGATTCTGAGCACTTTGAATTGTTAGCAAATTTCTGCCCCCAATTCAGTTTCTGATCATGCACAAAAAATACACTTCACTTAATTTTTCATAAAATTGTGAATAAAAACAATAATAGACATAATTGTTTTAATAGCTTTGAGTCAATGACTCCTGAATAATTTTCCATGACTGCATCCTCCTTTGAAAGACTTCCCACTCCACAACTTTCCCTGTCTCTTTCAAAATTTCTATTAGTATTAATTAATTAATTATGTTTCCATGAGTGAAGCTTTTTTCCTATGCATTAACTTATGTTAATGTGCTTATATTAATGTGCAAATGCAAGGAATAGGTAACATTGATACATTGTGCAAAATGCTTAAATATTTTATGGATATTTAATACAATTTCCTATTTTGTTTGATATATGCACATTAATATAAGTGATAACACTATCTAAATTAAACTATAATATTCTCTGAGCTTTTCTTCTTACTGAGCAAAATTATCCTATAGTATTAAATTACTATTATGTAGAATGTAGATGAAGAAACCTTGATTCGATATAGTCCCTTCTCTCGCACTTTTTGCACACTCTTTCTCCACACAACAAAATAATAATAGTTCCCCACCCCCTCGCTCGCCCACCCCCTATCACTCATCTAAGGTTTTAGTGTCAGTATGTTCAGCCTGTCACCAGTGATCAAATGGGCTCTTATCATGTCTTGTTAGGTTCTCATAGTCAAATTTTTGTCATTTCTGTTGACACCTAATCCTATGGATGGGTGTGCACATTTATTTTTGTATATTATTTGTTATTAGGAAATAAGGAAGGCCAAGAGTCATTGGGAGCTGAATCCCAATAGCCTCACCTCCCATCTATAAGAGCATGTACATTCTTCACCTAATACACATCGTTACTTCTTTGAGGAGTTACCTCCCGGTTTGATACACGAGCCACTCCCCCACATTTGCAACGCCCGTGGTGTAACTCCCTACCCTTGCTCGCTAATATTTTTTAATGTTTTTGCCGCTCATTAACCGCTAGATCGTTATTCTGCATTTTTTTCTAAATAGCACCGACATTTGCACCCGCCCGCAGACCGCAGTGCCTCCTCACAATCTCGCAAATCTCGTGTGCTCGCTGCACCAGCCACTCCCGCAACCTGCCTTCTCTCGGGCATTCAAATTCAAATTTTTTTTTGTAACAGCCCTTTTGGGCCTCACTCATTCTCCCTACGCCCTCTCCCCTCACTGATTCTCCCTACGCCCTCTCCCCTAACTCCTCTCCCTGCCTGCATTCCCATTCCCCTCCCTCACTCACTCTCTCCTATTGCCTCATCCTGTTTACGCAATACAATACCTCACCCATAGGCCTACGGCCTGCTCCTACCCAACAGCTTGCTCCTCCTCACAAAAGCGCTCTTCCCATCGCTTGCAGCACTCACAACAGCGCTCCCTATCTTCCACACGCCTCCCACTCTACGCGGCTTCAACTCCCTTATCAATCTACAACCCACGCTGGTGTCAAAGCTCTACGCCCTCACGCATATTTGTATATTACCACTGTGTTAACGCTCTCGCTCACCGCGCTCACCACCGCGCTCACCTCTTGTGGGCAGAAAGCAAAGGTGGTATCATTTATCCCCGCGAAACCCTTCATTTCCTCTCGCTCCCACACGCATCCACACACGCGCGCGCGTTTATATATTAATAAATAACGCAGTAGTTGATGTTAAATGCGTTGATATAACACGCCTCCAGCGCTGTCTGCACCGCCCCTCATATATTATAACGCTGTCATATATTTTGTATGTGGTATAACGCTGTCTGCACCGCCCCTCATATATTATAACGCTGTCATATATTTTGTATGTGGTATAGCGCTGTCTGCACCGCCCCTCATATATTATAACGCTGTCATATATTTTGTATGTGGTATAACGCTGTCTGCACCGCCCCTCATATATTATAACGCTGTCATATATTTTGTATGTGGTATAGCGATGTCTGCACCGCCCCTCATATATTATAACGCTGCCCATTATATATTGTCATATGCGTGGTATTGTCATTATATATTGTCATTATATATACTGTCCATTTCATTTAAAACGTTGCCCATCTCCTTGCGTGGTATTGTCATTATATATTGTCATTATATATACTGTCCATTTCATTTAAAACGCTGTCCATTTCATTTGTAATATCGCTCCATTTCATTTAAAACGCTGTCCATTATATATTGAGCGTTGTGTTATGGTGTTCACAAGAGTTGTGTTAAGTTGATAAGAGTTGTGTTATGATACCCCTCCCACCATTACAATATTCCGCCCCCTTCACTCCCATCATTACAATATTCCGCCCCCTTCCCACTCATAATTCCACCACTTCCCATTCATAATCCCTTTTTTCCACATACAATTTTTTCCCAACACAAAAAAAAATACAATTTTTTTTATGCAGAATCAGTCTATAGCATAGAGTATTTTTTAAAAATTCAGTCTCCAGCAAAGTTTTCTGAGCAGATTTAGTTTCCAGAAAGAGTTTTTAAACTCAGAAAATTTTTTTTCCAGCAAGAGTTTCTGCCCTTTTAATTGAGTATATTTTCCAGCAATAGATTTTTTTTTTGTTTTCTCTCCTTCAAGAGAAATTTTCCAGCAGAGTTTTTTCTCTCCTCCTTTAAAAGAAGATGACAGTCCCTTCATCTTCTAAAGAGGCTGCCTACTTGGCACAGAGAGAAAAGAGACACGCTTCAGGTTCATCCAAAGGAAGAGAAGGCAGAAGACGAAGAAGACACTTCAGAGAAAAGGGGGGCAGACAATCTAAAGCTCAGCAGCAAACAAATCAAGACAGAGGTAAAACTGATGACAAAGACAAAGGTAAACCAGCTGAATCAGCTCATTCTGTTCTAGCACATTGTAACAATGGAGTAACTGAAAACCTATTTGATGTTTCATTTACTTTATGGAGAGATGATTGGTTGCTAGATTCAGGAGCAACATGTCACATGACATTTAGAAAAGATTTTTTTAAAGAATTCACTGACAAAGTTGATGGAGCAGTATATTTCGCAGATAAATCCAAACTCAAGCCATCAGGGCTTGGCACAGTCAGGCTTAAACTGCCTGGTCTTCCCGATCATATCCTACATGAGGTTCTATACCTCCCGGAGTTGAAGAGAAACTTGCTGTCCCTGATCGAAATCCGGCAGCAAGGACACTCAGTTCACTTGTTTGATGGCAAGGCAGAGGTCAGATCAGCATCAACTCACTCACTTGTCATGGAGGGAATAGAAGAAGGGAGACTTTTGAAGCTGAAAGGTTCATCTGCTCATGCTCAAAACTTTGCATTCAGTTCATATCATGATGAAGGTACATTTCCATCAAGTCTTTTATGGCATGCTAGATTTGGACACTTAAATTATGACAGCCTTCGTTTGTTGAAGAAAATGGTGTTGATGGACTGCCTACAATTCCTAGAAAACCTAAGGAATGTGATGCATGTATTCTAGGAAAGCATAGCAAACAGCCATTTCATGATTCACACTCAAGAGCACATAGGAAACTTGAACTTGTTCATTCAGATTTATGTGGCCCTATGCCTATTGCTTCTACAAATGGAAACAAATACATGATGACATTTATTGATGACTACACCAGGATGTGTTGGATTTACTTACTGAAGAATAAGTCTGATGCTTTTCAAACTTTCAAGAATTTTCATGTATGGATTGAAAATGATGCACAAACACATATTGGCTCTCTACGTACTGATAATGGAAAAGAATACACCTCAAACAAATTTGAAAATTATCTTCGTCAACATGGAATCAAACATCAAACCACTGTGCCATATAATCCACAACAGAACGGTGTAGCTGAAAGAATGAACAGAACCATCTTAAATATGGTCCGCTCCATGTTATTTTTCAAGAATGTAAAATTGATGTTTTGGGCTGATGCAGTTCTATGTGCCGTTTACATAAAGAATAGGTGTCCTTCAAGTTCAATTAGAAACAAAACTCCTTTTGAAATGTGGCATGGCCACATTCCTTCGGTAAAGCATCTCAGGGTCTTTGGGTCCACCTGTTATGCCTTGATACCCAAGGGTCAAAGGAACAAACTTGGTGCTAGAAGCAGAAAATGTATTTTCTTGGGGTACTCCAATACCTCCAAAGGATATCGTCTCTATGATGAAGCAAATAAGAAGTTTGTGATAGCAAGAGATGTCATATTTCTTGAATCATCCAAGAGTGACAAGGTTGTTGAGCGGCAACTTGATCGCCTGGATAGATTCACACATGCAAAGTCTTTCAAAGAATTTAATAATGTGATTCCACACCTTGAAGGGGGGATTCCGATATTGAATCAAACTATGGAATCATTTCCTGAACCACACTCTCCCCCACATGAAGAAACCACCACGGATGACACATTGGATGATGTGATTGACAGAATTGGGAGATTGAATCTTGAATCAATCCCAACTCAGTCAAGTGACCAGCCAGGGCCATCTCATAAAGGTCCCCCCAAATGGCTGACAAAGACACTGGAGGATGTTCATCCTGATGAGGTTGGAAAAACAGGAACAAGAAGTTCCACTCAAGAAATCGAAGGTGATGTAGATAATTCTGATTCCCCCGTTGATATGGATATTGCTTATAACTGTGAATTGAGTTTGTCTACAGATCATGAACCAACTTCCTTCAAAGAAGCCGCTTCTCATGATGAATGGAAAGAAGCGATGCAGAAGGAGTATGATGCCTTGATAAAGAATGGCACTTGGAAGCCGGTTGATCCGCCTTTGGGAACGAAACCAATTGGCTGTAAGTGGGTCTACAAGAACAAGTACAAAGCAGACGGCTCACTTGACAAGCACAAGGCCAGGCTTGTGGCAAAAGGATTCGCACAAAAAGAAGGAGTCGATTATGAAGAAACTTTTGCTCCCACAGCAAAATGGACCACCATCCGGACTCTCTTTGCCTTAGCAGCTCAGAGTGGATGGAAAGTCCATCAGATGGATGTAAAAACAGCCTTCTTGAATGGAGATCTCAAGGAGAAAGTTTATATGTCCCAGCCAGAAGGATTTGTGATAAAGGGTCAAGAACACAAAGTTTGCAAACTTGTAAAATCCTTGTATGGCCTCAAGCAAGCACCACGAGCCTGGTATGAGAAGTTGACCGAGCATCTTCTGAAACTTGATTTCAAACACTTTGATCTTCATGATGCAACTTTGTTTGTTAAGAAAGTTGGAAAAAAAATTGTATATCTTGTGGTATATGTAGATGATCTTTTGATAACAGGAAACAATGAGAGCTATATTGCATCCATGAAGAAAGAGTTGAAGAAAGGTTTTGAAATGACCGATTTGGGTCATGTTCATTACTATTTGGGTATTGAAGTAATTCAACATCCTAAATTCATATTTCTTTCTCAAAAGAAGTACATTGGAGATCTCTTGAACAAATTTGGCATGGATGATTGTAAACCCTTAGGCACTCCAATGGAACAAAACTTGAAGCTCACATCAGTTGAAGGGAAGGAACTTGAGGATGCAACTAAGTATAGACAGCTTGTAGGAAGTCTTATCTATCTGACCACCACCAGACCTGACATCTCATTTGCTGTTGGAATCCTCTCAAGGTTCATGCAAAAACCTTGTGAAGGACATTGGTCTGCTGCAAAAAGAGTACTAAGGTACTTGAAGGGGACTCAAGACTTTGGACTCAAATATACACAAGTAGGCGACTTCATCTTGACCGGATACTCTGATTCAGACTTTGATGGCGACAAAGAAACAGGGGTGTCTACTACAGGTTACACCATGAGTCTTGGATCAGGAGCTGTGTCATGGAGATCACGCAAACAGTCAGTTCCAGCAGATTCCACGACCGAGGCAGAATATGTGGCAGCAGCTGAAGCAACAAAGGAAATTGTGTGGCTCCGGAAAATCCTGGAATATTTGCAGATGAAACAGATGTATTCCACTCCACTCATGATCGACAACACTTCCGCAATAAAGTTGGCCAAGAACCCAAAGTTCCATGATCGAACAAAGCACATCAATACAAAGTACCATCTCATTCGACATCATGTTCAGGCCAAGACCATCCATCTACATCATTGTTCCACAAATGAGCAAACTGCTGACATCTTCACCAAAGCACTTGGAAGAGAGAAGTTTGAAAAGTTCAGATCGATGCTTGGACTTACCAACATCCCTTCGGATTAAAGGGGGGAATGTTGACACCTAATCCTATGGATGGGTGTGCACATTTATTTTTGTATATTATTTGTTATTAGGAAATAAGGAAGGCCAAGAGTCATTGGGAGCTGAATCCCAATAGCCTCACCTCCCATCTATAAGAGCATGTACATTCTTCAGCTAATACACATTGCAGTTTTGAGGAGTTACCTCCTGGTTTGACAATTTCATTAGGTTTTCAAGTAAAAATTTGGTCACTGGGTAGGGTGTCTAGGGCTATTTCCACTCCATTCAAAATTCTCACATGTCGTTCCTTGTCATCACTCAGCTGAGTGTACCACCATTGAAAGGTCATCATCATCACTCCAGTCAACATCATTTTAGTGTCTCCATTAGGTCATTAGGGTTTCAGTCATACAAATGTGTCATTCCATGCATAAAATCCGGCAATGGAGGAGTGGTTATTCATGTTTAAAATATGTAATAATTTCATCATGTTTCTAAAGCTACAAAGAAAGTGTCAAAGTTACAAGTTTTCAAAGCAAAGAGAAAAGGACATGTAGTGGGCCATCCCACTACCATGAAGAAAAATTACCACCACAAGCTATAAAAGACCAATTCAACTCATTTTTTCATTCATTGCATTGAATAATAGCTCTAATTCATCACCAAGTGAAAATTCATCAATTTCAAGCCAAAAACGCTTCAAAATTTGGTGCCAAATCAGCCACGTTGCGTTATCTGCCCTCCATGCTACGCTTTCTTCCCAACGCTACATTTTCTCTGCTGGAGGCATCAAACCAATTTCTGAAGGATTTTGAAGGGTATCACAATTTTTATCATTAGTAAACAAGTAATTTACACCTCAGCAAACCCCGACTTGCAGCTCAATTTCATAATTTTAGTGTGAAAACCCTCCATTGGCCTCTAGGCTATGTTTTAGTGGCTAGCCCTATTTTTCAAGTTTGGCAAGACAAACACACTCTCCCATGGACTTGTTACTATAGAAATTATATAAATGATATGTTATATGTCTAATATTCTCCTGATCATACACTATTTGACTTCATGCACAATACAGAATCTATTCCACCATTGATCATCATATGCGGAAATTAAATCAATTGCATGCACACATTAAAACCATAAAAATTCACATACATTAACATAGTGATTTATGGGAAAGCTTAAAGCTGAAAACCCCCAACTATTTGTATAATATATTTCATAGATATCATGTAACAATCATCATACAAATCTTCTCACAAGCTCTTAGTACAATCTCCAATCGCTACACACTAATCAGGTCCTGATCTAGCAAATCCATGCACCGATCCTCTGCCACCTGCTAGCCTGCCTCTACTGTGCAATCCCTACTGAATATGGGCTCTAAATGAGTTTGAATCCACCTGGCTTGCACTGCACAATCCTCATTGGCATCTCCATCAATGTGTGGTGCAAACTCATGCACCAGTATAGTCACAACTGATAGTCACACTGCTCTTTCACCTACCTCTCCACTGGTCTCCATTGAAGCTGTCCATGCACTATAGTTAACTAATGTATTCTTCAGTTGATTAATGAGTTAATAATTAGTGAATTAATTAGTAATTAATTCACACCACTCTCACTAGTGTATCAATTAGTTAGACTAGATACAACTAGCTCAACTGTGTCTAACTGAGTTAAACTGAACACAACTCCACCAACTACTTTAATAACTACACCAAACTCTGTCACATGAGTTCTAACCGAAGTCTCCATGCAATAGCTCCACTTAACCCTCAGGAATAGCATAATTCCTTATGTCAGCTCCTGTGCCACATCTGTGCACTTAACTGAAGTGCTCCAAGAGAATAAGATAATGTTTATTGTCCAAATATTATTAAGAGCTAATAATATTCGACATATCTATTTTTAGACTAGCAATCTAAAAACAGATTCTGCTCAATATGTCTAAAAATAGAAGTCCATGTATTTTTCCAACTTGACCAACCATCCACAAATAGCATCCTGCAACTCATAGAATATGATCGACATGTCTAAAAATAGACTGTGCGCCAAAAATAGCCTGCGAGCCCACTTAGTGAAGGCGACTTCTTTCCACTAAGCTCATCATCTTGTTGCAATCTCAACACTCCCTCTCAACAAGATAAGGATTATCTGCCACCCCTATCCTACCTCTATGGTATTTGAATTTTCTCCTGGTGAGCGCCTTCGTCAAGATATCAACATCCTGATCCTCCGTGGGAATGTATGAAAGTAACATGATCTTCCGCTGCACACAATCTCTGATATGATGATACCGGATGTCAATGTGTTTAGATCTATCATGAAATACTGGATTAACCAAGAGTTTAATGCAACTCTGATTATCACAATATATCACAGTAGGATCTAAGTGTGAACCGAACAACTCGACCAGGATATTCCTCATCCATATAGCCTCGCATGTAGCCAAACTTGCTGCCATGTACTCGGCCTCTGCTGAACTGAGTGCCACGGATCTCTGCTTCCTGCTGTACCAAGAAACTGCTGTCAACCCGATACTGAAAATCCCTCCAGATGTGCTCTTTCTGTCCATTGGGCTCCCCGCCCAATCTGCATCCATGAAGCCACACAACTTCACCTCATCCGACTGTCTGTACCATAATCCATATCTCGATGTGCCTCTGAGATATCTCAATACATGCTTGCCTGCCTTCCAGAAGAGCTTGGTAGGCTTAACCATAGCTTGTGAAAGCTGAGCACCTACATAGCATATTTCAAAGTCATGTATTGACTAGATACATAAGCGACCCACCAATCGGCTTGCAAATGCTGGCATCCAATTTCTCACGCTCTACATCCTCTTTCCTCCAACCACTAGGAAGAGGAGGCTTAATAGGCTGAGTTGTACCCTCGCATGTTGAACAATTGTAGTATCTCCTAGGCATACTTGCCTTGAGACACAAACAATCGATCCATCACTGCGCCGCTAAATTTCCAATCCCGTGAAATAATGAAGGAGGCCCAAGTCCTTCATCTCAAACTCCTTTGCAAGATCGACTCTGTATGAGAGTATCAATCGCTCATCAATGTCGCATCAAATCATCTACATAAAGTACAATGATCGCCAACTTACCCTCCACCACTATCTCAGTACAGGTTGGGATCTGCCTCGCTCTTGGTAAAACCAAGTCCGGTGAAATAACTATCTATCTGTGTGTACCAAGCACGAGGTGCTTCTTTCAACCCATACAATGCTCTTTTGAGCCTGCACACATGCGACTCGCTGCTGAAGATCTTGAAACCTTTGGGCTGCTCTATGTACACCTCCTCCTCAATGACTCCGTTGAGGAATGCAATCTTCACATCCATCTGATGAATGTGCCACCCCATCTGCACTGAGAGAGCAAGGATGCTCCGTATGGAAGAATACCTTGCGACAGGTGCAAAGGTTTCCTCATAGTCGATCCCCTCAATCTGTGAGAAGCCCCGGGCAACAAATCTTGCCTTGTACTTCTCAACGCTCCCGTCAGCTGCTTGCTTCACTTTGTAGATCCATCTCGAACCTACCACTAATTTCCCTTCCGGCCTTGGGACAATATCCCATGCACTGTTTCTGACAATCGAATCATACTCTTCCACCATGGCATCTACCCATGCAGGGTCCTCCACAGCTTCCTCAAAAGAGGATGGCTCTGTCACGATACACTTGCTCATCAGAGCCATGTATCTAGTATATCAGTCAAGTGACTGTCTCTATCTGTGCTGTGATGTCGGTGCTCCTACAATCTTCTCTGCATCAAGATTCAGTCGCTCAGCTTTTGTAGTGCGCTTCCGCCCTCTGATGGTTGGCGCTGCATGAGTGGTTTCTTCCACTCCATGAACCTCCTCTTGTGGCTTATCCACATCCTAAGGCTCATCCTTAGGAACTAATAGCTCCTCAGCTGCATGAAAGTGTGGCTTCCTCTCAAGCGAACACTTCATGGCTTTCTCCTCATGAAATTTGATATCTCGTTGCACAACAGTCTTCCGACTATCTGGAAAATACACACGATAGTTGTGGGGTGTTTCTGTGTACCCCACAAATATCCCAACCTCTGTGGTCAGCTCCAACTTCTTCCTGGCATCCTTTGTCACATGAATGTAAACAGGTGAGCCAAAAATATTCAAATGAGAAATATTAGGCTTCTTACCAGAAAACGCCTCCTCGGGTGTACTCATGCCAAGTACTTTGTGAGGACAATGGTTTTGCACATAAACCGAAGTATTGCATGCCTCAGCCCACAAGTGTATGGGAAGGCCTTGATCATGTAACATCGCCCAAGTAGCACACAGGATCATTCTGTTATTTCGCTCCGTGACCCCATTCTGTTGTGGGTTATGAGGCGCTATGAGCTCTCTTTGAATTCCTTCTGCGTTGCAAAAGTCCTTGAATTTTCCAGAGATGAATTCACCACCATTATCACTCCTAAGAGCCTTCACCTACTTCCCCGACTCTTTCTCCACCAGTGCCTTGAACTCGCAGAACTTTGAGTATGTCTCGCTCTTCTTCTGCATGAAGAAGATCTAGCACTTACGAGAAAATTCATCAACAAATATCACATAATACCTGTGCTTTGTTGTCGAAGCTACTGAGAAAGGTCCAGACACGTATGTGTGAATTCTCTCAAGGATCGTCATGGCGCGACTATCCTTCTCATGAAAGGTGGCTTTCACAAATTTTCCCAAAGTACATCCCTTGCACTAATCTAACTGCGCAATTGCACCTTTGGGAAGCCCGGTAGAAATCTACTTCAAAATTTTCAAAGCACCATGGTGAAGATGGCCCAATATCCTGTGCCATAGCTCGCCCTCATCCTGGCTCACCACTCCTTTTACCTTGCCTGCCATTCCTGCGCAGCCATCTACCTGCAATTGACAAAGGTTCTTAACTCGAACCCCTATCCTCCGGGTTTCACCAGTTGCCTTACTGCACAGGAAAGCCTTCCCCTCGCTAAAGACAACATCATATCCCTTGTCTTCCAACATGGCCACCGAGATCAGATTCTTCTTCAATCCTAGAACATGCATGACGTCCTTCAATATGAAAGGTTTACCAGACTCCCTCTCAAAGGAAATGGTCCCGATACCAGTCGCATTGTATCTACCATCATCGCCCATTTCGATGTGCACTCCAATATCCTTCTCATCTAGATCACTGAACAAATCTTTGTCTCCGTTCATATGAAAAGATGAACCACTGTCAAGAAACCACACTGAACCCATCACACTTGAGACCAAGCATGCGATCAACGAAAAATCCAGCTCAAATTGTGAGGCTAAGGCCTCTCCAGCTGCAGATCCAGCAGCCTGCTTATTTTTCTTCTTCTGTGGACAATTAGTGGCATAATGTCCATGTTGGTGACAGTGAAAGCACTTCACCTTGGACATGTCCTTCTTCTTGCCTTTCGCACTGGATTGAGAAGTATTTTTCTTGCTCTTCCAATTCCTTGCTTTGGAAGCCAAAGCGCAATTTTTTCATCTTCATTCTTCGATGAAGATCCATCCCTGGTACTCTGCCTTATATCCTCCTGCATAAGATCCGACCAAAGTCACTCCCATCCCGACAGTTTCTCCTGACCATTAACAGAGTCCTCATAGGAATTCAAACTCTTCGGAAGCCCAAGGAGAGCCAAGCTCACCAAGTCCTCTTCATCTACAATAACCCCCACACTTCCCATCTCATCCCTGCACTGGACAAACTTCGTGAGGTACTTGGAAATACTCTCACCCTTCTCCATTTTTATTTTCCTGAGCTTATCCTTGAGTGCCAACTTCCTTTGGTCGCTCTTGCTTTGGAACAAGTCTGTCAAAGCTTTCCACATCAAGAATGGAGAAGATTTACCATGAAGGCTGGACACTATGTGATCCTTCACACCTTCCAATAGAATCCTTCGACATTTTGTTGTCCTCTTTTGCCATGTGTCAAGTGCGACAGCATCGCTAGAAGCAGGTTTTGGAATTTCTGCATCTATGAACTCCTTCAACCCATTATCCTCCAACACTACCTCCATCCTATCCTTCCATGCAATATAATTTGAGCTGCCTTCAAGGGCATACTCCAATCGCAATCCGTTGAAAGACATCTCAACTTCGACACCAAGAAAACACTACTGCAAATTCGAATTCCACCAACACAAAACTCAACCCCTTCAATGATTTGCAATTGCTCCAATGATCAATATCGTGCCGATACCATGTAGAAATTATATAAATGATATGTTATATGTCTAAGATTCTCCTGATCATACACTATTTGACTTCATGCACAATACAGAATCTATTCCACCATTGATCATCATATGCAGAAATTAAATCAATTGCATGCACACATTAAAACCATAAAAATTCACACACATTAACACAGTGATTTATGGGAAAGCTTAAAGCTGAAAACCCCCAACTATCTGTATAATATATGTCATAGAGATCATGTAACAATCATCATACAAAGCTTCTCACAAGCTCTCAGTACAATCTCCAATCGCTACAGACTAATCAGGTACTGATCTGGCATTTCCATGCATCGATCCATCGATGTGTGGTGCAAGATCATGCACCACTATGGTCACAACTGATAGTCTACTTGCTCTTTCACCTATCTCTCCACTGGTCTCCACTGAAACTGTCCATGCACTCTAGTTAACTGATGTATTCTTCAGTTGATTAATGAGTTAATATTTAGTGAATTAATTATTAATTAATTCACACCACTCTCACTAGTGTATTAATCAGTTAGACTAGATACAACTAGCTCAATTGTGTCTAACTGAGTTAAACTGAACACAACTCCACCAAATACCTCAATAACTCCACCAGACTCTGAAGTCTCCATGAAATAGCTCCACTTAACCCTCAGGAATAGCGTAATTCCTTCTGTCAGCTCCTGTGCCACATCTGTGCACTTAACTGAAGTGCTCCAAGAGAATAAGATAATGTTTAGAGTCCAAATATTATTAAGAGCTAATAATATCCGACATATCTATTTTTAGACTGGCAATCTAAAAATAGATTCCACCCAGTATGTCTAAAAATATAAGTCCATCTATTTTCCAACTTGACCAACCATCCACAAATAGCATCTTGCAACTCATAGAATATGATCGGCATGCCTAAAAATAGATTGTGCGCCAAAAATAGCCTGCGAGCCCACTTAGTGAAGGCAACTTCTTTCCACTAAGCTCATCATCTTGTTGCAATCTCAACAGTTAACCTCTCTCACACCCAAAACCATATCCCATAGCCTTCACACCCCCTCATTCCCATTTCCTAAGCCCCAAACCCTAAACCCTAGCCTAATTTTGCAATTTTGGGCAGTTTTCCTAGCTAGGATTGTGTAAAAATTTCCTAGCCCAATTCCCTTAGTCATTTCACTCCATTTAATTTCCTATAACTCCCTAAGACCCCTTCCCATCTCCCTAAATTTTCCCACTCTCATATCCCTTTCCTAACTCCTTCATCCTATCCCTTGTCTCCCTTCCCCTGTTTTGACCTATTAGGGTTTTTCCCTTTGCAAACAACCAAATGGAGGAGAAGAAATGCTATAATAAGGGAGGCCAGGTGATAAGACATGATCCTTTAACCAATCTTGAAATTATGTCTACACCATTGTCCAAGAATTGTTTCAAGCAATAGGGTGTCTTCCTTTTTGTGAACTATTTGAGAGAGTCAAATACAATTCCACATTGATCAAATTGTTTGCCGCTCAACTCAAAAGGGGCAAAGTAACAATTTCAGGGGTTAATTTCACTATATCAACTGATATAGTAGCTGAGGCCATATGGATACCTAATCATGGTGAAAATTGGTTTAAGAACCATGACCTAGACCTTCACAATTACCAACCCTATCTCAGAAGACATTATAAACAACACATGAAGATTTTTCCTGTTGGGCACCTCCTTGAGAAGTATACACCACTCATGAAGATCATCATGAAGTACTTCACCTATGAGGGAATATTTTCTAAACTATATGGGTATCATGTCAAACTTCTCATGCATTTCATAGGGGTAAATCCACTCAATTTTCCTTATTACCCCTACAGAAGTTTGGCAAAGATGGCAGAAAAATTTTAGCATAAGCAGACTAGTCTTGAAAGTAGCCTCTTCCACCATGCTCTGATCAAAATCATTGTTTTACACCAGCTTGAGCAGAAGAACATCACTTGGGAAACTTTCATGCAAGCAGATGTCTTTTTTTCTTCTAGTAGCCAGCCTACTATCCCTAGTTCACTATAAGCACCATCAACACCATCTAGACATGTGGAGGTTGGCACACCTAGCACAGTTTCAGTGAGGAGGAATATTGAGGTCACTCAAACATTCCAAAGAGGCATAAGGCTTATGTTTTCTCCTCAGAATGAGGAAGGGGCCAAGCCCACATTAGCAGAGCAGGAAACACCATTACATCATGAGACATCTATGCATGATGAGGAGCATGACTTTGACTTAATAGACTTGGAGGCTAGTGAAGAGTATGAAAACCTAGAGAGGAACATCAAGGAAAAATATGCTCAGATCAAAGAACTCCAAGACAACTTGGAAAGGGCTAATTTCATCATTTCCTTCCTAGAGCAAGAAAAAAATCAGTTGAAGGAAAAACAATTGTCTTTAGAGAAAAGTCAGTTTGAAGCTAGTATGCATGGTGTGAAAGGAAAAGAAGTGGTTGATAGTTAAGATTCAGAGAAGCATGAAGGGCAGGTGACAAGAAAGAGGCCAAGGACCATGGGTCTCCGAAGAGCATTGCAGAAATAAAAAGAACAAAATCCACCAGATGAGGACTTGACTTTTGAAGAAAGAATAGCCATGTAAATCAATGAAAATAGAGAGTTTTTGCTTGAGAAAGTCAATATTCACTTGGAGAAGCTGGTATGAAACTAGCTCAAAAATAGAAGAAAAGAGATATCTACGCCTTAGAAATAGCCACTTCAAGGGGGAAACCTCCAATACATTACATAAATGAACAATTCTTGGATGATACAAATGACCAAAACCTCCTTCTATATATAGGAGTCAATGGGGTCACAATATAATCCTAGCCGACCTAACAATAATAATGTAACGGCACAATAATAACAATATTGGTTACAGGGGTACAACAATAACAATAAGGGGGTTACACTAACAATAATAAGGGACTATACTAGTAATATAGGGACCTAACAGAAGCTCCTTGAAAATTCCAACAAGGACAACAAGATGCAAAAGCACATGGCTGACCACTACTATGCAAGAAATTAGATTTGCAATGTCAAAGTCAAACAATTGCAAGCCAAACTGAAGGAAACCCTAAAATGTCAAAGGAGAAGGAAAACTTGGAGATTCTTGTTGATGCTTCCTTAGTGGCATAAAATACCTTATGAGGCATCTCTAGACCAATTTTGAGGAGTTTTGGAGCAAATTTTGGTTTTTGAGAAATTTTGGGGGGAGTCCATTGGAGGAAAACTCAACATTTTTGGATTCCTCTAGATGAGTACATCAATCCTAGTCAGTGGTTGGGCCATGTCAGCCACATCTGGAGGGTCAAAATTTCCAAAAACATGCAAAAAATCACCTTTCTGCCTAGTTTTTGAAGGCTTTGCTACGCTTTCTGAGTACTCTTGGGAGAATGAAGTTTTGGAGGACTAGAAGCCACATTTTTTAGTGCTTGATGAGCCTATCATGTAGCAAACATCCAAATATTTCCATAGCATCTTTCATATTAGGATTTGGACCCCTGGTATTCCTCCAAAATTCAATTTTCCTCAACTTGCTACACTTTCTCTGGGCTTGCTACGCTTTCTCTTGATTTCACTACACTTTCTCCAAAAGGCAATTTTCACGGGTTGTTTGACCTAGTTTGATTTTTTACCTATGTAATTGATGAATGATGATTTCATGAGGTGTAATTGAGCTGGTAAATAGTGAAATAGGGTCGATACATGCTTGTTAATGTAATTTTGGTCAAATGTATCTAGTTTCCTATGAAGAGGTGAATTGGTTGACCTCCACTAGACATTAGGGTGTTGTTGAGATTATCATGTAATCAACTCTAGAACTGATGGATTTGACCCATGAGAGAGGGGAGATATTGTTTTGGTCTATATCTATAATTTTCAGAGTCATTTGACTGGTTGGACATCAGAGGATTGCAATCTTTGTAGCTTGTACTTTCACTTTCATATTCAGAAATCAAAGGATGCAGTTGCAGCTATTATCTTGGAATTCATGTGAAATGAGTTTATGATCATGTATCTTCTCTGTTATAGTATTTTTTGAATGATATATAGCTCCTCGTTCATATCTCATATATTCAGTGGCTTTCCTTACAGTTCATACGCATAATTCTATTAATTAGCTCTGTTTATATGGAAATTCATTTTGTGTTTCATGCTTCTAGTTTAATGAATTAATGAATGAACATGCTCATTAAATCCCTCTACCTTTTCAAACTCACCACTATACCTACAAAACCCTAAATCCATCATAGATCCATTTCTCCCTTTCTCCTTTATATTTTTGCAGCTATAAACCCTTTGATACCTAGACCTAGCTACTTGATTTCATCCCTGATCCCACATCAAACCCTAAAATATTCAAAACTTACTTGAGCCTATCATATCTAGCCTAATATATTTCATGTCACGGTGATCACATAGAGAGAGCCCTCTCAGCCTTTTAGGGCTAGCTACTAGGTCAAAGTGGTATGTGGTTACCTTTTCCAGTCTCCTTTTCAGCCTTCGAAGAACTGGTGGAGTGCTAACATAAGGAACTTGCAACCCCGTTATTCATGGAATCTCACTGATAGTATCAAATTCATAATTAGTTTTCAACTTTTAGAAATATTAACATTATGGAAACACAAAATATCAAGGAACATCACGACAAGGAGCAACTAACAGAGACTTTCAACCCTAACGCTAATAAGGAAAAAACACGTACTCCATTTTGCTTTAATCACAGAATTGAGGCATAGAAAAAAGAGTTATTTTTGTTAATGGCCATTTGTGGATTGTGTTAGCCCCCCCATAAATCTTTGACAAGCAAACAGGGGGCTAAGATGTTTCTGAGTCTTCAAGGAATGCATTTCCCCTGAAAACACATCATCCTTGAAGCCTCCTTGTGCCTTTTCCCTTTTCATGAAATCCCCTCTGCTGATCCCCATTATAAAGACCCTCTGATTACAAAATTTGTGCTCTTGAAGGCCTTCAGATACCCCCTTGTACCCCTGCAGAATGCCCCAATCTTACCTTGTTTTACCCCTTTTCGATTTCCCCTCTAATCTCCTAAATCTCCTCAAAAATCCCTTTTAAACCTTCCAAATACACTTTATGCGGTTTAAATCCCCATTTCCCCTCTATCGTTACCCAATTCCGTCCTCCAATTGCATTAAAAATGGCCTAAAACCATATTCTTCATATTATGAGGCCCAGCACTTTTTCCGCTAGCCCCCTTAACGTTTCTCTCCACAGAAACCAACGCTATGACCGAGCACTAGCCCCGAAGGCGCTTGTCCCATATGTTTATCGGGCGCAGTATCAGCCGTTGATCTTTGTAGATCGGACGGCATTTGATTAACTACGCAGCGCCCGTAGTTTCCCCGTTATAACTCCCGATCGCGCCATTTCCATCCATTTAAACTGTGATCTGACGGTTTGAAGCCTACTCGCCCTGGTGGTCCCCACGTACAGTTCAAAAACCCGGCAGTTTCTATCGCACCGCCTTTGGGTGGAGGGCGGTCTTTCCTGATCAGCCAGCGATTCCACTCAGCTCTTGACGCGTGTCAACGGCACTGTTTCAAAACTGCCAGCTCATCGCACGTTAAAGTTCGGCACATGATACGGAGCGATATTTCTGTCAGTCGTCTGATCTGGGGCAGTCGATCCAACGGTCTTTATTCAAAGGAGCTATGCATGCGATAACCCATAGCCGTCGTACCCCTGGCCCACTGTCCATCGCCCTCTTACGCGTCCTCAGCCATCGATCTCTGCCAAGATCGGACAGTCCAGATTCAACCATACCCCCGCCGTTGACTGAGTCCCGCCACGTCCACACTCCACGTGTCTTCATCGTACATTCACCTGTCCCCGTTGTATATATGCTTTCTAAGGTCAAATGTTCATTATTTTTCGTTAAAACTGCTGTGTTCCACCCACGTCCACTAGACCACGTCCCGCTGTCATGCTGCATCTTCCGCCATCACCCTGCTCTATTTTTCCATCTCACCTGTCTGCACAATCATCCTCATTATCCCCGCTGCATTCACCCACCCCGTGCATGATTTCTTGACCATTTTGTGTGTTTTGCAGGGTTTCGAGCGGCAATAAACACCATAATTCACAGTCTCTGTCACAGCAACAGAGAACACAGAAAAAATCATGCGCAGAGATCGTATTTATGAAGAAAAGCCTGGGAAGGAGCCATGATGGGATGTGCATTCAAGGAACAGGGTTTGACTCTGTAAATCTTCCCAAGACCATTTAAAGCGCAGACTTTGCAGGCGGAGAGTATCAGTGGGAAGCAGAGAGTTTTAAGGCCTAAAATTGCAAATTATAATCCTTAATCCTATTGTTCAATGGCAAGGTACTAGAATCAAAGACCCTATGGATCGCTCGAAAGGTCCAATACGCGGAAAACCATATCATCGGGGTTTTCACATCAGCAGAATGTTTTCCCACGAAAGGACAAAGTGCCCATGCAGTGTTCAATCTATGCCATGTTCTAGAGATATTTTCGGCCCTGACAACAGTCCTATGCTGCCAGTGCATTAGTTATACAGTATGGCAGACCCTAGCATCATCGTTCCGCATTTTGTTCAAGTACACTAGAGACATACCTAAAGTAAATGGAAACCTGACGAAGACCACCCAATCATCCAAGGAGTACCAAAGATTAACGCCTAGAATTTAAAAGGAGATGGAGCCTCGGCCCTCCTGCTGCTTCAGAGTTTAATGTTGCATTTAAGTTTACACCTACCCCTGTTATTCTTTTCTCCTATAAGAATCCTGAAGAACATATTGTAAAGGTTGTTTTTCGGCTGCTGTCGTTGTAGTTAGAGGGATTCTGTTTTGATTGCTAGAACAGTTCTGGGAGAAATAGCAGAGTAGTTTGTATTGTAGTAGGCTGGGAGGAGAAGTTGGGATTGTAACAGTCATTGAGCTCAGTGTATGTGACTGGTTTTGCATCAATTAATCAAAGCACATTTCACAGGATCCTGGTCTATTACTATTGGTGATGTTTTCTAACTCTGTTTATTACATTTCATGCTGTTTCATTTTCTGTTGGCTTGCATCAGAAATATGGCATAGGATTTACCCTCGTTAGGTACCCTATGTCTCTGCTCTCCCTGACTTTAATGTTTTTCTGCTAAATGTGTTATCTAAGGATTGGTTTCCGTTAATTTAACCAGTGTAGTAGTTCCTTATGCTGCTAGCTGATGTATGAATTAAATGAATCTGTCCTTAGATGTTTCTTGTTGGGTTTAAGCTGGAAGATTTGGGAACACTGGGGATTAGAGTTAGCCCTGTCCACTAGGATCCTTGTGCGACTAGCTGGCCTTTCTAAGAACTCTTTGTTAAACTTATCTTTGTTTTTCCTATGGAGCATGCTAAAGCTGACCTGGAGTTAACTGACCTCTGGTCTGATCTATAAGCTGCCTCTTTGTCCCTCCTTCGAAATTTGCCTTTGAGTATGTCCAAGCAGGTCTGGAGTTAAATGACCTCTGGCCTAATCTATAGACAGAAATTGGGTTGCTTTCCTTCTTTCGTCTTCTTCCCTTAATGTTCCATCCCACCATCTAATCTAAAGATCCTTTGGTATTAGATGACTTGCCCTTTGGAAGCCTTGGCTAGTTGTTGCATGTAATTACCTTTCATAACTCCATAGCCCAATGGATGGCACTTTCTTGACCTATCCTCTTTGCTGAAACATCCTGCTGCCTTGTTCCTTTTTCTCCCATTACTTTCTCAGTCTATGATCTCATGACCAACCCAGCAACCAACCAACCAAATCATTTTAAACCCCCCTTTGTGCTTCATAACTAGCCTAACATCCCATTTGAACTTTCAAAGATATATCATTCTTTGTTTTATTGGAGAGATCCCTCTCCGGGTCCAGGAGAGCTAGATCCTAGGGCCCCAAAGCGTTTCTGATGTTGTCTCATCTTTTGGTCTTGCCAATCTGGCCAAAACATGGGAACCCCAACATAATGGCGGCTCCACTGGGGAATTGAGTGCATTTCACCTTAAACATTCTTAGGCACTCATAGACCCAAGATCTTTGGTTAGATTGGCATTCACCTTGCTGGTGGTGGATAGCATCATACTTCAAATGTTCATATACATCCACCTGGCGACTCCACACTCCATAATCCTCAAAGACTCCACTAGAGGAAGAACCTGAAATATGGCCAGACCTCATAGAAGGGTAGAACATACGGGTTGGATTTGGTTTAAAGAATTCATTGTCTTTGCCTACCACTATGTTCTGTCCTACTTTAAGCCTAATCAAGTGTACAAAAATGAGCCTCACAATGAGTATGGGGAAGATCTCAAGCCTCAGTCTTCAGACCATGAGAAAAAATATACTCCTGTGAAGAACCTGGTGGAACAAGAAACTCATGTTGTATCTCCCACCCTTAAAGAGGTTTCAAGCAGCCATGAGCCCATTGTTACATCACCTGCACCTACAAAGGTCATAGAAAGATATAAGCCTCTGGTTTTACCTTTTATCTTCCAACCCCCCCCCCTTCATAATTAATAAACCAGCTGCCCCATTTTGATGGGGAAAATAAAGGGTCCACTGTTGAAGAACATGTTCAAAACCTTGAGGATTTACTTGAGATATACGAAATAGAAGAAGATGATGTGTGCATTAGAATGTTTGCTTTGTCATTACAAGGAAACGTTAAGAGTTGGCTCAAAGGCCTTCCAGAGGCAATAATTTTCAGCTTTCATAAATTCTCTCAAGTTTTCCTTGATAGATGGGCAGCCCCTAAGAATGTTCTTCTCATACTAGAAGAATATCAGAATTTGAGAAGGCAGCCAGGAGAGACAGTGCAAGATTTTTCAGCCAAGTTTAATAAGGTATATGATGCAATACCCTCTGATATAAAACCTCCTTTGGCATGGGCTTTAGAGCACTATCCAAGTTCCTTTGATCCTGAGGTGGAATTCCACATAAGAGAAAGAGAACCTTCGAGCCTGGAGGAAATGCAGAATGTAGAAATCACTGTCGAATACAACATAAAGTGCAGGGAGGAAAGATTAAAAACAGCAAATAAAAACCGAGCAGAGAAAATGAGGCAGCTCTCTTTAGAAAGCAAGCTGGAAAGATTGATAGGGACTGCCAAAACCCTGCTGAACATAGAGGAGGAAGAGCACGAGGTCGAAACTAGAGAAGATGATTGGAGAAGACCTACTCCTTGCCCTCAAAAAGGACAAACCATATCACTGCAAGACATGAATTACATGCAAAGCATGTATAATGAACAAGATTTTGAATCAGAAAATGAACTTGCAGACTATTTTGTAGAAAGACTAGCTGAGAGTCCTGAAGATTTGATGTGTGATAATGCTTATAATTATGATTTCTCTGATGTTGATCTGTCTGGTGATAATTTTTTCCAAAGGAAAACTGAGCTTGTAGGGCATCATCAGTGGTTTCATGGGAGGAAAATCATGACCATCAACTTCAGGAAAACGATGAGTCAACGCAGGCTATCTATGATACTGATGGGGAAAATGTTGAAAGCATGATAGCAGACGAAGATTCAATCAATATTCTCTCTGTTTTATATCTGATCATCAGTAATGATTGCCATGAAGATAGAAGCCAACAACTTTCTAGCTCGGAGGACGAGGAGGAGAAATATGAAGAAAATCTTGAGCGGAATCAATATCCGGAACTTTCTCCCGAAGGGATTGAGGTAACCAAAGAAACCCCCGCCCAAAGATATATTGATTTTTTCACAGAGTTCAGCCCGTTGCAACAGAACTGGCCAGGGTCAGAGGAAGACAGCCCTACCATATATGATGAGCCCTCCAGTCCAGGCTGCAATGAAGATGAGGGAGATTTTCTTTCACACAGACATATTTGTCTGGATCCAGTGGAAGAAGAGGTATTCCTGGTTGATGCCCATTTTCCGAACACTCCCAACCAAGAGGAGGAGTGGGATCACAAGGGCCTCACTACATATGCAGTGATTGAAACTGCCCAGGATGCAGATAGCCTACCAGTCATGGGAGGTTTTGAGGAAAAAGGTTTACATCATGTTTTTGTTGATCCTGTGGCAGAATATATGGAGGCACTGATTGGCTCAGTTCCTCAAGCATTGATCATCTGCAAGAGCCATACATATCAGAAGTGGTCACTACTGATGGTGACCTCAGTTTTGAAGAACCACATGCAGAGCACCCCGTGGTTATCTCTGACAGGAAGTCAGTGCTCATATCCTTTGTTGTTACTACTTGACTGGCTGCATTGGCACTATTGTATCACCTAGAACATCAGAGATTTCCAGTTATATTAGGGTAGGTAGGAAGTCTGAATAAAGCTTAGCATGTGAGCATGTAGTTAGTTGTTTTTAATTTCTGCAAAGTCCAGCAAGTCAGACAGTCTAAACCTGACTTGACTGTTTTCAATTTCTGCCTTAGAATGTAGAGAAGAAGTCTGCTAGACAGCTTAATCCTAGCAAATATTAGTTTAGGTAGAGAAACTATGAGACCAACAGATTAATCTGGTCTCATGGAGTCATAAGGGTGGAAATAGAATAGGTTTATTTTTTTTTGTGAAATAAATGATGTAAAGGGTCTGCTAGTCCAAATGCACCCTAAATGAAAAATGCTAGGATTGTAGTTTGGGTAGGTAGATTGTTTGGGAATGTTTCTGCTGACATAATGTCTTCAGGATGAGTGGCAGCTGATCTAAATAAAGAAAGGGATGTGCCAAGCAGTAGATCACTGGCCTACTCCAAAGATCTATTCTCTGAATTCTTGACTCCTTCAAGAAGAAGCCATCCCCATGTGGAGCCACTATTAGCCCCCCCATAAATCTTTGACAAGAAAACAGGGGGCTAAGATGTTTCTGAGTCTTCAAGGAATACATTTCCCCTGAAAACACATCATCCTTGAAGCCTCCTTGTGCCTTTTCCCTTTTAATGAAATCCACTCTACTGATCCCCATTATAAAGACCCTCTGATTGCAAAATTTGTGCTCTTGAAGGCCTTCAGATACCCCCTTGTACCCCTGCAAAATGCCCCACTCTTACCTTGTTTTTCCCCTTGTCGATTTCCCCTCTAATCTCATAAATCTCCTCAAATATCCCTTTTAAACCTTCCAAATACACTATGCAGTTTAAATCCCCATTTCCCCTCTATCGTTACCCAATTCCGTCCTCCAATTGCATTAAAAATGGCATAAAACCATATTCTTCATATTATGAGGCCCAGCCCTTTTTCCGCTAGCCCCCTTAACTTTTCTCTCCACAGAACCCAACGCTATGACTGAGCGCTAGCCCCGAAGGCACTTGTCCCATATGTTCATCGGGCGCAGCATCAACCATTGATCTTTGTAGATTGGACGGCGTTTGATTAACTACGCAGCACCCATATTTTCCCCATTATAACTCCCAATCGCGCCATCGTCGTCCATTTACACTGTGATCTGACGGTTCGGAGCCTACCCGCCCTGGTGGTCCCCACGTACAGTTCAAAAACCCGGCAGTTTCTATCACACCGCCTTTGGGCGGAGGGCGGTTTTTCCCGATCGGCCAGCGATTCCACTCAGCTTTTGACGCGTGTCAACGACACTGTTTCAAAACCGCCCGCTCATCGCACGTTAAAGTTCGGCACAGGATACGGAGCGATATTGTTGTTAGCCGTCCGATCTGGGGCAGTCGATCCAACGGTCTTCATTCCACGGAGCTGTGCACGCGATAACCCATAGCCGTTGTACCCCTGGCCCACCGTCCATCGCCCTCCGACGCGTCCTCAGTCGTCGATCTCTGCCGAGATTGGACGGTCTAGATTCAACCATACCCCCGCCGTTGACTGAGTTCCGCCATGTCCACACTCCACGTGTCTTCATCGTACATTCGCCCGCCCCTGTTGTATATATGCTTTCTAAGGTCAAATGTTCATTATTTTTCGTTAAAACTGTTGCGTTCCGCCCACGTCCACCAGACCACGTCCCGCTGTCATGCTGCATCTTCCGCCATCACCCTGCTCTGTTCCACCATCTCACCTGTCTGCACAATCATCCTCATCGTCCCCACTGCATTCGCCCACCCCGTGCATGATTTCTTGACCAGTTTGTGTGTTTTGCAGGGTTTCGGGCGGCAATAAACACCATAATTCACAGTCTCTGTCACAGCAACAAAGAACACAGGAAAAATCATGCGCAGAGATCGTATTTATGAAGAAAGGCCTGGGAAGGAGCCATGACGGGATGTGCATTCAAGGAACAGGGTTTGACTCTGTAAATCTTCCCAGGACCATTTAAAGTGCAAACTTTGCAAGCAGAGAGTATTAGTGGGAAGCAGAGAGTTTTAAGGCCTGAAATTGCAAATTATAAGCCTTGATCCTATTGTTCAATGGCAAGGTACCAGAATCAAAGACCCCGTGGATCGCTCGAAAGGTCCAATACGCAAAAAACCATATCATCGGGGTTTTCACATCAACAGAATGTTTCCCACGAAAGGACAAAGTGCCCATGCAGTGTTCAATCTATGCTGTGTTCTAGAGAGATTTTCGGCCCTGACAACAGTCTTATGCTGCCAGTGCATTATTTATACAGTATGGCAGACCCTAGCATCATTGTTCCGCATTTTGTTCAAGTACACCAGAGACATACCTAGAGTAAATGGAAACCTGACGAAGACCACCCCATCATCCAAGGAGTACCAGAGATTAACGCCTAGAATTTAAAAGGAGATGGAGCCTCGGCCCTCGTGCTGCTTCAGAGTTTAATGTTGCATTTAAGTTCACACCTACCCCTGTTATTCTTTTCTCCTATAAGAATCCTGAAGAACATATTGTAAAGGTTGTTTTTCGGCTGCTACCATTGTAGTTAGAGGGAGTCTGTTTTGATTGCTAGAACAGTTCTGGGAGAAATAGCAGAGTAGTTTGTATTGTAGTAGGCTGGGAGGAGAAGTTGGGATTGTAACAGTCATTGAGCTCAGTGTATGTGACTGGTTTTGCATCAATTAATCAAAGCACATTTCACAGGATCCTGGTCTATTACTATTGGTGATGTTTTCTAACTCTGTTTATTACATTTCATGTTGTTTCATTTTCTGCTGGCTTGCATCAGAAATATGGCATAGGATTTACCCTTTTTAGGTACCCTATGTCTCTTCTCTCCTTGCCTTTAATGTTTTTCTGCTAAATGTGTTATCTAAGGATTGGTTTCCGTTAATTTAACCAGTGTAGTAGTTCCTTATGCTGCTAGCTGATGTATGAATTAAATGAATCTGTCCTTAGATGTTTCTTGTTGGGTTTAAGCTGGAAGATTTGGGAACACTGGGGATTAGAGTTAGCCCTATCCACTAGGATCCTTGTGCGACCAGCTGGCCTTTCTAAGAACTCTTTGTTAAACTTATCTCTGTTTTTCCTATGGAGCATGCTAAAGCTGACCTGGAGTTAAATGACCTCTAGTCCGATCTATAAGCTGCCTCTTTGTCCCTCCTTCGAAAGTTGCCTTTGAGTATGTTCCAAGCGTGTCCGGAGTTAAATGACCTCCCGCTTGATCTATAGACAGAAATTGGGTTGCTTTCCTTCTTTCGTCTTCTTCCCTTAATGTTCCATCCCACCATCTAATCTAAAGATCCTTTGGTATTAGATGACTTGCCCTTTAGGAAGCCTTGGCTAGTCGTTGCATGTAAATTACCTTTCATGAATCCATAGCCCAATGGATGGCACTCTCTTGACCCATCCTCTATGCTGAAAAATCCTACTGTTTTGTTCCTTTCTCCCATTACTTTCTCAGCCTATGATCTCATGACCAACCCAGCAACTCACCAACCAAATCATTTTAAACCCCCTTGTGCTTCATAACCAGCCTAACATCCCATTTGAACTTTCAAAGATATATCATTCTTTGTTTTATTGGAGACCTCTCTCCGAGTCCAGAGGGCTAGATCCTAGGCCCTGAAAGTATTCGACAAGGTTTTAACTTTGGTCTCGCTTAACTGCCAAAACATGGGAACCCCGACAGAGTGCGAAGAAAACTTCATACAATAAAAGCTCTCCACACTTCACAAATTACTCTGCAATGCCATTTTTGTTTGAGCGGTATTAAATGGAAAAAAAAAAAAATGGGTAACATGTGCATGTACATATTTCACATTGTATCAAGTTCTTACACCGTCATCACACAGAACTGTCATTTTCATTTTGATTTTTGGCTATCGTAGATGTGCATAATCAAATATAGAAAAAGTTGTGCAGAGGTGGATTTCATTGTGTGGAGTGTGGATGTGCATAGGCGGGAGCTTTGTAGAGGTATCTTTCATTGCACAGAATGCAGATGCACAAAGGAAGCGTGCATGAGGTCAGGAATTATGACATGGAGCATTCTTGGAAAATGACAAAATGCAAGCCCCACATTTCCTTAATCAATTAATTTGCATTGGAGGAAGGTAACTAAATACTTGTTATCGAATACACAATTGTGTGTCTTTTAATGCATGTCAGCAACAAGTGTTGTACAGGACATCAGGTGTGTGAAACAAGGAACATAAGATTTTTTTGCGAAATTTTTCATACGTTCATAGGATTATACTGGGCGTAATTTGCATCTATGAAGGAAGCTTTCATTGTGCCAATGAGGAAGTCCTGATTAAAAATTATCATTGTGCAGAGAAAAATATGTGCAATGAAAGCTCTCCACACATCGCAATGTACTATGCAATGCCATAGGGGGTTGAACAAATCTCCATAAATTTGATACATTGTGTGCATTGTGGAGCATTCACCTTCCAAACTAATAGCCATAATTGTATAACATTAGGTGAGGGGGGCGGGGGAATCTTCATAAAGTTGATAACCATAATTGCAGCAACCTGTTTCATTGTGCAAAGGAAGCTTATCTTTGTTTTAATTTGAAAAAGTTCATTGTGTGGAGCTTTCAATGAAATATTTCATTGTGTAAAGGAAGCTTCCTTTGTACTGTGAAAGATTTCACTAAAAGTAAATAGAAATATTGTGTGGGTAACATGTGTATGTTTTCATTTTTATTTTCGACTGACATTGAATTGTACATAAGCTTTATCATTGTGCATATCGCAAAGAAAACTCCACACAATGAAAGCTCTTAACACCTCACAATGTACTCCACAATGCCATGGCATGCCATTTACATATTTCACATTGTATCAAGTTCTTTCTCATCATCACATAGAACCATCATTTGCATTCTCATTTTCGGTTGTTGTAGATGTGCAGATACGGGAATAACGAAAGTTGTACAAAGGTATCTTTCATTGTGTAGAGTGCAGATTTGTGGTGGAAACGTGTGTGGATGTAGGAGATATGCAGAGATGGATTTGATTATGCAGAATGTGGATGTGCACAGGAAGTGTGTGCGGAGCCAAGAATAATGACACACGAGCATTCTTGGAAAAAAAAATTGTGAGCCCCACATAGCCTTAATTAATTAATTAGCAGTAGAGACAGGTAAATAAATGCTTATTATCGAATACACAATAAGGGACAACAAATGTTTGGGACAAGGAACAAAATCTTTTTCCGTGTAATTTTTTGTATGTTTGTAGGATTTTACCATGCAGAATTTGGAGTTGCGAAGGAAGCTTTCATCGCGCTAATACAGAAAAATATTTTGTTATGCACAATATGGTAAAGCTTTCATTGTGCACAAATAGATCAAAGAATGGGCGGAGAAATTGTGTGCAGATTTTGTTAAAGAGCGAGGACTATATCGAGTTAATCTTTTTTGCTTCACGCTCTGTGTAATGCTAATTTACTATGTAGAGTCGAGGCATCAACAAAACATGTTAGTTTTGGGATATGCAAAGGAAGGAGGAGTGTCTAGAGAATAGGTATATGTCAAGGAAAGGAAATACAGAGAATTACTGCACACAATAAAACTTCCACTCCACCTCTTCACTTTGCACCTTTTGCACATTATTTATCCTTCCTTCGTTAATGTACAGGTGCCAAAAATGAAAAAACACGTACCTCATATTGCTCCGACATTGTAATGCCTGAGATAATGTTGATAAGTGCAACCACACGCCCCCTACCCCCCCTCCACCCCTCTGCAACTTTTTTTGTTGAAGCTTTATCAATGTGCAGAGTGCGGAGAAAACTCCGTACATTGAAATCTTTCCACACTTCGCAATGTACTCCACAATGCCATGGGGGGGCTGAACAAATCTCCATAAAGTTCATACAATGTGCAGACTACAAAGCTTCCACCTACCAAACTGATAACCATAATTGTATGCCATTAGGCGGGGAGGGGTGGAACGAATCTTCATAAAGTTGATAACCATAGTAGCAACATGTTTCATTGTGCAGAGGAAGCTTATCTCTTTTTTAATTTGAAGAAGTTCATTGTATGGAGCTTTCAATGAAAGCTTTTATTGTGCAGAAGAAGATTCCTCCGCATAGTGAAAGCTCTCACTAAAATGAAACATAAAAATTGTGTTTATTTGTATTTTCATTTTCAATTGATGTTGAATTGTACAAAAGCTTTGTCATTTGCACACAATGTGAAGAAAACTCTGCACAATGAAAACTCTTGACACTTCGCAATGTACTTCGCAATGCCATGACATACCATTTGTGTTTGAGCAGTATGAAACAAAAAATTGTGTGGGTAACATGAGTATATACATATTTCACATTGTATCAAGTCCTTACTTCGTCATCAAATAAAACTGTCATTTGCATTTTCATTTGCGGATGTTGTAGATGTGTGGAGAAAGGAATAACGAAAGTTGTACAAAGATGGATTTTGTTGTGTGGAGTGTGGATGTGTAGAGGTGTCTGTGGAGGTGAGAGTTGTGCATAGATGGCTTTCATTGTGAAAAATGTGGATGTGTGGAGGAAGTGTGTGCATAGGCAAGAATAACGACACAGAGCATTCTTGAAAAATGAAAAAATCTAGACCCCACATTGCCTTAAAAAGCAACTATTCCTTTTTTATATTACTCCCCCACTAAGTGCTTCATGTTACACAAATTTATTAGTTTACCAAACTCCCTCTCCAACCAATTATTTAATAAAAACATGTTAACCAAAATAACATTAAAATTTACTAATTTCCTAAAATTATAACTTTGTAAATGAATTCATAAACACATTGTCATAATAATCATTCCATAATACATCATGTTTATTATAATAATCATTCTTTAATTTTAAAACATGTCAATCCAACCAATGCTGAAATTGAAATCTTATTTATCCATTTCATTTTCTTTTATAGAAATTCATATATATATATATATATATATATATATATATATTTCCAATCCATATTTAACACCATTAAACTCCTTGGATACACCTCAAATTCACTTAATCCATTAATAATTATTAACGAAAAAATTATTGGCAAAAATAAGTAGATTGAAAAACCCAAAATCCAAGTTGAAATGCATTCTCAAAACAAAAAAACCGAGTCAAATTCCAAGCCTGCTTACCAAATTCTTGAGAGGTCGCCAAAAAGGGTCTAACCAAATTTCACCTACAAAGTGCTTTGCCTAGCGACCTCAACATTTTCCATTGTCACGATTCACATTACGTTTTATGATAATATAAGATTGTGTCAGGTTTTGTCATGTGCGTGTGACAATTTTTTTTTTTGAAATCTGGTTATAGAAGTTAAGTTTCATTGTTTTAGATGTTTCTATTTTCATTTAAAAAACAATTCAAATATTCTTAGATAGGAATTTTTTGAAAAATAAAATGACTAAATATAAGAGAAATGGTGATCTGGCCAAAACTGTAGCATTGCTAGACAAGGCTTATGTGTCTCTTTTGAATGTTTTGACTATAAATCTCTTGCATTTGGTTTTTAGTTAGATATGTGTTTATTTAACAAAATAGATGACATGAGTGTGGGAATTTCAAAATTTAAAGTGCATTATTGGAATCATTTTCATTTGTTTTATGTTATTTTTTTTACAGTGTAATTATTTTTTTATATATTGATTGAGAGTATTTTGGGAGCTTGAGAGGGTTTAATGATTATATTCTCACCTAGATTTAAGTCTTAGTGCGACATTATGTTTTATTTTTTTTTTAGTGTATTTGTTTTTTATATATCAATTGAGTGTATTTTGGATGGTTGGGAGGATTTAATGATTATATCCTCACCCAGATTAAGTCTTATTGTGACATGATATTACATTGACAACCACCTTTATCCTAATTGATTATGTTGACTCTTTTTTTATTCTGGCCAATAAAAAAATTTATAGATATATATATATATATATATATATATATATATATAATAAATTTGAATAGTCCCTATTCCTATCTAATAAATTATTTTAACAAGTTACCAATTCAATTACTTTAAAAAATTACTAATTTGATATAGTTGAAATTAAAAAGCCACCCAACTCAATCATTTTCTCTAACTTTCTCTTTATTTCTCAAATGGGGTTTCAATGTAAATGAGTTCTAAGAAACACAATCAAAATGAAAGAAAAAGAAAAAGATGCCCTAGCCTTGCTTAAACAATAACCACACATATTTTCAAACTTGGCTTCACTTTCCAATTATAAAATGAATATAAAATCTTAAACAATAACTCCACATATTTTCAAACTTAGCTTCACTTTCCAATTATAAAATGAATATAAAATTTTGGTTTAAATGAAATCCATACATTTATCCACTTCAATGATGATTGGGTTTGTTTTTCATTTTGAAATTTCTTAACACATTAAATTTAAAAATAAAAATAAAAAAATAATATACTTGATCGTGAATAATAAAAACAAAGCAAAGCTGCCACTTAAAAAACACAATACCTCTTCAATCATTTTCCTAGATCCCATTTTTCCGTCTCAAACTCATTTTCACAATGATTTTAAGTTGAAAACGCAATCAAAGCCCAAGAAAAAGATGTTGTGTGCCTTGGGCAAACACTAACCAGACCAATTTTATAATGTAATATTTTATTAATTTTTAATTTTTTATATATATGGATTTTATTATAATATTTTTAATTAATTTTATTTAATTTAAGTATTTTTTTTATTAATTTTATTTAATTAAATAATTATATGAAAGATTATATATACTATTTTATATATAACAACACTAATTTGGAAGTAGTTATTTTAGAATTTTAATTGAAATTATAGTATTAACAAAAAGATAAATGGAAGATAGAAAATTTATTATGGATTTGGAGAGAATTGTAAGTTTGTATATCATTGGATATGAGACTTAAAAACATTCTTCATTGAGACTCTTATCACTTTGTTATTTTATATGGATGTGAGCTCTTTGGATGCAATATCTCCAAAAAGTACATATTCAAAAACATTTTATACCATATGATCTACACACCCTATCCTAAGCTCATTGAAGTAAGTCTTTCTCCCAATTGAAAGTATGACTATGACTAGGCATCTTCAGAAACAACATGGAATACAAGAGGTTTCTGAAATTTCTCTTAACTCTAACCAAAAATCACATTCAACTCAAGAGAGAATGGCATAAGAATGTCCAATCTTGGCTAAACCACTGGGAGATAAAAAAAGAGATCATTTTCAAACTAAAGATAATATTAAAATAATATTATTTCAAAATTTAAGGAAAATTTGTGGTGTGAGTGAGAGGAAAAAAGGAAACTAAGATAGATATTATAAAGAGGTGTTCAAGTCACATCTCTAAAACAAAAAATATCTATATGCCTTGACTAAGGTAAAGAAGAAAATAAACATTGTTACAATAGGAACAAACTCTGGTGAGCTTGATTCCAAAAACTGGGTGTTAGTTGATTCCAAAAACGTCATGGGATAAAAGAGTATGTTACTGTTGTGACACTAAAAGACTTGGAAATGAAAAACACTTTCTTTTAGATTTCGTGACTTTTACTTAAATTAGATCTAAATTTCAAAACATTTGTCACCACTACTCAAATTATATATCAATTAAATAATTTTAAAAAAAAAAAATTAAAGATTTACTCTTCAAACTTGAGTAAAAATCACCTTTAACTTTTAAAAAATGATACACAAAACTTAAATGTTAATTGTATCATAAAATAATGAATTTATTTTGTAAAATATTGATATTATGAAAAAAACAAATACATTTAAAAAAAAACTTAATAATATTATAAAAAAAATTAAAATATTATAAAGATATCATTAACCTTAAGAAACAAATAAAAATATTTATTTAAAACATTAAAACACGGAATCAATTTAAAGGCAACTTTATTAATTTTTTAGAAAAATTTAAAACTAAAATAGTTTAAATACCATATATATTAATCCCAAATGCACCAATTTTTGTCAACACGAGCTTAAAACCAATACCAGAATCAATTTCTGATCAATTTGATTAAGAGAAAATTATTTTGATAATATTATTTTGGTTTTGATAAAACATGTGTGGTCGGTCTTGTGGAGAACAAGCTCAACCACGATTGAAGTGGACAGGCGCGCTAAAATAGATATTCCAATCACAGTTGTCCGTCACTATTTAAGCGGGGCCCACAGCATCTTGTGTTTTTGTTGCATTCGTTTGGGGCACTGTTTAACCAGGGCCCACAACATTTTTTTCATTTACTTTGATTGCGTTTCCAATTGGGAATCATTTACAGGGAAACACGTTTATGACTAAGAGAGAGGGGGCCGGGAAAAGATTGAGGTGGACGGGCAAAGCAGTTTGGAAGGGTACGGATGGGCTAGAAATTTGACCGCAGGTGACCGTTACTTTTTCTCAAATGGCTTTAACCATGGTGTCTTTGAATGGGCACCACTCTCTTGACTTATGGGAATTTTTATGTTTTAAATATGAATATTTTAACATATATTTGCTGATATTTTTTAATAGATTATTTATATTTAATAATTAAATCAGTCTATAGTTATTTTAATTTTGGATGTATTAAGTTTAAAGATTAAATTGTTTAAGGTTAAAATTACTTCTTATAAAGTGAAAAGAGAAAATAATTGATTTTCTCATATTGATAGATACTTGCTTGCACTAATCGACTACATATTTCGAATAACAGAGCATGTAATGTTTTCTTTTTGCAGAATATATTGAAAAACAAGGAGTATTTTTCAAACTTTTGTTGCCTTACATAAACTATTATCACTAAAGCTGAGCTCACATAAAATCACATTGTCACCTTTCAATAATATTTGAATGGTGTCTTTAATTATCATTTCACATAAAATCACACTGTCAGTTTTCAATAGTATTTGAATGGTGTCTCAAATTATCATTTGAAAAGTACACAATTATAAATATAAGTTTATTGGGAGAGTATATTAAATCAATATTGATGACAAATCAGGCTTCATAAAGTAGTTTGTCATTTCACATAAAATCACATTGTCAGTTTTCAATAGTATTTGAATGGTGTCTCAAATTATCATTTGAAAAGTACACAATTATAAATATAAGTTTATTGCGAGAGTATATTAAATCAATATTGATGACAAATCAGGCTTCATGAAGTAGTTTGTCATTTCAAATGCATAAGACTATCTTAGTTGATTTAGCTTCCTCCACACTCTCGCATTCCAGATAATAAAAAATTACTCCCATGTACATGATGTTAATTTGAAACATTCTAAAAAAAAGTGAAAATGAAGAAGAAAAGTAAAAGAAAAAAACATTTTATGTGGTAGTATTGAACAGGGACATCCATTATTGCTGAATATTTCTCTAATCCTGATTCTCGAAGTGTATTTAGTGTTTTCAATCATTTCAATTAAGAAAATAATAAGAGACAAGTTTTTATTCAATTTATTCTTATTTGCTTACTATTACATTATACACCTTTGTGTTTTTTTTCTATATTTTCTATATAATCTGTGTTATGTAATGTAATGTAAAGAAAGACATATATACATGTATATAGATATATGAAAAATTATGGAACAATGTTTTTGTTCCTTGCACAATTATTCTTCTACACAAAAAAGACACTTCACTTAATATTGCATAAAATTGGGAATAAAAGCAATAACATACGTAAATTTTTTAATAGATTTGCATCAACGACTCCTGAATAGGTTTTCACAAGTGCTTGCTCTTTTGAAAGGCTTGCCACTCCACAACTTGCCTCGTCTCTTTCAAATACGCTATTAGTATCAATTAATTATGCATATGCATATTAATTAATTAATTAATTATGTTTCCACAAGTGAAGCTTTCTTCATAAGCATTAACTTATGTTAATGTGCGTATTTTAAGGTGCAGAGGCGGGGAACAAGTAACATTCATACATTGTGCATAATGCTTAAAGATTTTATGGATATCGAATACAATTTCCTATTTTGTTTGATACATGCACATTAATATAAGTGATAATAAATGCAATATTCTCTGAGCTTTTTGTCTTGCTAAGAAAATTTATCCTACAGTATTAAATTAGCATTATGCGAAATGTAGATGAAGAAATCTTGATTCGATATAGCCTCTTCTCTCGCACTTTTCGCACGCTCTTTCTCCACACAATAAAATAACAACAGTTGACCCTTCCCCGTCGGCCCCCTCTCACTCATCTAAGGAACCTGCGGCCCCGTTATTTCTGGAATCTCACTGATGGAATCAATATCATAATTGGTTTTAAGCTTTATTATGGAAATAAAAAATATCAAGGAATATCACGACAATGAGCAATGAACAAAGACTTTCACCCCTAATGTTAATAATGACAAAACATGTACTCCATATTGCTTTAATCATGGAATCGAGGCATAGAAAAAAGTGCTAATTTTGTTAGTGGCCATTTGTGGAGTGCGGAGAAAACTTCGTATAACAAAATCTCTCCATACTTCACATTGTACTCAGTAATTCCATTGCATGCCATTTTTGTTTGAGCAATATGAAATGGAAAAAAATGTTTGGGTAACATGTGCATGTACATAATTTACATTTTATCAAGTTCTTACTCCGTCATCACACAACATCGTCATTTGCATTTTGATTTTTTGGCTATCGTAGCTGTGCAAAATCGAATATAGAAAAATTTGTGCGAAGGTGGCTTTCATTGTGTGGAGTGTGGATGTGCAAAGGTGAGAGTTGTGCAGAGGTAGCTTTCACTGTGCAGAATGCGGATGTGCAAAGGAAATGTGCACGAAGTCAAAATAATGACATAGAGAATTCTTGGAAAATGACAAAATGCAGGCCCCACATTTCCTTAATCAATTAATTTTCACTAGAGGAAGGTAACTAAATACTTGTTATCAAATGCACAATTGTGCATAACAAAATATTTTTTTGCATTTGCACAATGAAAGCTTCCTCCGCAAATCCAAATTCTGCATGGTAAAATCCTACAGACATACGAAACATTGCAGGAAAAAATCTTTTGTTCCTTGTCCCACACACTTGTTGTCCCTTCTGCACTTTCTGCACACCCTTTCTCCTTCCTTCGATAATGTACAGGTTCCAATAACGACAAAACATGTCCCTCATATTACTCTGACATTGTTATGCCTCAGATAACGTTGATAAGCGCGACTCCCCCACCCCCCTCCTCAACTTTGTTTGTTGAAACTTTATCAATGTGCAAAGTGCGGAGAAAACTCCATACAATGAAATCTCTCCACACTTCCCAATGTACTCCACAATGCCATGGGGGGATGAAAAAATCTCCATAGAGTTCATACATTATGTATACTACAAAGCTTCCACCTACCAAACTGATAACCATAATTGTACGCCATTAGGCGGGCGGGGGGGGCGTGGAACGAATCTCCATAAAGTTGATAACCATAGTAGCAACATATTTCATTGTGCAAAGGAAGCTTATCTCTTTTTTTAATTTGAATAAGTTCATTGTATGGAGCTTTCAATGAAAGCTTTTATTGTGCAGAAGAAGATTCCTCCGCAAAGTGAAAGCTTTCACAAAAATGAAACAGAAAATTTGTTTATATTTGTATTTTCATTTTCGATTGACGTTGAATTGTACGGAAGCTTTGTCATTTGCGCACAATGTGAAGAAAACTCCGCATAATGAAAACTCTTGACACTTCATAATGTACTCTGTAATGCCATGACATACCATTTGTGTTTGAGCAGTATGAAACAAAAAAATTGTGTGGGTAACATTAGTATATACATATTTCACGTTGTATCGAATCCTTGCTCCGTCATCAAATAGAACCTTCATTTGCATTTTCATTTGCCGCTATTGTAGATGTGCGGAGAAAGGAATAGCAAAAATTGTACGAAGGTGGCTTTTGTTGTGCGAGTGCGGATGTATAGAGGAAGCGTTTGTGGAGGTACGAGTTGTGCATAGATGGCTTTCATTGTGCGAAATGTGGATATGTGGAGGAAGTGTGTGCATAGGCAAAAATAATGACACGAAGCATTCTTGAAAAATAAAAAAAATAGACCTCCCATTGCCTTAATCAATTAGCTAGAAACAAAGGCAAAAGAAACTATTCTCTTTGTTTATTACTCCCAGACTAAGTGCTTGATGTTGCACAAATTTATTATTTTACCAAAGTCCCTCTCCAACCAATTATTTAATAAAACTATGTTGACCAAAATAACATTATAATTTACTAATTTCCTAAAATTATAACTTTATAAATAAATTCATAAACACGTTATCATAATAATCATTCCATAATACATAGTATTTATTATAATAGCAATTCAATAATACAACAATTTTAAATCTTATTTATCCATTTCATTTTATTTTTTATAAAAAAAAATTATAAATATTATTTTTTTAATTTATTTTCAATTCATATTTAACACCATTAAACTCCTTAAATACATCTCAAATTCACTTAATCCATTAATAATTATTAATGAAAAAATTGTTAACAAAAGAATGTGGATTGAAAAACTTGGAATCCAAATTGAAATACATTCTCAAAACCCAAAAAATCAACGTCAAATTCCAGGCCTGCTTACCAAATTCTTGAGAGGTCGTGCAAAATGGGTCTAACCAAATTTCACCTACAAAGTGCTTTGCCAGCGACCTCAATATTTTCCAATGTCACAATCCACATTACGTTTTATGGTAAAATAAGATTGTGTTGTGTGCGTGACAATTTTTTTTGGAAATCCAGTTATAGAGTTCAAGCTTTAGTGTTTTAGTTGTTTTGGGTTTTATTTAAATCTATTTTCACTTAAAAATAATTTAAATATTTTTACTATGGAATATTTTGAAAAAAATGACTAAATTCATTAAAAATAGTGATTTGGGCAAAATTGTAATTTTGGTAGCCTAAGGCCTTTGTGGCTCTCTTCAATTTTTGTAAACCTCTTGCATATAGTTTCCGTTCATTTAAGATAATAGATGTCATTAATGTGAGAATTTCAAAATTTAAAATTTATCATTGGAATAATTTTCATTTCTTTTATGTCAACTTTTTTTTTTACAGTACATTTATTTTTTATATGTAGATTGAGTGTATTTTAGGTGGTTGAGAAGGTTTAATGATTATATCTTCATCTAGATTTAAGTTTTATTGTGACAAGATGTTTTATTAGGACTTTTTTTAGAGTGTGTTTATTTTTTTATATGTCAATTGAGTGTATTTTGGGTGGTAGGAGAGTTTAATGATTATATTCTCAAGGAGATTCAAGTCCTATTGTGACATGATGTTTCAGTGACAACCACCTTTATTCTTACCAATAAAAAAAAATTATATATATAATTTGAATACTAGTGTTTATTCTTATCTAGTAAATTATTTTAACAAATTACGGAGCCTTCTCTTTATGTCTCAAACACTTTTTCAATGTAAATGAGCTTTAGGAAGCACAATCAAAATGAAAGAAAAAGATGCCCTTGCCCTGGTTAAACAATAACCCCACATATTTTCAAACTTGGCTTCACTTTCCAACCTTAAAGTGAAGATAGAATTTAAACAATAACCTCACATATTTTCAAACTTGGCTTTACTTCCCAAGTATAAAGTGAATATAAATATTTGGTTTCTCTGAAACATGTATTTGAAATACATGTATTTGTCTACTTCAATTGTGATTAGGTTTGTTTTTCATTTTAAAATTTCTTCACACATTGAATTTAAAAAATAAAAATAAAAAAACATTAAATTTTTTAATATACTTCAATAATAAAAACAAAGCAAAGCTATAGCCACTTAAAAAAACACAATATCACTTCAATCATTTTCATGGACCCCATCTTTTGGTCAAACGTGTTTTCATTGTAAATGAGTTTAAGTTAGAAAACACAATCAAAGAGCAAGAAAAAGATGTAGTGTGGGTTGTGGAAACAGTAATCCCCACAAAATTTATAATATAATATTTTATTAAGTTTTACATTGTTTTATATATTTGGATTTTATTATAATGTTTTTATTTTTATTTAATTTAAGATTTTTTTTATTAATTTTATTTAATTGGATAATTATAGGAAATATTATATATATTATTTTTATATATAACAACAATAATTTGGAGGTAATTATTTTAGAATCTTAATTGAAATTATAATATTAACAAAAAGATCAATGAAGGATAGAAAATTTATTATGGATTTAGAGACAATTGTAAGTTTGCTTATTATTGGATATGAGACATGCTCTTTATTGAGACTCTCATCACCCTGTTATTTCATATGGATGTAATCTCTTTGGATGGGATATCTCCAAAGAGTAGTGGAAGAAGATAGAACATATTCAAAAGCAATTTAAAACATATGATCTACACACCCTATCCGAATTGAAAGTATGGCTATGACTATATATCTTTTGTTTAAGAAGAAGATAAACAACATGAAATACAAGAGGTTTCTAAATTTGCTTTTAACTCTAGCCAAAACCACATTCAACTCAAGAGAGAAGGACATAAGAATGTTCAATCTTGGCTAGACCATTGGGAGATAAAAAATGAGATAATTTTCAAAGTAAAGATAATATTAAAATATTATTATATCAAAATTTAAGGAAAATTTGGTGTGCTAAAGAGTGAAAGGAAACAATGAAACTAAGATAGATATTATAAAGAGGTGCTCAACCCAAATCTCTAAAACAAAAAATATCTCTATGTCTTAACTAGGGTAAAGGAGAAAATAAACATTGTTATAACACGAACAAATTCTCGTGAGCTTCTTTGTGACAAAGTATTAATTGATTCCAAAAATGTCATAGGATAAAAGAGTATGTTACTGTTGTGACACTAAAAAAACTTATAAATTTTAAAATTATAAAACTAATATTAAAAATTTAAATGTTAATTATATCATAAAAAGATAAACTTATTTAGTATAATATTGATATTATGAAAAAAAAACATTTAAATTAAATGAAATGAGAAAAAACATAATAATATTATAAAGAAATTTTAAAAAAAATTAAAATATTATAAATATATCATTAATTTTAATAGTATATATATATATATATATATATATATAACATTAAATCATTGAATCAATTTAAAGGAAACTTTATTATATTTTAATAGAAATTTTAAAGTAAAATATTTTTAATACCATATATACTAATCCCAAATGCACGATTTTTGTCAACACGATCTTAAAACCAATACGAGAATCAATTTGATTAAAGAGACAAGTATTTTGATAATATTATTTTGATTTTGATAAAACATGTGTGGTCGGTCTTGTGTGGAAAATAAGCTCAACCGCGATTGAAGTGGACAGGCACGCTAAAATGGCAATTCCAATTGTTGCTTTACAGTTGTAATGTGAAGCCAAGTTTTGAAATCTTGTCGGTCAATGTTTAAGCGGGGCCCACGGCATCTTGTTTTTTTTGTTGCATTCGTTTGGGGCACGGTTTAAGCGGGGGCCTACAACATTTTTTTCTTTTACTTTGATTTTACATGGAAACGCGTTTATAACTGAGAGAGGGGCCGGGAAAATATTGAGGTGGACGGGCAAAGCAATTTGGAAGGGTACGGATGGGTCCAAATTTGATAGCCGGTCATCGTTATTTTTTCTTTTTGTTTGTTGAAATTTTTATTTAATTATTTATAATTTATAATTAATTTAGTTATGTTTATTTTAATTTTGGATTTATCAAGTTGAAAAATTAAATTTTGGAAGTAATTGGATGATTTAGCATGATGGGTCATTAAATAGAAGTGGAAATTTGAGTGTATTTTAACAATAATTTTAAGTGTAGAATAGGCGTCACCTTGGATTTTTATTTAATTTATTTTTTTATGTTTGTTGAAATATTTATCAAAAGATTAAAAATATTGTATTTTATAAATTAATTTTTGGTGGAAAATCAAGAAGTAAAGGTGAATCTTCACTTACCCAATTTGTAAAATAAGTAAAAAACCTAATTTGTAAGGAGAAAAGAAGTAGATATAACTATGTTATACAATTTTTGTAATACCAATTCATCCTTCAAACCTTAATATCCCAACAATGGTGAGTAGTCCACAACTTATGGTCTAACACAATGGTGAGCAGTCCACAAACTATGGTCTAACATTAGGACGAAAGCAAAGAAACTTCCCCTTAGAGGTAACACTATGTCTATTTGTTTCATGCTAATTATTTTTGCAATATTTTCAAGTTTAACATTGCAATAATGAAGATCCCTTCAAACAATTGATTTTTGAGTGGCATGTTTCATGTTGTTTAAAGCTTCACCTAGTTTGGAATTTGGAATGTTGTGAATAACATAGGTTCTTGAAAACCTTTTATTCATATTGTCTCGCATTTTGGTACAGACATTACATAAGCATGTTTATTACTAACTCTATCTTCAAGCATATTTGTAATCATTTTTTTGTGTATATTAATGAATTATGGTTTTTGCTTAACTTTAAACACTAATCGTTTTCAATTTCATTCCATTTATTTAATTGTTGTATATATGCTCATTGTTAGATTAGTCGGACCATCCTTTTTCTACTCATTTTGGATGATTAATTAAGTAATTTTGACCACATCCTACTCATTTCTACATTTTAATAAACACACATAATTCATTTAACACTTTTTATAGCTCATTTTCTCTGAATGTTTCGCAATCTTAATGATTATAATGGTTAAAAATAGTCACTTTAACTTTTCATGCATTCATTTCACTTAGCATTCTGTTGCATAATATATAGACTTAGAATAGTTTCTAACATGACAATTTAACAACAAATTTACAACTAACTTAAGACTCATTTATTAAAATAAATCAAGTGCATTGATTGGAGAACCAATACCCTTAAAGAGAATGGCTTCACTAATTGATTTAACTAAATAACTTGATTGCATTGGTTTAGTGAATCTAGGTCTTAAATGAATCTATGCTACCATCCATATTTTTTCCTTGACAACCTAAGAAGGGTGCTTTCTATGTTCTTTCATGTTATCCATGTCAAGAATCAACATAAATGGTGAACATAATATGGTACGAAAACTCTTAATCTTTTAAGGATTCACATTATAGTATGTTAATTTCTCCTTGTAGATTCCAAAGAATTCAATGATAGACCCCCAGATTCAAGCCTCTATTTAAAATTAAATCAAGAAGATGGTTTCTTGATCATTTTGAAACGATATCATCCCAATTATCTATAGAAAAGGGACATATTCCTTAGATTAGCTCAACTCTTGTATATATGACTTCTTCTAACTAACATAGTAGTTTAGGTTTTGGGTCTAGTAATTCATCTTTTGGTTCCATTATAATAGGGAGCATCATATTTATCCAATTTACTCTCATGCATAGTGTAACACCTCCTGTTATCACTCAGGTTTTCCTAGAAGTTGTGTAAGAGGAAAGTATACCCGAGGTAACCACAAACCAACCTTTTAGATGCAGAATCTAGCCAATCTGCATCCAGAGAGGGCTCTCTCTTTATGATTTATCTTTGTTCTTGGAAGGTTTTAGGCTAGTTATAGATTCAAAGTTTGTTTTGGGAAAATGGTGGAATCCACGAACTAAGGGCAAGGTTGAGAGCTTTCAGTCCATTGGGCTATGGAGTCAAAGGATGGCTTTACTGGATTTCTATTCTAAGCACAAGATGGTATTACAGGGCAAGATAGCTAGACAGAGAACAATCCTTAAAATTTAAAGTGGATGGGATGATCTTGAAGGGATGAAAGGCAACTAAGAATCTTTCACCATGTTCAAAAGAAAGAAGTGGAATGACTACAAACAAAGAGCAATGAAGAATTCTGTGTTATAGTAATCAAACAATGTTTAAATTAGCAAAGCAGGAGCATTTAAGAATTCATGCTTATAGCTAACTTAGAGGAAAACATTAAGAACAATCACATTTGAAAACAGAGTACAATTAAGCAAATTCTGTTTTAAACCTTTATGTAAATTATTCAGATATGGATATGATGGTATTATAAACTAATATAAAATTTCAGACAAAGGGAAGAAACACTTATTGAACTGTAGTCCAACACATGAATCCTGCAACAAGTCCAGTGCTTCAAATCGTCATCCAGTAAGCCACAAGTAAATTTGTCCAAAAGCTTTTATTTCGAAAATCTCAATGTTACAGCAGAGTAATAGAATCCACCCTCAACACTCTCTTTGAGGGTTTATTTATACACAAAATAATCTAAAACAATCTTACACTAACTTAGCCAATAATCTAGGCTGACTTAAAGCATATTACAAACAAACAAGAGGCAAATGGTCTCGTGAATAGAATAATGGGTAACGGCTGATGTGCTGTTCCTTTTTTCATGGACGTGCTAAAGATAAGTGCTTAAAATAGGGCTCTGTGCTGTCCCTTGCGTATTTCTTTGACTTGTTGAACACTCTTTCTTCTCACGGATACTCTTTAACCTTTCATCTGATACTCTTTCATCTGTCTTTCTGTTTTTACCATTTACTTGATAGTAAAGATAAAATTTCATCCTGAAAACAACTTTTACAGAACTTCCAGCATTTCCTTCCACCATTGATCATCTGGTATCATAGTTCTTCTGAGTTTCCTTAAAGTTTCATCTGCTTCAGTAAGTTTATAAAAAGTGGGCTCATTCGGAAATAGATACTTTATTTCATGCTCCAGATGAAATAGATTCCTCACTTTATCATAAATACTTTTCCCAGTTGGTAATGCAGGTTCTGATGAGCTAGTAGAACCTACAGCTACATTTTTAGCATGAGCTTTTATTCTTTTCTCATAGGTTTCCAAGTCTACTATTTGATCCTCTGTGAGCATGGGACTTGGCAATCCGTTGTCTAGCAAAGCTTGAAACTTCTCTCTGAAAACGTTGATATCAACCAAAATGTCTGTACACTTTCTTTCTAGATTTTGCATGAAAGTCCTCTTGGTGAAAACTCTCTTTGCTTCCAAAACTGCCCCTGTCCTATCATCAATTCCTAACAATGCAAGCTGTTGTTTTGTTTTGGAATTCAAAAATTGAATGAGCTGCTGGGCCTGCTCAGGCCTGCCTCTTAATTCATGTCTGGTTCTATTTATTTCTTCTTGTGCTATCTTGACTAACTCATTTTGCTCAAAAATAGCTTGAATCGAGGGCCAAATATCCCTTATTAATTCAATGATGTTGCCCCAAAGAATATCATTTATTTCGTTCAGAGGCTTATCCAGTGAAAGATCTTTTTGCAAAGCCTCAACCAATTTTTCCAATCTTTTTATTTCCCTGAGGTTGTCAGCAGCTGTCTTTTTAGAGGTGTCATACTTTTCCTCCAATTTTGTTAATTGCAATTTTGTTTCTTGGAGCTCTGTGACCCTTAGCTGCAAACTCTCCATTTGTTTTATTAAGTCCTCAGAATTCAAATTAGAAGTGTTCACCTGAGGTGGTTGTTCCTGTTGCCCTGTGGTTGTAGTACCTGTTGTTGAAGTCTGCTTGATAATTTCCTGTTCCTGCAATGCTTTTTCCAACTCCTTCTCTGTTTTTTATTAAGTCCTCAGAATTCAAATTAGAAATGTTCACCTGAGATGGTTGTTCCTGCTGTCCTGTAGTTGTAGTACCTGTTGTTGAAGTCTGCTTGATAATTTCCTGTTCCTGCAATGCTTTTTCCAACTCTTTCTTTGTTTCATTTAGTCGCTCTGTCATATTCAAGAGCAACTCCATCATTTCTTCCTGTGAATTTCCTTTTATAACTTCCTGTGTCTGAGGGTGCCTAGAGGCTAGTAGTTTTAGCTGTTTTCTGAGTGCAGCTATATCATCCTCTTTCTTTTTTACCAATGCCTCAATACCTTTAATGTCTTTGGGATTGTGACCCAAACCAATGATTATCTCTTCTAGAGATTTTATTCTATTATCCTTGGCCTGTGAAGAGGCCCTCTCAATCTTCAATTGTGCAGTAGTATTATTCAAGGAATCTTGCAGCGTTAAAGCTGCCATGGCTTTGCTGGTGAGAGTAGAATAAACCATTTCCCCTGTTTGTCTATGAAGCTCTATCTGATCTAGGGGATGGATATCTTTTACTAAAACTTCAAAATTTGATCTGATGTAATCTGCTGCTGAAGTTGGCTTTGGCACCTTTGCTTTGAAGTGGCTCATTAGCATTTTACCTTGTGAAAGATCAAATGCAGACATCAGCCTTTGCTGATTATGAGGAGCCATCTTCATATATTGATCGTATACCTTCATTTTCAATGGATCATTCTTTGTTTTGATATTAATGAAGGTTTTCTTAATGTCTCCAGTATCTGTCTTTGGCGGTCTGAAAGAATATACTTCAGTGCTTAATTGCTTTTGTATCCCTTTCTGGCTTATGTTTGTTTCACTTGCTGTACCTGTTTGCTGACTATCTTCCCTACCATCATCAAATAATTCATCTATAATTTCTATATCTGGAGGTGGATCGGACTTGTGTTTTTTAGCTTGATAAACTTGTGGGGCTCCTTTTGAAGGTGTGGTATCTGGAGCTAGCCTCTTTTTCCCTATTTCCACATTCAGTGGAGTTTGCATCTCTGGAACTTGGATTTGTTTTGCTGGTGTGGGAGAAGCCTGAAATGGTTCTGGTGCTTTGGAACTCTGTGGTTTTTCTGCCATGACCAAGGTTTCAATGACCTGAACTATAGGTTCTTTTCCTTTACCCTTGGGTTCTGCTGCTATTGATGGACTATCTTCCTGTAATGCTTGCTGTAGGGTGGCTGCTGAAGATGTGCCAATGTAGGGTACCTGCATTTGATCATATGTTTCTAGGTCAAAATTCTTCTCAACATCTTTCATAAGTTTATTCAATTTGTCAGCTCCACTTTCCTCTTCAACAAGTGTTCCTTTAACCCATTCATCTTGATTTGCATACTGTTCTAAATCAGGAATCCTGTGATGTACATAAGGAGATGACTTAATTTTTAACCTCTTTTCACAAATGAAACCAAAGGGGTCATAAGGGACCCAACGAAAAGATGTCTGGAACTTCCTTTCTAATAGATTTTTTGCTTCTCTCTCAGCTTCTCTAGAATTGCAGATGAAAGGCCCTAATTGGCTTTTGATTCTTAACTGGGCTTTCTTCTTTACATTGCAGAAATGGATTACATCTGAATTGTTCATCTGCCTAAAGTATTCCAAGGCAAAAATTCTCATTGGTACATATCTGGGTAACTTGAATGGATGTAATTCACATCCATAAATCCTGATGACTGTATGGTCTTGGTACAAGTACCAATCCCCAATTTTATAACTCTTTGACAATTGCAAGGTCTTTCTAATTTCAGTACTGAGTCTGGGGGGAGAAATTCCTGTTAACAGAGTTGTAGCAGGATATACAAACTGATCAATGAATTCTGAATAGGAGTAGGGAGAATCAGAGGAAAAATGAATGATGGGGGACCAAAAAATGACAGACCTGGGATTACCCTTAGCATCAAGTTTCTGAACAGGGACGGGGAACCTGTCTGACTGATAATAGATCATGAGATGATAGATAACTGAAGAGTACTTGAAAACTTTTTCAGTATCTAGCTTTAAGAATTGATCATGGATTTTGTTGGCAATGAAGGAAGCATAATCATACTTAATCTCGGGAGGCTGCCCAGGGGTAAAGATGGATAGCAAAGCCAAAGTTATCTGGTCTACATACTCACTGGTATTGAATCCTAGGACAAAGGATATTATGTTAACAACTAGCCTTCCCAATGTATTGAAATAGTAAAAACCATAGGGGGGAGCCCCTTTTGGCTGATGCTCAGGTAGCATGAAATACTGAAACATGGATTTTAATTTCTCTGGGGTTAACTGTCTGGTTTTCTCAATCAATCCCTCCATGGATAATGGTGCTAATTCTTGCTCTGGCTCAAAGTGTAACATAGCATTGATAGCCTGAGGTGTGATAGGAAATAGAACACTTTGATCAGGAGTTAAGACAGCTCTCTGTGCAGGATCATAGTTTGCATGACAGTAATGAATGATTTCAGGGAAAATGTGGACTGAAGGAATAAGATACCTTGGGAGATTAGATTCCCATAACCCTATAAGGTCTTGCCCTTTTGAGAATTCGTCTCTGCAGCGACAGAAGCTCAATCGGGGACTTTCATCGAAACCCAGGTCTTTAATTTGGAAATATTCATCTACCAGGGGTAAATAGTCTAATTCACGGTGAGGAGCATTCAAGGGAGTGATATTTAGAGCTGTGGGGACCTCCATTTTGGTTCTTGTGGATTCAAAATGGAGGTTTTCGTTTTACTTACAGACCGGACGGGATTTCCGAAATGGAGGAAAATGAAACAATTTGCAGGTTTTGGAAGCAAATTCACAGGTTTAAAATCTTCAGGGAGGACTTCAGCGATGATTTTTAACCACTTTTTCAAAGAAAAAACAAAGGAAACTGAGTTTGACTTGCAGTCGGGGCGTAAAATGATAAATACCTGTTTTTAGGCGGGAACTCGTTCTTTACCGGGTAATGAGCAATGGCGGGGACGTTCTTCAACACGGGTGTAGCAGAATTTTGGGGCGAAATGGTTAATCACAGCAGAAATTTCGAAAACCGCAGCGGGAGCAACGTTCTTCTCAGAATAATGAAAATAACTAAAAAACACGAAAAATGGCTTATTCACAAGTTAAAAGGTTTTTTGTTTTTTTCGAGGTGTGACGTCATGGTAGTACGGGATGACGTGTGCAGCGTCAGGCGGTAAGTGGTAAGCGGGAAGTGCCCGCACCGCTTTTGGTCGAGGGCGGTATTAATCGCGGGGGGAGCGATTCCACAGAGCAGTTGCCACGTGGAAGTCTGACTTTTCAAAAACCGCCCATCCCCTGCTGGTTAACATGCTGGCAAGGGATGGGCAGCGGGATTAACAATAACCGTTGATCAATGAATGAGCGATCCAACGGCTGAAGGGATGGGGAACATGCGGAGGGTTGATAGGTGGGCCCATCGGGTTTTAAAAGGTTTTAATGCGTAATCTAATCACCCCGGGGAAATGTTAATAGGCGGAGAAGGTTGTTAATTAGTCCGAATGACTAATTAATCCCAGGTATATAATGAAATGGGTTGCGGCGGAGTTGGCTAGGTCGAATGCCACGTGGACGGACCACGGTGGCACAAGACTTTTCGCAAAGTTTATTGATATGTTTTGGTATTAAACATACTTATAGTATGTCTAAAGTTTTCGTATATATTTTTATTATATGATGAATGAATTAATACAATTAATTCATCATAGGGGCGGGATTTATGTATAATGCTATAGTTTTAACCAAAGGGCTTATAAGCGGGGTGTTTATTTTCAATGTGCGGGAATATATACTTTGGTAAACATTATAATAAATGGGTTTTGGGGATATTTATAGAAAAGGGAGTTATATACTTAGGAAAAGGGATTTCACTAGGGATTTAATATAGTAGAATTAAATGTTAATATGGCAAAGGACAAAGAAAATCAAAACATCTTTGTACATCTAAGAAAGTGATAACTTGTGAAGTAAATTGCAACATTTTATCTTCAACACTTAAACTTAGAATAACAAGTTATTTTGAGGAATTTTTATGGAATATTGCATCAGTTTCCTAAGTAAAATAGGATTTTACTTAGGAACAAATTGAAGGTGAATAATTATAATGATGAATTATCTTGGTGTGATTTTCCAGTGTATGTCATGTTTCAGTACTTGTGATGAAAGTAAATGATTAACCAACATGTAGCAGTACCATTCATCAGATAACACTTTGCAGCACCATCTACCTACCCTATCTACTTAACACAACCATTTTCTCTTCTTTATTAGGGTGCATTTAGACTTGCAAACCCTGATCAATCTTTTCTTTTTACATGATGAATCTATCTATTTCTACCCTTATTACATCCAAGGGCTCAGATTAAGCTGTTGAGCACCTTTTTATTTACTCTACCTATCTACTTATCTGCCAAGATTAAACTGTTTGGCTAAATATTTATTCTCTAATCTACAACATGAAATTGAAATATGACTAAGCCAAGTTTAAACAGTTTGACTTATTCATGAATTGTGGCAAAGCTGCACACAATTGCTTTATTACAGAAATGAAATAGTAGTGGCATTTAGATTTGCACACTTTCCTTGGTCTATTTTTCTGTTTGGGGTTCATTTCTTTCACTTTTTAGACCATTTTATTCTTTTTTACCCTTTGATCTTTCTTTTAGGGTATACCCTCTTTACATTTTTTTATTTTTTTATTTTTTGGTTTTTTCAAAGAATATGGAACACCTTTGCTTCAAGTAAGAAGGTTTGAACATATTCCATAATTCATTCAAGACAATCATGAAATATGAAACCTATTGGTATAGGAGGCTAACACCTCCCACCCCCTTATGCCATCTCAAGCTTTGAGAGTTTTACCATCTCACTCTGATACCACTCTATAACACTTCCCACCTTGTTAAAGGATCTCAACCTATGGGAGTGTTACTCGTTTGACCCAATCTCCAAGGTATGTTATGAATATGGGGTTACAACAACCTCTTTTCTCAAAGTCTTCATATTCTAAAACAAATTCCACCATTATGTTCAACTCATCAAGAGATTTCTAGCAATATAAATGTTACCTCAATTAGAGTCAAGCCCCTTAAAAAGTTATCCCATTTAAGAGGCCAGATCATCCAGGGAAACCTATGTGGAACCCACATTGCCAAACCTATCCCATGTGGTAACACACAACCGCCATGTGGTGGTCCAAATGGCACTCATGGAATACAAGTACCTACACATGATTTGCTCCTCGGTATCATGGTTTCTCAGTATTATCCTTCGGGACCGATATTCCCTATTCACCATCTCACTAGTGTCATGTTTCCCTGGGGTTGCATACCTCAGTGCTACATCTCTCGATGCCACTATCTCCCTAGGCATCTTTCCCCAGTACTATACTTACCTAGGATCACTTCCCCCAAGTGCTATTTCCCCAGGCTGATATTATTAAAACAATGATTAAACATTAATTAAACATTGAATAAATGTCACAAGTAAATATATTATTAACTAATCCCAAGCATTCCATTCGACGAATATTTACGAAGAAACACATTATCTTAAGGGCTCTCTTCATTTCTTCAATTCAAGGAGATATACAATAAATTGCCATTACTTTTGCTACATGACTTGAAATTTTTTTAAACTTATTTAGAGGATTGTGAACATCAATTTAGCACACATGAACACACAGGTTCTCATAGCTATACATGAAAAGTTATAGTCCATCTACCAGAAAATTTCAATCCTATAAACAACCTAAACTAATATATACATAATATATTGCTTTCAAATAAGAGAGCATAAACACACAATTCTCATACCAATAATGAAAATGACATTGAACAACACAATCCAAACATGAATTAACATTCATGGACATACCATAATTCATACCAATGATAACTAAAGAATTGAAAATCATGTTTCATGATTCAAATATATAAATGTGATATATATATGTCTCAAACTAGTTGGCCACAGAAGGAGGGACTTCCACTCTACACCTAACCATAGGCCAACTACGCTCCAAATTTCTTGTAGCTGCTCACCCTTGATTTAGATCCAATGTCTGAGGAGATGCTTGCTCAAGTATTTCACACCAAAGGCTTGGTTAAATACCCAAAGTATAAATCCATTTTCTAGGTGGTTTAGAAACTTCCTTCTAACAACAAGCACCAAGGTGATTCATTAGTTGTACCTATAGTAAGCATCATGGTGCTTTACTAGTTGTTTCCTAGTAGTAAGCAAGCACCATAGTGACTCACTCTTTCTTCTGAGTTCATTCACAAGGATTCACCCAAGGTCCAAATGCAGTAATGTTTAGTCTTAAGAGTTAGAATCCATTTTCCGGGTGGTTTATCAGTTGTGTTTTCACAGTGAGCGCCATGAGGAGTGGTTTCCAATGTCCATGTGGTTAATTAGTTACTCAGCAAGCACCACATTGATCTAGAATTCCATGTCTAGGTGGTTTATAAAATATACAACAAGCACCACAGTGATATAGTCATATACTAAGCCTCCCAATGATGACAAAAGATTATACAACACATTCTAGTGGCCTCACACAATTCACAGGGATTTCTCCCAATTGTCATGGATTAACTCTTGTACAAGGTTCTGTATACAAGCATGAATGCCACTCTTCTTTTTTCTTCCCATCTCCAACCACATTAACACACTTCAACAATCAACGAAATTCTCCTAACACCATTTCACTAAGAACACCAAGACCAAAACTATCCAACCCACAGAGAGGGAGTATGACATCCTCTGTGGGTTAATTCCCTTGTAAACATTTAAAATAATTCCTTGTAATTATGTAACTATAAAATTTAAAATGGTTGAGAGAGGACATGGATTCCATTTCTTGAGAAGTGAGATTTATTTAGGAAGTGGTTTTAAATATCATTCATGGGCTAATTGAGTTATTTTGAATGAGTTGATTTTGTATTGACTCAATCCCGAAAAAAGGATGTGCTCATGTTCCTATTGGGAAAAGGCTACAAGCAAGAAACAGATAAAAATTTAATTAAAAGTATGGTCTACACCGTCAAGTGTGGTTGGACCACGTGGACCACTCATAATGATATAACCATCCCGACCAAGATGAGATAATATATATAAAGACATTATCTAGATTCACATTCTCGTTTTCTAAGGAGGAGACCCTATGTGCACAGAGGAGAAGAGAAGGTCAAGAGGCTCCTATGGAAAACAAATAGAGGGAGGTCGAGAGGCTCATGTTGAAGACAACAAAGGGAGACCAAGAGGATCATTTTTAAGAAAACAAAGGGAGTTTGATAGGGTCATATTGAAGAGATATGACGTGTGATTGCATATACACAAGCTGAGAAGGGAATAAGAAAAGATAGGGAGGACGATATACTCTTGATGATCCAAAAAATTGTTAAAAGGGTAGAAAAGAGATAAGAGGACTAGATAATTTATGGAGTAGAGAAACTATTATGATAATGAAACTGAGAAACCCACGAGGGCTTGTTGGTTGATAATCATAGAGTGAGTTCATATGATAATCCAACTGAAAACCACATGAAGGATTTCTGACTGATAATCATTGAGAAGTGGTTGTGCCTTACATGGATGATAAACCCATTGGAGATTGTGTTGGTTAATAACATCTGAGAGCTAGAGGTACCCAGGGATAATGGGATAATAACACCTAATGATAGTTCCATGGGATTGGGATGAGAACGTAGGTGGGTGTTCCATTGAGAAGCTTCTAGAGAGTTCCCTCCTATTCCCTTAGAGGTAACTCAACTGCTAAAACTTCCTTAACATTAACTATATATATCTCTCTCCACATCTGAATTGAAAATATATGTGTCCAAGTCCCTAGAGATGTTGGGATGTTGCATTTTAAGTCTCTTTGCATGAAAGAATGTGTTCCCTTCCTGAGGTGAAATTGTTGAATAATTGGTGGGTGAAGGCAGCGTGGCCTTGAGACACCCTGTCTCAGCTAATGATGTTGGTTTAATTCTCTAGATGAATGATGGTCGCATGCTATTGATTGGTTCACTATGTTTGGTTGCTTAATCTGATAGCTAGTGGGTGGAGGTGATGAAGCCTTGAGACACCCTCTTTTAGTTGATAAATTTGGTTCAAACTCCTCTAAAAGCACTCTACTCAACGTTGGAATCTCGCTCAAGGGTGAAAGCTATAAGAAAGACTTGGTTATGGCTTGTTTATGGTTAGGTGGAGAGTTGAAATCTCAATATAAATTTCCCAACTCAATTTATCAAAGATAAGTATTTGATTATGTCTCAGATGTATTGAATGCATTATGATGCTTGTTTAATGTATTGTTTTATCATTTCCTATAATGCTGAGGAATGTAGTTTTCTTGATTGAATGAGCATTTTTGTTTAAATGATGGATATGGAATGGTTTGAGTTCCCGTGTTGGACAAAGTCCTATATTGATATGAATTTACTGTGTCGATTCAATATTTGTGATATTGCGCGAAACTTGATTATTTGTTTGCTTATGGAATGGTGAATTCCTATATATGTCCCAAGTAATAAAAGTTTCCCTATATGTACCTATGGCTTGTATTTTGCTTATTATTGGTCGAGAGACCTGTAGCTTGGTGATTTATTATGAGAACAAAATTTTCTAAATAACCATAATGAAATGAATAGGAAAACCCCTGTGTATACATTCTAAAAAAAAGGATTGGTTATTAAATCCCTATTTAAATAATACTAAGCTCAGGAGAGATATTGTGGCTTGTGTATATGTTTTTGTGCGTGTGTGTCTAAATAATTTTTTACTCGTTGACTGAGTTGAAGCCCTTATAAGCTTAGGAGGAATGGTGATAATGCAAAACATACACATGTATACGAAGCTAAGGGATAGCTCATAGAACTCTACATTTATATGAATAAGCTCTTATAGAAATGAGTGGGGGTTGAGTTCAAGGCGTCAAGGGGCTTGGCCCTTGTCCATGTGCGTGGGCATTGTAACCAAGTGTCCAGGGCAGAGGATTCCAAACCTTAATCAAGTGTCACGGGTTTGAAATTTGTGGGCTCAGAAGGTAAAAGGAACTCGATATCAAGCATTGTATGGAAAAGAGCTAAGTCCAAGCACAAAGGCAAGAGAAATTTGGGTCATCGATGGGTGACATTCATGGTCATCGGATGACCCCGATACTTTGTCCCCAAAAGTCTCAAGGGGAGAACTAAGGGAAAATCCTCGGATCAAATCCCCAAGATGTTGTGGCAATGGGGTCTTTTTTTCTGCTCAGCGGAACCCATAGTTACGAGGCACATGACTTAGAGGATGTGACAAGGGATGATGTACCCTCGACATTTAGGATTGATGATGTCATCCCAGACCCTGAAGGTTTCAAATGGAGCATGGTAGAGAATTGTCAGGGTATATTATCCCCAAGGTGATGTGGCATGATGAAGCACACTGATACAGGTGGAAAAGAGCAAGACTGCGTGGTTGGAAAAACCATGCTGAGGTGTCAATCGAAATGGAAAGCTCCACATAATCATTGAAGAGTCATTCTTGGAAGGAACAATGAGGGACAAAAAGAGTTAGTTCCAGGGAGAGTGTTTTTGCAGTGATGTGGATTTTGAGGGGCCCACACTTACAATAATTCCCTTGTAGTGCATATATGTATGGATTGTGTCACGCTCATTATATAGTAGGTTATTACATGACCAGAATGAACAAGTCGAAAACTATGGTAACACCGCCATGTGGCAGTGAGAGGTCGATTGTTATTGCCACGTGGGGACCACACAGGTGCTACGTGGTAAGTTAGTGAGGCGACACTAATTATATGACTAATCCTTGGATGGAAATATCTTTGGATTCAAGATTTAGATCAGAGCAAAAATTTAATCCTCAGAATCATATCGATGAGATGAGCATTATGCTATCATTCGTCTTAAGTTTCTCGAGAGTAAAAGAAAGAAAAATTTGGACCCCATTTCCATAACTGGACCATGGAGACCAGGTCAACTTAGTAACAACTTCCTTCTACCCTTAGTTGGGGCTAGGGATAGTGGGGGGTATGTTAAAGGGAGAGATTTTGTTCTCTCTAGTTGTGTTGTCTTATCTTCTTCCTAGTGTCCCCCGCCATGTGTCTGAGAGGTCGCAAGTGTATCTCTTTGATGTTCAAGGTGGATGGCCACCCTCTTCTACCCCAACACCCAAATGACATCGCATAACTTTAACTTTCAGCAAATAGCACGCTCAAGTATACCAACAGATGACTCATTAACTTTAGTAATAGTGTGGAGGGATGGTTTCATGGCCTTTCAAGAAAGGAAGCAAACCCCCTCAAACATTAGGATTTGGAAGGTCATCCCTTCCTTTATTCGAGCATCACAAAAATTAAATAAGTGTCTAGAAAATTTTGCATCAGTCATCCATGGTTCATATGCCCACGTTGGCATTACAATCATATTACAAAAGTTGGGCAATTGAAAGGGCTATCACGAACAAAACCACTTAAAGGAACATTATCCTCAGTGTTCTATAATTGGAAAAAAAATCGAGCTTTATAATTATTAATTCTTACATTGGTTTACACATTTTTAAAAAAATAGGTAGAGCTCCTTCATTTGGTCTTCAAATTCCCATGTAGCTTCATTAAGTCCAAAGTGCTTCGTTTGCACCTTGATATGTTCTATTACTCAATTTCAGAGCACAATTTTTCTCCAGTCTAGTATGCGCAATGGTTTGGGTTGGAATTCTCCCTCAGATTCCACCTATATCACAGACTAATTAGTCACATGATTAGTGTCATGTACATATTTTTTAAGAAAATAAATATGAAATACATCGTGAAATTTCACTGTGGGTGGCAAGGGCGGTCTATAAGCAACTAGCTCCACTCTTTCCAAAATTTGAAATGGTCCACAAAATATGGGTGCTAATTTAGCACATGACCCCACTTTCAGTGAGTTCTTCCTTGGTCTGATTCATAGATATACATACTCTCCAACTTGGAAATATTTGTGCATTATCTACTACTCTTTTTCCTTTCTTGGGTGTTGGGGTGCTATGATTTGGCAGATTGGCATACCATATGACAAGGCAACATTATAACCACTTTGGAATCCTAGGATCTAGCCCTCTTGGATTCAGAGAGGGATCTCTCTATATATGTTTTAGAATGATATGCTTTTAAAGCTTATGATATGATATTAGGCTAGTTATGAAGTACAAGGGATTTGTTTTTTTTTGGTTGGGAATCATTAAATGAGAAGGTCATGTGAAGTGAAGGAGGAAATAAGTGGAAGGATGTTTCAGCATGGGAAGATAGGTCAAAAAATAGTGCTAAACCATTAGGCTATGGAGTCATAAAAGGGTTTACTTGCACATCAACTATCCAAGCGTTTCTAGAGGGAAAGTCATCTATATCAGAAGATGTTTTAAGTTGAGTTGGTGGTATGGAACATTAAGAAGTGTGGTGAAATAAGCAAACATATAAGAAAACAAAGGGTAGCCTAAGATCAGGTAAGGGATTTTAACCTATCCTACTTTTGGCATACACTCAAGGGAAAACATTTAAGATAAACATAAAAAGTAGCCTGAGATCAAGTAAGGACCTTTAACCTATCCTGCTTTCGGCATACTCTTACGGGAAATCTTCAAAACAGTTGTTTAAGACTAAACAAGGGACAGGGATAACCATAAACTTCCTTGATTAAGATTCTACTTAGCATGCAGTGAAAATATCATTCAAGAACAACATCTCAAGTTCTACTCAGCAAGACATGGGCTCACCAACATTCCTTAACTGGTTATACTCTGTTGATTCATTCTCAAACACACATTTAGAAGAAAACATAAAGATAAAGCTTATCAGTCAGATTTAGGGTACCTTTAGAAGTAAATCCTAATCTATAATCGTTGTTCTTTATCAAAGAAGATGAACAAAGTGGAAACATAAAGGGAATAACAATTAGAGTAAGAATAACATCACCAATGATTTAGATCAGGATCCAGTGAATGTTCTTGTCTATTTGATGTCCAAGACCAATTACATACTTTGAGTCCAATAACTTTTATAGTCTAATACTTCTCTTCCCAGCCTACTATATTACAACTACTCAGTAACTCTTTCTCAATAACAGTTCAACAATTAAGCAATTTCCAACCTTTTACAATGAGTTTTCTGTGAATATTACATATAGGTGCACAGAGGAAGAGTGATGCAGAAATGGTAATAAATATTATTTAAGATATAGAGGGAGAGGTATTCGAATGCCCATTCTGCTTAATAGTCATAGCAATAACTGTTTGTACCACTTTAGCTACTTTTAGTTGAATATGAAACCAACTAGCAGGCTGGTAATAACTCTGAGGCATGTCCTTTGAAGCTACCTTGGTCTGAAGTACCTTGTTTGACCTTTGGGACAAGAAAACTGTCATTTTTTGGGTTTTGCAGCTTCCCATGACTATGCAATAACTGCTCTGACAGATTGAAATATCCCCTAGACTGTGCAATAACTGCCGATTTTATCTTTGTGGGTAGAAGTAGGCTACAGGTGGCTTCAGATATTTTGGAGAAATAAATATGCTGTGATGCCATATTCGAGGCTGCCTTTAGCCCATTCTTTCTTTAATCTGGTCAATAAACTGTGTTTAGGCTTGATTGTGTTTTTTACCTTTATAGTCCTTCATGTTGTCTTTGGTCTTTATCTGCGGGTTTAAGCTTTTTATTCCCGTGGGTTATGCTTTAACCGTTGTCTTTTCTGGTCTTCACTTTAATCTTTTTGTGGTGCATAGGTGGCTTTAACTGGTGCTAGAGGGTTTTGTTATTCACCAGTGTTCATGAGACACTGATAAAAAATAATAATAAACCCCGTTTATCCCTTTTGCAATTTATTATGGCCCGAAGATCATCCCTTCGGCCTCTGCTACTGATATTTGACAGTGGGAGGACCTGCAACATTAAGCCACCATTTAAAACCTACATACAACAAAAAACTAGTTATGAAATCCTACGTCTCTTGGGTTTAACTGTGAACAGAGGGCTTTGGCGGAGGTTATGGAGCGATGTGGAGGAAGGGAAAATGCTCATAGGAAGGCCTTTACCACGAAAACCAGGAAAAACCCAAACAATTTGATTAGTGGTGCAAACATGGTGATGAGTGGTTTTGCAGAAAACTGCGAGTGGTTTTCACGTGGGGTTAAGGTGGTAAGTGGTATAATATCAAACGAACGTGATACGGTCGAGAGGTCGACACGTGTCCCTTTAAAACCACCCATTTCACATTGAAAATGCATGATGGAGGGGTTGGGTGAAATGGGCGCGAGAATGAATGCGGGACGTTGGATCGTGAGGATCAATGGTGGAGATTGAATGGAAGCACAGTGAAAATCCCAGTGCGGTCGGGTCAGACCGATGGGATTATATGGGAAATTTAAAGAAAATACGCATAGCGGGGGCACTTAGAGGTACGGACGATTTTGCGGGTCAGGTGCCCCCGCTGTAAATCTTAGTCGTTGGATGAAGATCTTCTGTGGTCAAAAGAGTCAACTGTGGGGGCACTTATAGAGTTAATCCATGTGTTGAAATTTCTCGTGGGTGGAAGAAAAGGGGAATCAAGGCGAGTCGTTGAATCGGGGAAATGGATGGCTGCGATTGAATCAGGGGATCAACAATTGGTGGAGAAGAGGGTTCGGGAAGGAGGAATTGGGAAGTTGCGATGGCCGATGGCAGAAGCAAGTGCGATGGATGGAGGACCGTTAGATCGGGACAATGATCAACGGATAGGATGCAATCGGGGTTACACATATCGGCGGTGAAAAGGGTCAGGGGACAAGGAAACTGGGATCACCAAGGAGCGATGCACCGATGCAATGAAGTAATGTGATGGCTGATGGAGTGGAGCGCGGAGGGGGATGGTCGTCGGATCTTGAGGAATGGACGATCCAGATCTTATCGGAGGATCGACCATCGGAAGAAAAAGGAAAATGGAAGCAAAACCAGGGAAAGAGCGATTTGCGATGGGCGATTCTCCAATGGCCATTGGATCTGGCAGACGATAAATGGTTGGGATCAAATCGGGGAATCAGCCATCGGCGGGAAGGCTATGGTAAGTTTTGATTGGGAGGAATGATGGCGGTGCGATGGAGTGAGGACCCTTAGATCTACGAGATCAACGGCTCAAATCCCATCGGTGGGGAAACCATTGTGTGAAGGAAAATATGAAGAAACAAAGGAAGAAGGGGTGGAGCAAAGTCCAATAGCGTGAAAGGGGCTTAAGGATATTCATGATTAAGGAATGATTATGTGTAATTATGGATAGAGATTTGTAACACAAATTTGCTTGAGCTTTAAATCCATTATTTTATTATTACAGATGAAGGTACTAAGATTGGTATACTAAACACCATTAGGTGGTTTAGAATGTTTGGAATAATTGACTTGATATATGGAAGTGTGAACTAGATATCTATCCTCTAGTATTGTAATCCTTTTGTATATATTGAATTTAGGTAGAACTAAAATGTCTTTCAAATTCTTGAAATGTAGAAAAAGATTATTGTGATAAAATAACTTTTCTATTGGCTTAAGACAAATTAGGTCTAGGAAAGCCATAATAGTCTCTTTAATGATCTTATAAGTTGAATATTGGTTGCATTCTATTTAACCAAATTAATTAGAGAAATTATGAGGATTGAACTCATGTATTTCTCTAAACTATTGTTAGTTAGGCGATCGCATCAAAATTCAAATTATTTATAAATTTTGAAGAGAATAACATGTTTAGAAGGTAAATATTTTATGTGGTGAGAACTTGTTTTATTTGAAAAAAAAAAATGAAAAAAAGAAAAAAGAAAAAAAAAAGCATGTGATTAATGAAAAGCTTAGTTGAGTTCTTGTTTTAAAAGAATATGTGCTTGTGATATTTTTTGAGGGGGAAATTGAAGGAGAGTGAGATCACATTTTGATTGATTCGGATTATTGGATGATGATTGTATTGTATGTGGAATGGGGGAGATTGTTTGATTTAGAAATTTTGTGTTGAAATGTATAGTTGCATGAGTATTTATTAGTCCTACAGAATGTTGTAATAATTTGAGAGGGTGGTAATTCTCCTTAAAGCAAAAGGGTTTAACTTTAGGCTAGAAATTCCCTTGTGATAGTCTAAATTTTATTTAAATTTGACAAGATTCATCACATTTTGAGAAATTTATGGTTTTCATGGTTTGTTGTTGCATACGTATTAATAGTAAGGGATAAAACATGAAAGCAAACGAATTGATTAATTATTGAATAGAAATCATGAGCGATTTCATAGTTGGAAAACAAATTGACTTAGAGTTATCAAGGTAGATTCAGTAATATAGATACCATATTTGCATAATTGTGAGATTTGTTCTTGATTAAAAGTCATTTTCAAAAAGATATCATTAATCTGCTTTTAGATGAAGATTTTCTAATAGATTCATTTCATAATTGATTCTCAAGTTAGAGAAGGGAATAATAATGAAGATTATGCAAAACTAAATGTATGATCTATAATACATAAGTGGGTCAATGAGGAATGTATTTAACCTTAGGTTTTTTTGTTAATATATATATATATTTGGTGCCTTGAACCTCATATTGTATTTTTGCCTAAAGAGTAAACGTTTGGTAAATATAAATCCTAGATATTTCGATTACAAGGATGTCTTATGGAATTAAAAGAGGAAAATTGGATTGAAAAGACATAAAGCAAGTAGTATGTAAGAGTGTGTTTTATATATAACGTCATGTTTTGTTGGGTAAGAGTGGGTTTTATATATAACATCATGTTTTGTTGCATAATTTCACTCACAATTGTATGTGGATTATTTTATGCCAATTTGATTGTGATATGGTATGGACCATCATTGTTGGGTGTACAACCAATGTGTGTTCTATTTATAGCTTGGAAAGCTCAACATCCTACAGAACCAAGAAGATGACACATGTGGGATTCTATAGACTATGAGAAAGAAGAACATGTAGAATATCAAATTATTATAGATAAGTTAAGTAGATATCATATCAATTACATACAATGGTATTTTTAAAATTGTTTGGCTGGTTTTGATATAGAAATATTTGGTATTCTATATCAACACATTTCTAATATGGCGTGGATATATTTTCTACTTGATTAAGAATGGTATGTTTAGTTTTCATGGAGTTGCTTCCAAACTATGGATTGGCATGAAAAATATATATATATACACACACACACACACACACACACACACACACACACACATATATATATATATATATATATATATATATATATCAAATACTTAAGGTTAACAACTTATTGATAAGAGAATCTAAAAGAACTAAGTATCTTATGACCGTAGGAAAAACTTCGGGCCAAGTTTAGCCCAAGAGGGGGAGTATGTAGTGTCCTATTTTTTTCCTAGTATATTTTGTCACTCCTATTTAGGGTTATTTTTGATGAGTTATATATATATGGAATATTGATCACTAGATTGAGGAATAACATTTTATAAATATATGATTGTATTTCCTCTTTATCTTTATGTATGTCATAGTGATCACTATATTGGGTAACAATGTTTTATATCCATGGTTTATGTATGGAAGATTGACCCTTGGTTTGGGAAAAATGTTGTATGTAGTTGTATTTTCCCTTATGTGTGGTATATTTGATTATGTGTTTTATATGATGGTATGCATATGTCTCTCTTTTTGCATCTGACTTGTGTATCAGGTGTATGACATGGATGGAGAACCTGGATTGAGACACATAAACCCATGGATGCTCATGGTTATGTGGAAAAAAAAAAAAATGGTTAAATTATGTTTTATGGATGATACATGACTTGCATGATTATATATATGTCTAACATTGTAATGAGCAGGATGTGGTAGGGGACCATATCATCTTCAAGGATAAATGACTGTGGAAGTCATGCACCATTCATGGTAAAATGTGGTTAAGTTAATTTCATTTTTAAATTCATATGATTCATTTGATCTATGAGGTTGCGATGTATGTAGGTCTTCAAACAAGGCTTTACCAACGAACCATCAAATGGGTAAAAGCTCACAATCAGTATCATAAGGAGAAACATGGAGTTTCAAAGCACAGTAGATGAGAAAGCATGGAAATTAGGGCGTGGAGTCCTAAATCCAATAAATATAAAGACGTGGAGTCTTGTATATTTAGGGCGTGGAGTCCTAAATCCAAGAAATATAAAGACGTGGAGTCTTGTATATTTAGGGCGTGGAGTCCTAAATATTTAAAAAGATCAAGTTATGGAATCTTAGATCTTTGGAGTAGATCAGGGCGTGGAGTCCTCAATCTACTAAGGCACGGAGATGCATGAAACAGGGGTGCGGAATCCCTATTCTCCGAAAGAAAAATACCACTCATGGATAAATCTCAATCTGGCAATTTTGGAATGACTTTCTAAAAATAGAAAGTCATGTCTAGCATCTCAAGCATGACTTTCCAAAAATAGTAAATCTCCTTGCATAAATTAGTAATCAAGCTCAGTTGAAGGAAATTAACTTAACTTATCTTTAATCAATCCTAATAGTTCAATATTGACTTAATCCTCAATATTATTAGTATTATCATTATCTTTTATGAGAGTATGATATTTTATTTAAAAGGAATTACAAATTAATTTTATCCATTCAATCAATTCACATCTATCTCTTTCATGACTATCATGGCTCTAAGTAACTCTCTCTATTTTAAATATTACATTGCACTCTCTTTTATGCACTCATCTAGGAATGGCATATTCCTCTTACACTCATTAATGACATGTCATAAAATATTCCTCTTACACTCATTAAAGATATGTCATAAAATATTCCTCTTACACTCTCTTCAATGCATATGTTACACTCTCCTTAAATAAGGCATGCATACCTCCCCTTAATGGCATAAGTTACACTCCTCTAAATGGAATACAATGCATGCATATTACTCCTCCTTTATGACAAGAATTGGTTTCTCCTCCTATATATGAGTCTCATGTATTCTCACTTGGGAGGAGGAGGATGCCAAGAGTGGAAGAGACTTGAGGAAGGTTGTGAGCTTTTGCAGCTCGGGGGTTCCAAGGGGAGAAGTTCTTCTTGGATATGGTTGGGAGGAAAACCGGGTGGTTCATGATGATTTGGTAAGGGTATTGGCATTGGAGCATACTCTTCTTGGAGCTGGAGCATACATCCAGCCTCTTCGAGTGTACAAATTCACTATCAGGTATGTGGGTCAAATTATATTATGCATTTTTTTTAGTTTATAAGCTTTTGCTTGTTTGGGTTGTTTTCTGAAACTTACATGTATATGAAGTGTTGCACCAAATGTGAGGAAATTTAGTAACGATTGTTGAAGTATTTTCTTGTATAATGTTGAGGCGATTGAAAGAAAGTCATAATGGATGAATCCAGTAGGTTGTTATGAATTGGATAAAAATGTTTTAATGACTTAAATTCTATTCTCCTTCTCTTTCTACAGCTCTAGATAATTTTTCATACCATGTGTTTGACAGAAGTCATAAAAGAGATTTTAGGATTCTTGGGTAGATGTTGTTTTCAAGAATCACATTTCTGGGCCTCCCTGTTGCGATTCAGCTCCACTTCAGGGGGTATCCGTACCAATGGGCCATTTCACCCCAAGTTTGATTCCAAAAATCAAGGTTTCGGACATCAATTCTCAAATCTGCTCTGTTTTGCAGATTTGCTGTTGCATGTAGAAACGCCTGTTTTGTTTTGCTGTTTGGTTTTTTTTTTTATATTGGAACTGCCTGATAATTTATAGTGATGAATCTGATATAGGCTAACCACTTGGAAATTGCTTTTAAAAGTATAATTGGTTAATAATTTAAAAATTCAAATAACCTTATGGCAACTTGTTTTATGACTGCCAACTATTTGTCAAAAGTCTTCAATGGTTGTACCTTAAAACATTGTGAGCTATGTTTGAAATTTTTAAATATTTATATTCATTGATGTAGATTCAACAATGAATAGGGCTGATAGCCTATTAATATCTTAAGTTCAATCATTGATACAACTTACAAAAAAAAAAAAAAAGTCATCTAACTTTGGATTCATGTTAGCTAATTATTGTGAAAACACCTTAAAGAGATAATGGTTGTAAGTGTTTGACAAAATGCCTCAATGGCTGTACATTTCATACTTGTAAATTAGTTTTCATAATGTTCAATGGCTGCATCTAATTACGTTTATAAACCGTCCATAAAAGGCTTAAGCTAATTTAAGATTTGCAATCAAGGTATTTCTAGTACAATAACTCATTGAGTTAAAGGGTCTTGCTGAAAATTCAAAATTCCAGTAAGTAATTTGTTGAAATATCAGCTCACATATGAATTCCTAATTATGGGATGCCAACTCTGTATAATTTAAATTATCCTTTTAAGAAAATAATTCATAAGCATGTTAGTAGTCACTCTTGAACACATTTAATTACAATAGAATTAACAATTAGCTTATTGTAAATTGTGGTTCATAAAGATTGACATTTATTCATCCCACTAAATCATTTATATTTTAAGGGTGATTTTAGTCTTGAGAAGCAAGTATTATGGTTGTATTTTTTTGGATCTTGATAAACCTTGAACTTTGTAGCTTTGAAGATAAGTTGGAAGAATTTAGGGTGTAGTGTAAAGGACACCAATAACTTCTATATAAATAAATAAATAAATAAATAATAAATAAATAAATAAAATAATAATAAAAAAAATATCGCATTTTGATTTAATATAATATTTCTCTATAATAATTATGGTAGGTAAGGTGGGACCTTACAAGCGCGGAGGGGGATGGTCGTCGGATCTTGAGGAATGGACGATCCAGATCTTATCAGAGGATCGACCATCGGAAGAAAAAGGAAAAGGGAAGCAAAACCAGGGAAAGAGCGATTTGCAATGGGCGATTCGCCGATGGCCGTTGGATCTGGTGGATGATTAACGGCTGGGATCAAATTGGGGAATCGGCCATCAGCGGGAAGGCTATGGTAAGTGTCGATCGGGAGGAATGCTGGCAGTGCGACGGAGCGAGGACTGTTAGATCTGTGAGATCAACAGCTCAGATCCCATTGGCGGGGAAACCATTGTGTGAAGGAAAATATGAAGAAACAAAGGAAGAAGGGGCGGAGAGAAGTTTGATAGCGTGAAAGGGGCTTAAGGACTGAGCCGACAGTCGCAGGTCCCAGTTACATGGAGGAAGGGCTGAGAACTTAAGCCCGCAGGGGGTTAAGTCTGACTTAATGAAAAAAGTTGGTTTTTGAGGCTGAAAAATGGGTTTTTGAAGGTTTTTACAAGTTCTGATAGAGTAAAAGAAGGGTTTTAAAACCAAATAAAAGGGACTCAAATGGTTTTAAAGGGAATTTTGAAAGAAGTGGAGGGGTTTTTAATAGGAAAATATGAATGGAAGAGGGGTTCAAATCCATTTTCTTCAAGAAAACAACAGGGCTTTGTGAAGACATCAGTGAGATGGATCCTTTGGATAAAAGGGCACATCAAGGCTTCAAGAAGTCACATATTTTCTCCAAATTTGTTTCTTGAAGACTAATAGACCTGTTTTAGCCATCATAGTATATGAAAAATTTATAGATGGCTAACACTGGGTTGCTTTTAACTTTTTCCTGATATTAATCAATTATTTCTTCATTTATCCCAACATGTGAGGTCCAAACAACACTATATTCACTGGGTCATTCCAACTAATGGGAGTGTTGGATTCTCTACCATATAGTGCCTCAAAAGGACTCATCTTCAATGATTCTTGGTACCCATTGGTGTATGCAAATTCAACTAATGGTAGGAATACTTCCCTCTTCTTTGACTAATGCATGACATACATCCTCACCATGTGTTTCACAATGGTAATACTTTTATTTTCTAGTGGGAGATCACCAACCATCACTAATAATTTTTTTTAAGAAATTCCTCATACTTTCTTTTGTTTTGATTTTTTACTAATTTCCATTTTTTTGAAGCTTTTTAGTACATCTCAAGATTTCTTCACATGGGAGATCACATTTTCTAATGAGAAAAACTACTAACTTTCTTGTTGTTGATAAATACTACCATATATCACAATCTTCATGCTTTTTTTAATTATAAAAAAAGACTATTGACAAACATTGGCATTTCTTTATGTCATTTATAAAGAGAACAAGTAATTGTAAGTAAACCAGCATAGATCCATCTTAACCACAAATCTAGCATGTACTAGAGGGATAAAATCTTTGGAGGTGAAAAACACTTTTATAGTGCAACATTTGAAAATTTGTTTGCATCTCTGGATATTTGAGCTCTCTAGGTGCTTAGTGTTTGATAGATTCGTTGTCAGTATGGAGTGTAGTAGATTTGTGGTTAAGCTAGATCTATACTTGTATAATTGAGATAATGTTCAACGACACAATACAATTGACCATGATGGAGACAAGGATTAATGGGAGATAGATCTTTTACATGGACCATGACCTTCAACTTGTTGATTATTTGGAAAACTCGCCAATGGAGGATGACCTTTTTGTCACCATTGGTGGCACTAAAATATTGGTTATAAAAGATTTCCAAATATATTTAGTTGGGGTTTTTTCCACATCCATTTCAATATTTAGTGGTAGTTGGAGAGTCAAAAAATTCATTGGGACAAGTGCATGTGGACTTTACTGAAGGTTAGTGGGCATGTACAATATCTCTTCGAGTCAACACATTGGAGAGGAACATTGAAAATCAAAATGTCCTAAGCACCTTACTAGTGAGAAGTGATGGCTTACATAAGAGCATAAATATTTTTCAGTAACTTGGAGGAGAAATATTTAGAGATGCATATTGAGTTTGGGGTTGATATAAGGTATAGCGCAACTGAGATTGGTATAGTCACCTTTAAGAGGGATTCAAGATCCCCTCTTCGACACAAGGATGTCATGTTCATTCTAAGCCTAAAGAAAAATCTCATCTCTATAGAAGTTTTGGAAGACCATGGTTATGATGTGATCTTTAGCAAAGAGAAAGCATTCCTGGGACACATATCCATTGGACATGTGAAGCATAACAGCGTTCGAGTCAAGAACTTGTATTCACTTGAGGTAGAATATGCATGTACAACCTTGAGTAGCAAGGCAAAGATTAGAGATCTGGTGGTTGAGAGGGAGTTGGATAGACCTCTCAAAATGGAGCCTCAAGAGGAGCCTTAGGAAGTTGTGGAGCAGCCACAAATGGTGGGGCAGAGAGGAGGTAGAGTGGATACATCCACTCAAGTAGATATCTCTAGTAGAGGGAGATTTCAATCCAAGTGGTTAGAGGGAGCACTTTTCAGCTATACCTTCGGGAGTGAGGTGGGAAGATGTGAAGCCCTAGTCCCAGAATTGCAAAAAATTGGGAATGGTCCATTGAGGAATTATCCTCATGGATCATTACCTTGCTACAAGGTCCCAAAATATTTAGTAGTAGAAGGATTAGTGTCAGTCAAATATTAAGGAGTGCAAAGTAGTGTTGACAACATAGCAGGAGCCTTAGTAGTAGAGTCAGCAACAACACATTTTTCCCAGTAGACAATTGCAGACGCGGTGGATTCAATGTTTTTTTAATGCTACTTAGTTACAGTTGTTGCAGTTGCAACAACAATAGTGAGAGGTACTTATACAGTAAATTCCATGGGTGATGGAAACTCCCTTTCTTGCTAAGAGGGAGTGTTGAAAAGTATAGCAAGAAAATCTCAATTTTACTTTGCCTTGGTCAATTTATTGAGAAAATTCAAATTTCCACATCATCAAACAACTTGGATGTAGTTAAATTGTGTGAAATGACTCTTGCCACTTAGTTATCTCAGTAAATTCGAGTTAAAGGGGTTAGAGTTCAGTTAAGCATGTGTGATTGCTAATTTTTAGCAATCAAAGTCAGTTATTTCAAGTTGTTTTCAGGTAAACTAGTTCTAACTATTGGAGGAACTAGTGGAAGGTCAGTTGTGCAGTGGGTCATCAGTCTAACTCAGTGATCATTCAGTTAACTAATAAATCAACCAAAAATAGCTAGTGCATGTAGATAATTCAAGTTCCCCAATTGTGGTGGATATTGTAAGGAAGTGTAACATCAGTTGTAGACTAGTCTTAAGTGTACATGTGTTGCATGTACTCAGATGATTGATCTAAGTATGGATGTTGGTTTTGTTGTGCTAATTTCATCTTCAGATTTAAAATTTATTTGTTGCTCTTATGCTTGATGTACATAGGTTTCCTTGTTGTTTATGTGTGTCAAACAGTTAAATTAGCTGAGTTTTATGAGTGAATTCAAGAGAATAAATCATGAAATAAATATGCTGAAAAACAGCAAAAACAAGAACAACAAACCATCACAATTGATCCATCAACACAGAGTTTTGATGGAGTTACCCCCTCCTGGGCTACATCTCCTTGGTCCAGATTCCATGGCTTGGGCCTCTATATTAGCTCAAAGGTTCAAAATATTTTGTTTACATTCACCTACGGCTCCTGAAACATGCTTCAATGAGTCCAGAATGTCCAAATATATCATAAATGACTCTTCTTGCTCCTAATTTGGTCTTCAGTTGATCTAAGCATGGCCTTCCCTCTTGGTGGCCCTAGGTTTCTTTTTTATAATTATTTCTTTGCCTCTACAACCTGTACCAATGGATCCAGAACATGCCAATCTGCTAGGAATGACTCTTCCTGAGCCAAAATTGGTCAAAAATTGCTCCAGATATGGTAAAAACAAATTTTCCTAGGAAATCTCCTCCAAATCTCGACAAGACTCCAGTTAAGAGTGCCAAATTTGGAGGTAGCTCCTAATTTAGCAGGTTCACTGAAAATCATGCCAATTTAAACTCTTGTTTAATTAATGCAAATTGCAGATTAAATGGGATAAACTCACATTAATGCGCATAAGCACAGCTTTAATGCAATTTGCATTAGAAAATTTTTAGCGGCTATTAAGTATGGATTATGGTAATTAATCCCCACACTTAATTGTTAATCCGCATTATGTTCTCCACTCCTGCCTACTCTAGTGGCTTAGTTGCATGGGGAGGGGGTTGCCCCGCAAGGTTGGCCCCCTCCAAACCCCTGTCGGAGTAACCGTATCACAATAAGTAGTAGTCGGGCACTATACATGTTAAGGACTTCCACGATGGTTCGTTGGGTAAGATGTATGGTTGGCGCGGGGTAGGTCATGGGTTCGACCTCGACCCCCGTGCATAAATTTTTTCTGAATTATATATATTCCCAGACCAAAGTTTGAAAACTTTGCTTTATAATTAAATATTCGCCCACCAAATAAATCAAACTTGGACTTTGAACTATGATAAAAATGCGCCAATTTGTAATATAGTTCGACTTTGGATATATAATAATAATGTGGACCTTTGAACCTTGATATTAATTCAAATTTCGACCAAGGTCTTTAGACTTTGGAAAATACAAATAATTTGACCATCTAATGAGTTAATTCGAACTTTCGAGAGGGTCCACCAGAGGGGGCATGTGGCAGCCCCTAATTCGACCATCCAATGAGTTAATTCAAAATTTGGAGAGGGTCCAACAGAGGGAGCACTTGGCTACCCCTAGCTGCACCTTATGTCAGCCTCTGGTTGGGTTGTCCCAAGCCATATATAAAAAAAATTCTCATTCACCCTTACGAGCAAAACTTTAAAAAAAATCACTTTCAAACCAATTCGGTGAATCCTCTTGTGACACTTGTCACAGTGTCATTGGGAAAAACTGAAGAATATACCCTGAATATACCTTGTATGCTGAATGGGTTGCCATGTCATCAACCTATCACTGTTCTGCAAATTTTTTAGTTGTTTAGGAAAACTAACAACATGCTATATATTCTTCATTCAGACTCTTTTTTTGACGAAACAAGTTGCGCCGGATTCCTGGCGACGAGCTCTTCGTCGTCGTTCAGTTTCCAATCAATTATGAGCACTTTCATTTTGAGCTTTTACACTGAGAATCTTATCATTCCTCCTCACTAGAAGCCTTTTGGACCCAAAAATCTGTCTGATTACTAATAATGTGGATGAGGGTATTGTTCCCTCACCCTTCCAGTCTCTATCCACTGAAATTTTACCATTTTCATCAATTGGAGCTTTTCACAAAAAGTAATTTTTTTCCTTGATTTGTGTGACCTTATCTTGTTGTCGTTGACACCGTCATGTTGCAATTCCCATGAATTTGCAAAGCAGAAAGCTATTCTTGCAGAAATCATATTGTTCCTACCTTGGTCATTAATCAAAGGAAACTTAAAAATTGTCTCACCTTGCACACTGTCATCATGGTGATTCTTAACTGACCTTGCTTTTTACTTGCGTCGATTCTTGACCATGTATCTTCGACATTGCCATGTACCCTTTGGAAACCAAAAACAAGCATTTTTGGAACCCATTCCTTCTTTTTCAAACTTCTTTGTCGCTTTCTCTTTGACCTTTGCACTCTCTTGCACCGACATCTTGTTTCCAACACTACTCAACATTGATGTTCACTGCTGCAAATCTATCACATCTTGTTCACCTTATTTCAAAGGCAACCTGTTAGAGTCCTGAAAAATATCATTACAAGCATAAGAAACCTTAATGAAATCAACTTGTTCATTCGATGCATCTTTTTGAAAGGTTTGATTCAAAACATCGCTTTGTTTGATCATTAACAATGTCAAATTCTGACTTGCATTCACTATCCTCTTCATTTCTCCTGCATGTATAAGAGACAAACTTTTCTTCTTCTTATGTGCTCTAAATATCTAATCAATACCATCTTTAAACAATTGATACTTATTCTCATGGTGATGAAATACTGCTTTCCTATCATAAATATAAGGACTTCCCAATACAATGCCCGATATCTCAAGCGACACCACGTCAAGTTCAACTTCATCAAGAAAGTTTGAATTGATGGAGAATCTTAGTATGAACTTCCTTGTAACCTACAAGTTTGCATTCTTTCATATCAACCCTAAAGGATAAGGTCTTGGATGTCTAGCAGTTTCAAGTTTTAGCTGCTTAACCAAGTCGTCGAAAATTAGACTAGCTTGTGACTCACTATCAAAAAGTGTGTCAATCTTGGTATGTTTAGAGACAACTATAATATGGAAAATTTCTATTCATGTATCTTCATCTTGAGTGAAATTTAAAAAATTTGAAGAAATAATGCTTGCTATGTTCTTACCTTTCGAACCCATGGCTGTAATATTTGTCTCATCTCCTGAATCTGACCCTAAGTCATGTTCAATTATAGCACTATTTTTCCCCTTTTCTTTGGCTTTTAGTTTGTTTGGCTTCAACTCTAGATGAAGTTGCCAACAATGGTCTTCATCATGGCCATTCTTCAAACAATGTTTACATGCGAGTTTCTCTTTCTCTCTCTTGACAGAGTTATTTCTCTTTCCTCTTCCATAAAACTTGCCCTTTCCTTTACCCTCATTATCACTTTTCTCATCTATATTCGGTTTCCCTCTTGCTTATAAATGTGTGGCTTGAACACAGACCTCATCTATGTTTGTGGGATTAAACATGAGAATAGTGTGCCTAAGGTAACTTTGCAAACCCCCAATATACTTTAACAAAGTTTCTTGAGAATATAAATTAATACCCAAAATAAGAGCTCTTCTCCTAAATTCATGTGTATAATCTTGCACACTTTGCCCTTTCAACTATTTAAAATTTTTCCAATCCATAATGGCCTTTTGCATGTAAGCTAATGGATAGAATTGAATTTTAATGGCAGCAATAAAACTTGACCAAGACATAGATATCTTACCATAGTTTTTAATCTCTTCTTGAGTCCTTGCTTCCCACCATACAAGTGCAGATCCTTCCATCCTCAAAGAAGCCAATTGAATATTTATGTCATCTTCATGAAGGTTCTAAATTCTGCAATAGACCTCCAATTGGCGTATCCAATTGTTCAACCTTTCTGCATTTACCTCGCCATTATACAATGGAAGCTCAAATTTGACAGTAAGTTTGAGTAAGGGTCTTTTCCCTCTTGTGGCCTTTGAGTGAGTATGAGTGGTTTTTGTGGTGGAAGTGGAAGATGATGCTAATGGAGAAGATGAAGATGGTGGAGATGGAGGTGGCTTTCCTCCACTACCCCTTGAACTCTTCTCTTCATCCTTCTTATCATCTGAAGTTCCTTCTCCATGTGAAGGCTTAGAACCTTCTCCTGCCATCCCTGCAGTAAATGCATCAAACATAATTTTAACCATCCACTTCATGTCATTGAAGTCTCTCTTAAAATCATCCTCTTTTGAATGACCTCCAGTTTCTCCAATACCTAACATGATGGCTATGGATTCAATCCCAACTTCTGGTGCTTGTACCTCTTTAATCTCAACTTCTTGAGACAAAACTTGAGGTGCTTCAAGTGCAGCTATGAGTGGAACTTTGGGTGAAGATGGTGCCCTTGTGGCTCTCCTTCTTCTGGTCCTAATCTCAGGACTTGAAACCAACAATTTCCCTTCACCTCTCTGGAACTTTAACCTTGTAAGCATCAAAAATTTGCAACCATTAAAACACTACTTGCACAAAAATCAAGTAACTATCAAGCAAATAGCCTTTCAACTTGGATCTGATACCGACTTGATATTAGTATGATTGTTAGTTTTGCTGTGCTAATTTCATCTTCAGATTTAAAATTTATTTGCTGATCTTATGCTTTATGTACATATGTTTCCTTGTTGTTTACGTGTGTAAAACAGGTAAATTAGTTGAGTTTTATGAGTGAATTCAAGAGAATAAAGCATGAAATAAATATGTTGAACAGCAGTAAAAAAAGAACAACAAACCATCACAATTAATCCATCAACACAAAGTTTTGATGAAGGAGTTCACCCCTCCTGGGCTACATCTCCTTGGTCCAGCTTCCATGGCTTGGGCCTATGTGTTAGCTCAAAAGTGAAAAAAATGTTGTTTACATTCACCTACAGCTCCTGAAACATGCTTCAATGAGTCTAGAATGTCCAAATTTGTCAAAAATGACTCTTCTTGCTCCTAATTTGGTCTTTAGCTGATCTAGGCATGGCCTTCCCTCCTAGTGGCCTTGAGCTTCTTTTTTCTTCAATGACAAAAACACTTTTATAATTGCTCCTCTACCTCTGCAACTTGTACCAATGGATTCATAACATGCTAATCTGCTAGGAATGATTATTCCTGAGCCAAAATTGGTCGAAAATTTCCCTAGATATGGTCAAAACAATTTTTCCTAGGAAATCTCCTCCAAATCTGTAGAAGGCTCCATTTAAGACCGCCAAATTTGGATGCAGCTCCTAATTTAGCGGGCTCGCCGAAAATCTCGCCAAGTTAAACTCTTGTTTAATTAATGAAAATTGCAAATTAAATGGGATAAATTTGGATTAATGCGCATAAGCGCAATTTTAATGCAATCCACATTAGCAAATGTTTAGCGGATATTAAGTATGGATTTTGGTAATTAATCCCCTCACTTAATTGTTAACCCGCGTTATGTTCTCCGCTTCCGCGATGGTTCGTTGGTAAGATGTATGGTTGGCACGGGGTAGGTTGTGGGTTCGACCTCGATCCCCGCACATAAATTTTGTCCAAATTATATATATACCTAGACCAAAGTTTGAAAACTTTGGTTTATAATTAAATATGCGCTCACCAAATAAATTAAACTTGGACTTTGTAATATGATAAAAAAGTGCCAACTTGTAATATAGTCCGACTTTGGATATATAATAATGATGCGGACCTTTGAACCTTGATATTAATTCGTATTTCGACCAAGGTCTTCGGACTTTGGAAAATAAAAAAAAAATCGACCATCCAATGAGTTAATTCAAACTTTGGAGAGGGTCCATCAAAGGGGACACACGGCAGCCCCTGGCTGCACCACATGTCAGCCTCTTGTTGGGTTGTCCCAAACCATATATTAAAAAATTTCTCATTCACCCTTAGGAGCAAAGCTTAAAAAAAAATTCACTTTCAAACCAATTCGGCGAATCCTGATGTGACACTTGTGATCCGGATTTATGCAGGAATGCAACAGAATACAGAAATAACCATAAACTTAAAGATGCAGCAGAAATAAGGCTTCATTTCATTAATATCAAATAACATAAATATGCTTACAAACATAATGGAAATAAAATAGCTAGGGTGCTGGTAGCGAATCTCTGAGAAGAGATGTGGCAGCTACAGACCTTTGAACTGCATTACAATGAGGCTCAAGGGCCTATTTATTATGGAGAAACAATGGATAACTCTAAACGTCCAAAAACCTAACCCTAGGAGATGAAGCGCCAAAACTATGGGCCCCGTTTGGGTAAATTGGTGTTTCAACTTCCCAGGGACGTAACTTCGGCATACTATCTCCATTTGATGCAAATGATACATCATTAGAAAGATCTATCCGAGGACTACAACTATTGCCATGAATATCAATTTCAAAACAAAATCATAGTCGTTGGACAAATGATGCCCAAAAAACATCGTTTAGGGCCTCAAAACGGCTCCTGAAGTTTAGGACCTGAAAAACTGCTAAAAATAGTAAGTTATGAAAAACTGAAAGAGACAATGGTGGGGGCCCAAGTGGAATAGGCGGGCGGCCACCAATATCCACCTGGATCATTCCTCCCCTCTTAGGAAGAAATGGTCCCCATTGCGCTGAGTTCCTCCATGAGATGAGGAAACTTCTGTTGAACTTGGTCCCTGGTGAACCACTTGCCTCAGTGGAAGAGTTGGCTAGCTTTGACAACCTGATACAGTTGGATCTTATGTTGGCAAGTGTTCTTGATTTTCATGTCCATGATATAGTCTATGGTGGCCTATTCCATGCAGTCTAGGTTTAACTCTTTTGGTGTGAGTTCTTCTGCAATGTCAAAGGTGTCCGATAGAGGTGGGAAGTAGGGACGAAGGTGGTCTACATTGAATACTGGGTGCAGACCAAGGAATGGTGGAATACTAAGCTCGAAGGCATTGTTCCCTACAGCCTTATTGATGGCGTACGACCCATATCGGAACAGGTGAAGCTTGCAGTGGGGTCCAGTGAGGCGCTCCTTCTGCAAATGTAGCCACACTTTTTCGCCCACCTGTAAGTTGTGTGGCAACCGATGTTGATCATGTCATTGCTTGTACTTAGCATTGGCTCTATCCAATATGTCATGAACCTATTGGTGGATGTGCTGAATGCACTCGATGAAGTTGTTTGCTTTGTCAGCTTCAGACTGGACATGAGCCAAATTGGTCTGAGTAGCCGCAAATGGCATGGCTACGTCAATGGGAAATAGTGGCTGGAATCCCAAGCCCACCTGAAAGGGGCTATGGTCGGTTGAGCTATGGAGAGCCCGGTTATAACTGCATTGTACATAGGGGAGGCTCTCATCCCATGTGCGTGGATGCTTTGAATTGTACATGCGCAGAATGTGTACAATCATCCTATTGACGACCTCTATCTGGCCATCAGTTTGGGGATGGAAAGATGTGGACTTGGTGAGCTTGGTGTCCAACATTGACCAGAGGCTGGACCAAAATGTGCTGAGGAACCTGCTGTCGCAATCTGATATGATAGACTGTGGGATCCCAAAGTGCACCCACACTCGTTCAAAGAAGAGCTTAGCAGTGGCTTCTGCTGTGATATTCTTCTTGCAGGCTACCATAATGGCCATCTTGGAGAATCTGTCGATGACCACGAAAACACAGTCATTTCCATGCTTAGTCGAAGGAAGGCCTGACATTTAATCCATCGAGATGGATCCCTAAGGTCGACTAGGGGTAGGTAGCGGAGTATAGAGCCCTTGTTTCTTGATGGTCGGTTTGGCAATGGCGCAAGCAGTGTAGGATCTAATGTACTTCTCGACATCTTGTCGAAGGTTCAGCCAATAGAAATACTTTTGCAGTACTGCCATTGTTTTCTCGACCCCAAAATGCTCAGCAACTCGACTCTAGTGCGCTTCCCATATCAACTTGGCACGCTCGCTTGTAGGAACACAAAGGTGTCCCAGGTGACATAACAGTGCATCTTGGAGGTGAAAATTTGGAACTTGCATACTCCCCAAGAGTGCCATGTATGTGTGGCTGAATTCTGGATCACTCTTGTAGAGAAGCAGCCAATTAGAAGTCTCATGCCCACAAGAGTTGAGAACGGTGCTTATGGCCACGATCGATGGTCGCCTGAGACAGTATGAAACATTATTGGTGCTACCCTTCTTGTACTTGATGTTCAAATGAAATTGTTGCAGATATGTGGACCACTTCTGATGGCAATCGTTGTCCAACTTCCCTTGTGTCTGTATGAACTGCATGGGTTAGTGGTCTGTGTGGATGATTGTCTCCTTCCCCAAAATGTAATGCTTCCATTGTCGACAAGCCTACACAATGGAATACATTTATTTTTCATAAGTGGGATACTTTCGAAATGTGTCAGAAAATGTCTCACTGTGATATGCCACTGGATGCCCCTGTTGAGTAAGAACTGCCCAAATAGCATAGTCAGATGCATCTGTATCGATCTCAAATGGTTGTTGCAAGTCTGGTAATGTGACCACTGGGGCAGAATAGAGGTGATGTTTCAATTATACGAACACCTTCTGTTGAGATTCCGACCAAAAGAATTTTTCTTTCGCTCCTCCCTTAGTGACTTGACTCATGGGCCAAGTGATATGAGAGAATCCCAAGACGAACCTGCGGTAAAAGTTAGCAAGACCCAGAAAGCTACGAAGCTCTATTAGGGTGGTTGGGGCTAGCCAATCCCAAATGACTTGGATATTGGCTGGATCCACATGCACCCCCCTTTCATCAATAATGTATCGCAAATATTGAACTTGGGTCATGCCAAAAGTGCACTTCTCCAAATTGGCACACAACTTGTGTTGTCGTAGTGTTTGGAGGACTTCTAGGATGTGGTGGAGGTGCTCTTCCGAAGTCTGGCTGAAGATCAGAATTTCATCCAAGTATACCACTACAAATGAGTTGGTGAATGGACGCAAGATGTCATCCATCAACCTCATGAAGGTTGCGGGATAATTTGTCAACCCGAAAGGCATGAGGAGCCATTTGAAAAGGCCCTCCTTGGCTTTGAAGGCAGTCTTCTACACGTCAGAGGGTTCGATTGGTACCTGGTGATACCCAGACTTCAAGTCGATCTTGCTGAAATATTTTCCCCCTTTGAGTTGGTCCAGAAGGTCATCAATCCATGGGATCAGGTACCTATTCCGAACAATGATCTTGTTCAGCGCCCAATAGTCAATACAGAGTCTCCAAGTCCCATCCTTCTTCTGTACCAACATGATCGGGCTCCCACAGGGCAATGAACTTGTTCGGATGTGACCTTTCTGCAGCAGCTCCTAAATCTGCCTCTTGATTTCATCATTCTCCAGAACAGAGCGCCTATAGATCGGTTCATTGGGTAGCGGCGCACCTGGGGTTAGGTCAATGGGGTGCTTGACCTGACAGTGTAGAGGCACCCCTGTGGGTGAGGTGAAGATGTCCCCGTACTCCTCCACAACCTTGTCCATTTGTTGTTGTCGTGCAGAGGAGCCATGTCTGGAGGTCGTGGCCACAGTCTTCTTCTTGCCTTGGGGGCGGATCATTAGGAAAAAAAATTTCCTGGTTTGGGAAATTAGCTTACTGCATTGTTTTGCAGTAACCAAAGAGATAGTGGGAGGGGGTGATACCTCTGGTATCCTGTACAAATTATTTCCCAAAGTAAAAATAACAGTGCGAGGCCGGGACTCATACACAGCATGTCACTTCCACAAGTATGGTTGGCCTAAAAATACATCAAAAACATCAATAGGAGCAATGTCACACAATACCTCATCCGTGAAGGGCTTGATGCTATAGGGAAGGCGGCACTGCTGGCTGACTCGGAGATCTCGTCCTTGGTGAAGCCACCCGATGGTGTATGGTTGTGGGTGCACTGTGGTCAGCAAGCCCAACCGCTTCACGACATCTACTGAAATGAGGTTCTTTTGGCTCCCATTGTCGACAATCAACTGTAGCGGGGAACCCCTTACCCACATCTGGGAGTGGAAGAGACGCTCTGCCTCCTCTGGATCTTCTGGTTCCTCCTTCTAGATCTTCATAGTGGCAACAGTGGCGTTGGGCTCCGCATCAATAATTTGCTTCCCTTTTTCATTCCCCTTGTTAGGTTATGATTCAGAGTCGGAGCATGCATCTGATTCGAAAGCCCTCATCTCGGCCACCAGCGACTGCTTGGCCCAACACTCACTTGTGTTGTGAGTGGAGCTCTTATGGAACTCACACCACTTTCCCGTGTCCTTCTTTGGCTTCGTGGTGTTTTTCTTTGCTTGTGGCTTTGGCAGGTTGTCTTTGGTCGCCATGCCTTGGCTTTGTCCTATATTCTGCGGTTTGGGGGCACCTTTCCCTTGCTTTTTATTCATAGATCCAAAGTCTCGCTTCTTTTGTTTGAATTTCTGCTCAATCTTGGCAGCATACCGGTATGCCATACCAACCGAGGAGATGTAGAGGAACTCCATTTCCTCCTGAATGTATCTGTGCAGATAGTTGTGATACTTTAGCACCAAATTTTTCTTTGAATCTTTGATACCCAACTTTGTGCGCAGGGTATGGAACAGATTCGTCAGCTCATGCACATCTTGATCCCTTTGTTGCCGCAGTGTGGTCCATTATATGTACTTGTCCTCATAGCTCCCCACGGGATAGTATTGTTCCTTGATGGCATCTCAGAAAGAATTCCAAGTGGGTACGACTGAGAACAAAGAAGCTTCTGTCTCATCCTTTTTTTCACAGTAGGTTTCCCACCAGTCCTTGACATGGGGGGTAGCTTTGAGGAGTGCAAAAATAATCTTCTCCCTGTCAGAAAAGTCATGAACCGAGAAATATCCTTCTAGTAGATTCAACCATCTATCTACGACATCTGCATCTATTTGACCCTCAAATATGTGAATGTCAAAGTTTACTTGTACCTTAAAGGGAGTCGCGCCTCCAGAGTGGCTGCTAAATGCAGATGCGCCGTTGGTGGGTAGTTGTTGAAGGATCTCGGCAAAGTTATCCATCATCGCGTTCCTTTTTTTTTCGAGGGCCTCCTCGAGAAATATTTTGATAGGATCTCCTGCTCCCTCATCTTTCTTTTCATCCCCCATGGGCATCGGTCGGGGTTTGTGAGGCTGATCTTGCAAAGGTTCCACCAGATCAAGCCCTAAATCCTTATACCCCGACCTCGTTGGGGACATGCAAAGAAGGATCGAGAAAAATCAGACTGCTCTGATACCACTGATCTGGATTTATGTAGGAACGCAACATAATATAGAAATAACCATAAACATAGAGATGCAGCGGAAATAAGGCTTCATTTCATTAATATCAAATAAAATAAATAGGCTTACAAACATAATGGAAATAAAATAGCTAGGGTGCTGGTAGCGAATCTCTGAGAAGAAATGTGGCGGCTACAGACCTCTGAACTGTGTTACAATGAGGATCGAGGGCCTATTTATTATGGAGAAATAATGGAGGACTCTAAACGTCCAAAAACCTTACCCTAGGAGATGAAGCACCAAAACTATGGGCCCCGTTTGGGTAAATTGGTGTTTCAACTTCCCGAGGACGTAACTTCGGCATACTATCTCCGTTTGACGCACATGATACATCATTAGAAATATCTATCCGAGGACTAAAACTGTCCCCATGAATATAAATTTTGGAACGAAATCATATTAGCTGGACAAACGATGCCCAAAAAACATCGTTTAGGGCCTCAAAATGGCTCCAGAAGTTTAGGACCTAAAAAACTGCTAAAAATAGTAAGTTGTGAAAAACTGAAAGAGACAATGGTGGGGGCCCAAGTGGAATAGGCGGGTGGCCACCAATATCCACCTGGATCAACTTGTCACAGTGTCATTAGGAGAAACTGAAGAATATTCCTTGAATATACCCTGTATGCTGACTGGGCTGCCATGTCATCAACCTGTCATTGTTTTGCAATTTTTTTAGTTGTTTAGGAAAACGAACAATAGGCTCTATCTTCTCCATCCAAACTCCATTTTCGATGAAATGAGTTGCTCTAGATTCTTGGCGACGAGATCTTTTCCGTCATTCAGTTTCCAATCAATTCTGAGCACTTTCATTTTTGAGCTTTTACACTGAGCACTTGATCAATGATCAACCTTGGGAATTACACAATCAATTGGAGGTAAACTCTCAAACAATAAGGTCCTAATTCCTCAAGATTTGCGCAAGGAAATAGGGGCTCAAGTAGAGGAAAAATTTGAATAATTCTGACTTAGAGCTTCTCAATGAGCAGAGAAATAGGTTATTCACTTGCAGTTGAGCTCAGATTGAGCTAGCAATCGTAATTCATCTCTATTCATCATATTAATGCAAGCAAGCATAAGGGGTTTTTAGTAGTTTCTTTTCCCTGGAAAAGTGTTGTGTTCATGTGTGTTATTTATCATTGCATGTTTTTTATTTATGTTCTTAATTATGAATTGAATTACCTAGAGAATTAGAGTAGGATTGTGTCTTGTGATTTAGATTAAAATTTCATGTCCAGTTGGAATTCTACACCATAATTTCTACACATGTTTTTTTTGCAAATGTGACATGGTATAGTGGTGATGCGTTGGCACAAGTCAGCCACATGTTAGTGGTATGATATGCTAACATGGCATAAATAACGAAACTTTTGAGGGCCATAACTTTGTGTTCGGAGCTTGGAATTTGATGAAATTTATATTGTTGGAAAGTTCTTGATGAGCAAAATGATGGTGACATTAGAAAGATGGTTTGAGATGATTAAAAGAAGAGATTTTTTGGATAACCCACCTCCATAAAGTAACCTTGGGAGTTGGGCATGTGTATATTGTACCCTCACAAATGTTTGGAGGTGATTGGATGTGTTACAAGATTTATAATTATATTTGTATTTCCAATAACGATCAATATTCTCACTCTCGCCACGTTTAAAGAGAGAAGTCCATGGAGGAGAGTATACACCCCAACCAAAAATTTATAGTGGTCCCTAAACCCATTCATAAAACAATTTTTGTTACCCTCAGAATCAAGATGATTCCCAACACCTGCCACCCTATGTGATTTCACTTTTAATCAAACCTTAAATTATAATTAGGCCATCCAAAAAATTACATAACATGAAAAGTAATTATTATTTCCTTATGAGGATCATTATGATGTATAAATAGCCTTTTTTTCTTTTCTTTTATTTTTTGTAGAATTTTTCTGTTAAATTTTATAAACCTTAAAATAATTATAATTTATAATAATTTTATTAAAAAAATTAATAATAAAAACAATGGTTATGCCCTAAAATGAATAAGATTAAATATTAGTAAAGTAAAATGTATTGTTATTAAAAATTAATTAAATTATAAAATTGAGTATCTAAAATAAAACTATGTTCATCCTCACATTTAAAAAATATATATTTAAACTTAAATTACTTTTTTTAATTAATTATATTTCATATTTTTAATTTTAATTTTCACTAACTAAATGAAAATGATAAAATAATCTCTTTTTTTTTCGTCGGTAAAAAACACTCATTATATTATCATAGCATAAGTGTCAACAAAATACATCACCACTGCAACAAAATACAACGTCACGAGCTTATGAGATGGCCCAAGCGTTGCTCTAAATAGAAGGAAGCCTAAAGAGAAGCCAAAATAGTCGGTGTCTTTGGTTATTCCCCGCACAAAAAGAGCAAAATTACAAGTCTCAAAATTACTCTCAGAAATACACATTAAGGAGGGGGATTGGGAGGAAACGTGGGAGGTGCAGCAAAGAGAGCAACACACTCATGCATATGGTAATCAATGTGTTCCACCCGAATCACCAGGGTGCAGAGATGGTCATTGGGGTGTCAGGGCTGACACCAAAGACTTTACATGTAGTCCAAGTTCTCGTTCGACATATGTTGGAGGTCATTGATGTTGCAACCAATTCCTTCTTGTCTTCATATAGTTTCTCCCTCAGGGTATCAATGTTGAGCTGTATGTTATTCAGCTGGGATGCAGTGGACTCCAAGGTGATGGGAGCTTCTATGTGCCCTGGGGAGCGGGTTGGAGACAAGGCCATATCCACAGCAGAGTGGCGACTCAAAGTCCAAACTAGGCTCCCCATGTTGCTGTCATTCATCCATATGAGGGCCAGCAACTCCCCTGTGGGCACACCCTCTCTGCCGAGGCATAAATATTACACCACCACCATTGGTCACACCACCACGGGGAGTGTACTACCTGACCAAAGAAACACACCACACAATACTGAATTGATAATACTAAAATAAAACACCACTTGCAATACCGAAACCGATGGGAAACACATTCCAATTAGGAAAGAGACCTTAGTCTCAAGCACCAACACCGTAGCCCGAACATAAAAGAGGTAGGAAGGCACGCCATAGGTCTCGGGGTCCGTAGATCTCCTATAGCCCCAGAGGTGGAACCTAAAGAATCTCTCCCCAACAAAATGACGATTCAATAATGCTTTCACAAACCGGAGATAGAGCCAAAGGAAGGAAAACTTTGTATCTTCTCCCATCCCATGCAGACCAGGCCAGAAACCATACAATTCATAATGCCGGACTGAGAAATCTTCCCCCATATCCCATGGCCAAGCTTGATACAAGAGCCACTTTCTCTCCCAATCGCATTTGATTGTCTTGTCCTATTCTGTTGCCCCAAGCCACAACTTGAGGCAAGATGCAAACAAATACCTCGTTCTCTCCTGACACTCTCTCCTCATCACCCAACGCTTTTGAATGGTTGTCTACACGTCCCAGTTCAGTATTAAATACAACTCGCAGGGAACAAGGTACGGATTCCAAAGGTTCTTCATTACATACATGCAACGTGTGGAGGCTCCTTTGGCTCCACAATCTAAGGCACTGCCAAATGGCCCCTTAAATCATTACCCCTATTATACCATTTTTTGGTCATCTAACCTGTTACTATTAGATGGACCAAATTACACCATGTAAGACCAATTTTACCCTAAGTAAAATTTCTTTCACTATGAAAAATAACTTAGTAATCCTTATTTATTAAGTTGCTTATGGTCTAAACAGGAAATCCCATGAGGAAATATTAAATAAATCCACATTTGGTTGATTTACCTCAAGGAATAATTAGTTAAACAACATTTTAATTAATATTCGTGGTCATATTTAACCCAAAACAGGAAAATTATTTAGATAAATCATTATTTATCTTATTATTTTCTAGGAATAATTATTTAAATAATATTCCTTGTTAAATTTGACTAAATCATTTATAAATAATTAAATAAATCATTATTTATTTAATTATTTCTCAACCACATCCTTAAAATAATAAATAAATCATTTATTTATTTATTATTTACAAATAAATGGATTTGACCAAAGTCAAATTCTTTTTCCCTCCAACAATTATAATAAAATATTTCATAAAAGTTGGATCTTGATTTGGTTAATAATATTTTAATTATGCACCAGTATCTAGACTAACTCAATATTTCGTTATAAATAAAAAGGTTTTTCCATTCATTCACTACCTATTGTTGCCTAAAGATCACTCTGGATCTATACTTTTGGTTTGACTTTGATGCTCCATCATTGTCATATTTTGCTACCATTTTTCTTGTGAGCTCCCTTTGAGTTCCATTTTTTGTCTCTGTTTTCTACACCATTAAGAGAGAGGGATTTTAGATCTGAAAGTGCTGAGGACTTACAAGAACCCATCCCCATTGAGGGGGACTGGTAACATCTTTCTATGTTCCCTTCCTAGATGTCAAAAAATACAAAAAATTCTTTAAAACATTCTTGTCTTGTCTATTGGATGCATGGAGCAACTCTTACTTTCATTTACTGCTTAATGTATTTTTCTGCATAGATCTAGATTTTTCAACATTTATCTTGGTCAACTAATTGCAGATCTAAAGAATTTGGCAGCCAGCTTTGTTGTTAGGGTTGTTTGTTATGTACGGCTAAAGTGAGCCTTTTTCGTACGCTTGCAATTAATATTCATACTAACAATTGGCAACTCCACATGGGTTTACGATTACGATCTATGTCGTTTTTTAGATCCCTGCATATCCAGCAGCTTTAAACCCTAGGATTTATCTTCAGCTTCTTTTTTTTCTTTTCTTGATGTTGTTTTTAACCTATAAAAACCTAAAACATTGAAAATTCTAACTTCTGTGTGTTTTTGGACCTATTGTGCAGGTGACAGGCATCAGCCACAACTGAGACGAAATTTTTTTCTGAAACCTGCTTTCGAGAGTACCGGAAGTGCAGGTCGCACTTTTTGGGCCAAAACTTGCGACCTAAACCTCCAGGGCATAGAAAACAGGCCAAAACCTGCGACCTCTATAAAAGATAGGTCAAAAACTGAGACCTGAACATTCTGAGATTTTTCTGGGTTTGTCTGGGCCTCTGTTCAGGGTGGTCTGACCTCCATCTCTGCCCATTTTGGACCTCTACTTGTTCTATTTTACTCATCAAAGAGGGACCCTAGCCCCCTACGGCTTCAAAACCCTCCACCTTTCATGGAAGAGTTTTAGCTGCTACAAGTTGTCTGAAATTTCAGTGTGTTCAGCCATTTTTTAGATCTGATCACTTACCTTCATATCCACTTCAGATCAGTCATTTATCCATCCAAAACACCTGCTTTTAGTTTTGTTTGGGTCTTCCTCTAGGGTCCCCTCTGCTTCCCTCCAGGTTGTATCCTTTCGCCACCTCATTTACAACAATTTTCCCTCTAATTTTTTGTTGTTTTTCTGCACTTATTTCCAGCAGATCTAACCTTTAGATCTTTGTCCCTCTCGAATTTAGATCTATTGGATATTTTGGTGTGTTTTGACTAGATTTTCGCCCACCTAAAGACTAGTTGTTGAGAGGCCCGCCTCCTTGGGTTTAGATTAATGCATAATTAGTTGTTTATTTTCTGTTATTTCAGTTTCATATACTGTTATCTGTAGGTTTATTTAAAGTTATACAACACACTTTTTCTTTTTCTCTACAAACGTTTGGGTTTAAAAATTAAAATTTACACACTTAACACACACACCCTAAGCGAAGAAGAGCATGGTTAACACCGCCAGGAAAATAATTTAACATTGTAATCAATTGATCCTGCACCTCTATGCCCTTGTTTAGACATTGTAATCAATTGATCCTGCACCTCCTTGCCCTTGTTGGTCTCTCTTCCCTTTGTGTCGTGTTGTTGCTTTCATTATTGCGCCCCCAAGGTGTTTATCCTGGAGAATTCTTAGTCTTCATCCTCAATTTCTGGTAGGAATACTTACTCCTTCACGCGGGATTCGAGTTAGTCCTCTATCGAGTCCGCACTCTGACTCCTCTTCTGGTTCATTGGGTTCCCTTTCTAGTTTCGTCCCCAGTTCTCCCCCTGTCACCTTCACCATATCTAGTTCAGGACCTAACGATGGTGGTAGCCCTGACCCTAATGCTGGGAATACTACTAGTGGGACCGCAACAGGAATTATTTCGGCTGCTCCCTTGCTCCCATATATGGCAAGCCTCAGTCTTCTCAATTTTAACCAGTTGATCAATGACCCTATACACCATGACACTGGTTGGCCTAATATGCCAACCAAGCTCCCTTCTAACATCCCCAAGCTTGAAGGTCTTGCTGAAGAATATCCTACAAACCATGTTCGATCTTTCCACATGTGGTGTTTGTCTAACTCCATTACCGATGACTCTGCCGTCTTCGGTTGTTCCAACGTACGCTTACTCGCAAAGCTTCTAAGTGATATGTTGATCAGGCCTCCTCCTCTCATACCACCTTTGTGACTCTTGCTTGGGCTTTTCTGTCTTATTTCGAGCTTCCCCTTCATTATGACACTGGTATCGAACTTTTGACTTCTTTTCGTCAATCTTCTGTGACCCGCTTATCCGATCATGTCCAGGAATGGCGAAGAAGAAAGAGCTTATGTCGAGCCCCTACCTTCGAAGACCATTTCTACATGGAATGGTCCTTAGATCCCTTTTTCCTCCTATCGGCAAATATGTCACATCGCATTTCCTTCAAACCGAATATGCTGCTCTCCAGATTGCGTTAAAATATGAATTTATCTACGCTTAGTCAGGTTATGTTTATATTGTCTTAGATGATCTCCCTAGACCCGGTGGTGCCGACACACCGGGGGAATCTCATGTCGCCGACATTATTGTTGGAGCTCTTTCTCATCCATACGCTCAGCCTACCATGGGCTATGGTTTCCCTCAGGGAGGGACCAGCACCTCCAACACTTTTCCCCCTTCCGATAGCATGTATCCAGGATATGACATGCCTCCTCCTTTTTCCCAACCTGTTTAGCAGAATGATACCCAACCTCCTTATTATCCGTATCCACAGCCTGGTGCTCTAGCTCCTCAAGCATTAGCACCCCTGCCTCCCTTTCCTTCTCAACCCCCGCAATAGTAGCCACCGCCCCCTCAAGGGTAGGTGTATGCACAGTAGGGCGTGACTAATCCTCCTAATTCCAAAAATAAGATGAAAGGCACTCAAAATCAATCTGCCCCTAGTAATCCTGGACCTAATCCCCAAGGTAATGCACCTCACACTGCTAACCAGCAACAGAACACTCAGCCCAAGAAGGATAGGCATGTTCGCACAAATAAGCCTTGTTCATGTTGCGGTGTATATGGTCATTACACCCACGATTGTCCTCTTTTACCATATATGCGGCGGATGTGGGAGACTCAAGCAGCATCGCAAGGACAACAAGCCTCCCCATCCATCCCTCCAATTCTTACGCCTAGTCAGTCGGGTGTGTTTTCTAATCCTTTCCCTCAGCAAGGATTTGTGGCTATCCAACCACCTGAAGGTCAGACGGCCACTCAAGCTCCTCCATCTAGTACCTCTGATTACTAGATTCTCATGATGAACTATGACCAACCCATTATCGTTGACCTCAACCTTCAGACTCGGTCCAGTCAGTACAACAAGCTTCCTGCTACGTCTGCCCCCGAGCCCCCTTCTTTAGGTTCTACAAAGGCACTTTCGACAACCAATAGTCCTTTGTAGATCCCTCAGCCTAAGGCATAGGTTCATACCAATATCCCTAAGGAACCATTACGCCGAAACACTGCTTCTAGAAAAGCTGCCCATTCGTATAGTATAGTAGATGATTTGGCACAATTTTCTGCTACCATCTCAACGGTGTAACTCCTCCAGTCATGCCCTTCAAAAATAAAAGCTCTATTATCTGCCATGGGCACTATAGATCCTTCAGATGATTGTTTGATCATCTTCGATGTTGACTCGTCAGAACATCCTCCCCTTCCTACTTTTGTCACCTTCCAAATCCCCGTTAAGATCTGGAACGCCAACGTCTCATGTTGTATCATTGATGAGGGGGCATCCACCTGTGTGATGTGCACTTCGGTTTGGAAGTAACTCATATCACTTGAGTTGGACCCTTCCATTATCACTCTCCAAGCGTGGGATGACCACTCCTCCAAACCCATTGGCATGTTCCGCAATTGTCCTATTAATCTTGCGGGCAAGATTGTTTGTGTTCACGTAGAAGTCATTGATGCCTCCTTAGATTACAACATTCTATTGGGTCGTAGCTACACCTATGTAATTTCTGTTATACCATCTGTGGTTCACCATTGACCAGTTGACATATTAAGAACCGAAGTCTCAGACCTCCCCTGAGTCCATCATCTCTTCGGTGTCCAATAAGAAATATGTCAATCCCTTGACCAGTGTCTCACCCGGAGTATACAAAGAGTCTTCTTTGCTTGGTTCATTCCCTGGTCTTCCTCCTCCTGTCTCTAATCCCAACTTATCGAATGTTTGCATGATGCAATCGTCTCGGGCTTCCCTCAAGCGACCCACTTCTGCTAGTAAGCATCCCTACCCTCCGCAACCTACTCCTAACCCTTCGATTAAGCCTTTTGGACCCTCTCCTCCTGTCCCTTCACCTGCATATGGTATCCATGAGCCTCTCTACCCTCCTTGCACGGTTCCACCTAGCCTTAACCATCTCGGAGCCGTCCCGCCTGGCCATTACCCCTCTGGTCAGATACCATTCCTAGATCCCCCTTCTGGAGTGCTCTCGATACCTATTATGACTACCCTATCCCTTCCTAACCTGACCCTGGGGATTCTCGTATGGTACATCAATCCCCCAGCCGCTACCCTGCCTGGTCAACCCAAACCTTATCTTGCTTTGAACCTAGTTCAACCGGTCCCCATGACTCCTCCCGCTGCTACCATGCCTCAACCACCTCAACCGGAACCTTCTCCTGTTGTGACAGCTTTGGGTCAAAAGGCCAAAGCTTGCAAGAAGGCATCAAAAGACAAGGTTGCCTCGACTGGCCCTGATCTTCCTTAGTATCCAAAGCCTTGTGCTTTGTGTGATGTCGTCGGTCATGCCACCCATCATTGTCCTGAGTTTCCTCGTATTAAGCCCATGGTTAATGTTGCGTTCCCTGAGTCTACAGTCCCTGAAGCCTCTGTTTCTTCCTCGACTGCAGCCAAGAACCCTAAGATTATTCACACCAACCAACCTTGCGCTTTGTGTGATATCCATGGCCATTATTCCCACCATTTTCCCCACCTCATGCATTACCGCACCTCTTTGGAGGTAGTTCAGGAGTACGAGATTGAACAGAACAAGTCTGCCTCTACCATCCTTGGGTAGTATGCTTCAAGCCAACTTGATGATTTACTCGCCTCCATTGACATTCCCCCTCCTGATGTCGAGATGACAGAGCTTGCGGCCACCATCCTTTACCTATCATCATTCATGAGGTCCATGGTGGAAGCTCCCTCTGAGACTTCCCCTTCAGTTTCGCTCGACCTCCCTTCAGCGATCACCCTGGGCTCAACATCAGCGGATCCTTTATCTACTTATTCTTCTATCACCCCCCATGACAATGTGCATGTGAACCTTTCTTCTCATGATGATGAGTCAGGTAGCTTCGTCGCATCATGTGGTCCCTCTTCCTCTAGTCACCCCATCTTCTATTGTGATGATGACATCATGGAAGCCTTGTCCACCCCTGACTTCATCTTTCCTGCCCATAAGTGGAATGGCATCATCCATGTCTATGGTGACTTTTGCGCCCTGAGCAAAAGCTGGCCACAAGGTATCTCCCACACACCACCTTCCCGACGGTGTGCGGGCGGTAGAAACCCTACCTGGATCACTCTCTCTCGCATTCTTTGTTCAATTTCTACTTTGTGCTCAGGTTTCCAACATTGTTCATCATCCTCCCATTTATTATCTTGTGGCACCTTTCAGATGGAACTTCCATCCACACCTTATATCGGTTATGTCGATGGTGCAAGTCGCTACTCCCGGAATCTAGCCTCGGCAGGTTGGGCCATTTTCACCCCCTTTCTTTGACTTCTTCTCTCGAATGGTGTATGCATTGGCACTGCCACCAATAATCAAGTCGAATATGATGCAGTGTGAGGTTTATTAGCCGATGCCCTTTCCCATCGCATCCTCCACCTTCATGTTCGTTCAAATTCCCTGCTTCTTATCATGCAATTGAATGGTGTATATCGTGTGCGTAATCCTATTCTTTTTAGAAGATATTTATGAGTGAAGCTTTTGATGCGTGAATTTGAAATAATTACATTCAGTCATGTACCTAGAGCACAAAATCACTATGTAGATTGCATTACAAACAATATTCTAGATTTGCATTTAGCACATGCATTTAACAAAGACAATAATATAAAAACCATCAAAGTGATTCATATCCATTATATGTGTCGTATAAAATGCTTTAGAGTCCATTAAATCTGATACATATGACATGCCCATAGCATGTTACAAAACTCAAAACTGGGGACACCACCTGCCCCTACACCTAATCACTATATGGAGGATCCCGAGCCAATGGATCTGCTCCTGCAGCTCATAGATCGCGCATCCCTTGTCCGGCCATCGCCATGCGCCGGATGACCCCTCGCCACTCTGAGGGTAGACCAATACATGGCTCTATGTAATGGTCATCTAAGTCTTTCTAGTCACGCTCTGAAACACCGGTCAGAAGCCTCTCACATCTATGATGGATGTCCTCTAGGAGGGCCGCTGCATCCTTATTTTGTGGTGCTCTAAATCCACTAGGTCCTGCAGCTCCTGATACTGTAGGTCGTCCAATATACCCAGCCGGTTTTACCGGTGTTGTATCTGCATACCAAAAGTGAAAGAATTGGTACCATATACAATATTCTAAAACTTTACAATGCAATAAAAGATTAGCAACTTGTCACTTACCATTGGGCCCCCATACTGGACCAGGCGACAGTGGCAAGTCTAGGTCCCCACGATAACTCATCCCACTATAGGGATAGTCATCTATGTACAGTGGCATCTGATCCCAATGAGCAAAGAAATTAGGTCGGAACACCCGTCCGACTGGCCCACATCCTCCTCTGCACAGTAACTACCCTCACTGGCGCATCCTGGGCTCCCTCGGGCTCCCATCCTAGATCTGTATGCAAGGTCGAAGTGTTGGGATATTCTCGAAGAAGAGCGAGCACAACACTGTACCATATGCACAGTCCTGGTTCACTTGCCGCTTACATAGCGACAACTGTCGTTTCATCGACGAAAACATCATCTGGGCCCACCCATAGTAGGTCCCACTCAACACACTCTCCACAAGCATCATCTGCCCTCCGGTGATGTGGTGGAGTGCCTGGTTGCCCAAGATCCGTAGCACCGCTGCGGCCACAGCATGGGTCTCTGACCTCTCTAGATTCCTGATAGGTATTCGTGTCCCCTTGACATGGAGACCTGGTTGAAAATGGCACTCTACAAAGTCAATGATGTTCTGCCCTCACGTGGTTGAGTATTCCCTACCATCCCAAGTGGTGGGAGACAAATAAGAAAATATATATCCTGGACCGTCAACTCGATCCAGTGCCCCTGCACTATAAAGACGTCATGGTTCGGATCCCAATAACTGACAATCCGGGCCAACAAGGGCTCTCTAGCTCTCATCAGAGGGTTCTCCACAAACTTCAAAACCCCAAACCTAGCCAATGCACTGTGGACACCATGATCCTCTCGGATCTCCGACCGTAATGTGTCCAGGTCTCTCTCTCCCAATTTGATCCTTAATTCTGCCATATCTGCACAAAACCATCATATTTGTTAGTGTACAGAAAGGAAAGACTGCATTTAACCACAAAAACCCAGCTCTCAGCCAAAAAATAGCACAGAAAACCCCCTCTCTGTTAGGTCACACTTTTCAGGCCAAATCCTAGGACAAGTCACACTTTTCTGCCCAAAACTTGCTACTCAGGTCGCAGATATTGCCCCAAAAAGTGCGACCCAGCTATGAAGAGGAGCAGGGGTCTGTTCCTAAGCTCTGGGCACCTAAAATGAACTTTCAATTGACTGAAATGAAAGAGTAAGGTTAGGCCTCTTACCTGCAACTGACGGATCTTGATTTCAATGGTCAGTTTGTCTGCTACAATTGCCGCAAGATTTAGGGCCTTCTCGCCTCTCTACATTTACCACAGCTACACTTGCAAATGAGTGAGTTTGGAGGGAAAATGCCTTTTTAAAAGAGAAACCCTTGATTTTTCTTTTTCCTGTTGCGGCCAAACCGTAGCTCAGTTGACAAACCATCTGTACCATTGGAAAGCTCTCACCGAGGCCTCAAATGGGTATCTCTTAGTTTTTCATGATCTGATACTTCACCAGGACACATTTTTTCCAAGAATGATCACTTCACCTCTCCTCAAAATCGAATTTCTTCACTTGCAACACTTGTACTTGGGGCACCACTTTGCCTCCATACTTTCCCATGCTCGTGTCAATTTTCGTCGTGAGTAACCATCATGTACTCATGTCTTTATGGTCCCCACCAGACCTTTTCTGTCTGGTAGCATCATCGAGTCGCCCTTGTTTAGAGCATCCGAGTTGAGTCATCATTGCATCCAAGGAGTCTATCTCGAGTACCTTTGTATCCCGCAATAGTCCTCCATCCTTCATTGCTTGGTTCCTCTCTCGTGTCGCACATTATGGCCTTCAGTCCTACTGTTCCCTATCCCCTTTGATATTATGTCAATCGCTGCTAGGTCATCCATGCCCTTTATGCTCTAACAAGGGAAGTCGTCCGCCCGCTACTTAGTACCCCCCAATTCATCATCATCCCTGGTGTTAGTGTGTCAGTCACTCTACTCTTTTCTCTCATGCCATAGTTGAGGATCCCTTATTGCCTCACCTATGGAAAACCTCCTTCTCTCGACATCAGATCATTCATTCCAGAAGACAGGTCTAGAAGGCGATGTACCTTGGTTCCATCTTCCACTCTTGTTCGGTGCCTCGGATCAGGCAAAGGGATTCCTTATTTCCCTTTGACTTGATTGTTTCTCAGCTCCAACTCCTTACAGCATGATCGAGATTGGTATACTTGATGGTTTAGTGATGCAGCAGATTGTACAGGTGATGCATGGGTGTGTGTGAGATGTTTCAAACCTCATGAGGGGGTGGCCCTTTAGGTAGCCCACCACATGCCCGGATGACCTCTTCATTACAACCTTTGATGCAGCTCCATAGATTTGATGATGTCGGCCTCAGCCACTTGCAGTGCCTTTAGTTTGTATGTATCAGTTAGATTTTCAGAGCCCTTTACTGTTTACAGGGGCACTTTGGTTGTATTTATATCTCACGTACTCAGATATTATTGTATAAGTCCTGGCTGTTATCCCAGGCATAGTATGTATGTGGGATTCATTATCATGTTTTTATCTGGCTCATGTTTATGCCAGAATGTACTATATAATTTAGAAGAGAGGAATAACCTATTTCTAAGTTTTTTTAATAACCCAACGTTTCGGACTTCCTAAGTGAGTCCATCATCAGGGGTAGACGCCAAATGTACTTTGAAATGTTGATGCCAAATGTACTATATAGTTCAGTCCCTTGTTTATTGGATGCATTATTCTTTGTACTTTGTCTCGGCGGGCATAGGTATGCCTTCCCCACCGCCTATAGCACATGTACTCACTCATAAAAGAGACTTGTCACACCTGTAAGTCTCGCCTCCTTAGGGTCTATTCCTCTAGTGCTTCGGTCTACCTTATATTTCTCTCTCTCTGACTTCCCCTTTGGTGTCTAGTGATTGAGTTCTTACAACGTACTTCAGTAATACGATTAGCTCCTAACGCTCACACACTGGGGGGCAATCTGTTATACCATTTTTTGGTCATCTAACCTATTACTATTAGATGGACCAAAGTACACCATGTAAGACCAATTTTACCCTAAGTAAAATTTCTTTCACTATGAAAAATAACTTAGTAATCCTTATTTATTAAGTTGTTTATGGTCTAAACAGGAAACCCCATGAGGAAATATTAAATAAATCCACATTTGGTTGATTTTCCTCAAGGAATAATTAGTTAAACAACAGTTTAATTAATATTCCTGGTCATATTTAACCCAAAACAGGAAAATTAATTAGATAAATCATTATTTATCTTATTATTTTCTAGGAATAATTATTTAAATAATATTCCTTGTTAAATTGACTAAATCATTTATAACTAATTAAATAAATCATTATTTATTTAATTATTACTCAACCACATCCTTAAAATAATAAATAAACCATTTATTTATTTATTATTTACAAATAAAGGGATTTGACCAAAGTCAAATTCTTTTTCCCTCCAACAAATATAATAAAATATTCCATAAAAGTTGGATCTTGATTTGGTTAATAATATTTTAATTATGCACCAATATCTAGACTAACTCAATATTTTGTTATAAATAGAAGGTTTTTCCATTCATTCACTACCTTTTGTTACCTAAAGATCACTCTAGATCTATACTTTTGGTCTGACTTTGATCCTCCATCATTGTCATATTTTGCTACCATTTTTCTTGTGAGCTCCCTTTGAGTTCCATTTTTTGTCTCGGTTTTCTACACCATCAAGAGAGAGGGATTTTAGATCTGAAGTGTTGCAGACTTACAGGAACCCATCCCATTGAGGGGGACTGGTAACATCTTTCTATGTTCCCTTCCTAGGTGTCAAAAAATGCAAAAAAACATTTAAAACATTCTTGTCTTGTCTATTGGATGCATGGAGAAACTCTTACTTTTATTTACTGCTTAATGTATTTTTCTGCACAGATCTAGATTTTGCAACATTTATCTTGGTCAACTAATTGCAGATCTAAAGAAATTGGCAACCATCTTTGTTGTTAGGGATGTTTGTTATGCACGACTAAAGTGAGCCTTTTTCGTACGCTTGCGATTAAGATTCATACTAACAACTGGCGACTCCACAAGGGTTCACGATTACGACCTCTGTCGTTTTTCAGATCCCTTCATATCCAGCTGGTTCAAACCCTAGTATTTCTCTTCAGCTTCTTTTTTTTCTTTACTTGATGTTTTTTTTAACATATAAAACCCTAAAACATTGAAAATTCTAACTTCTGTGTGTTTTTGGACCTATTGTGCAGGTGACAGGCATCAGCCACAGCTGAGACAACAAACTTTTCTGAAACCAGCTCCTGAGAGTGCCAGAAGTACAGGTCACACTTTTTGGGCCGAAACCTACGACCTAAACCTCTAGGACAAGGAAAATAGGCCAAAACCTGCTACCTCTGCAAAAAACAGGTCAGAAACTGTGACTTGAACTTTTTGCGGGAATTTTTATGAGATTTTTCTGGGTTTGTCTAGGCCTCTGTTCAGGGTTGTCTGACCTCTGTCTCCACCCGTTTTGGACTTGTACTTGTTATTTTTTACTCATCAAAGTGGGAACCTAGCCCCCTAGGGCTTTAGTACCCTCCACCTTTAATGGAAGAGTTTTAGCTGCTAAAAGTCGTCTGAAATTGCAGTGTGTTCAGCCATTTTTCAGATCTGATCCCTTACCTTCAGATCCACTTTAGATTGGTTATTTATCCATCCGAAACACCTCCTTTTATTTTTTTTGGGTCTTCTCTAGGGTCCCCTCCATTTCCCTCCAGGTTGTAGCCTTTCGCCACCTCATTTACAAAAAATTTCCCTCTGATTTTTTACTGTTTTTTTGCACCTATTTCTAGCAGATCTGACCTTTAGATCTTTGTCCCTCCCGAATTTAGATCTATTGGCTATTTTGGTGTGTTTTTACTAGATTTTTTCCCACCTATAGACTAGTTGTTGAGAGGCCCGCCTCCTTGGGTTTAGATTAATGCATATTTAGCTGTTTATTTTTTGTTATTTTAGTTTCATATACTGTTATCTCAAGGTTTATTTATAGTTATACAACACACTTTTTATTTTTCTCTACAAATGTCTGGGTTTAAAAATTAAAATTTACACACTTAACACACACACCCTAAGCGAAGAAGAGCATGGTTAACACCGCCTAGAAAAGACTCTAACATTGTAATCAATTGATCCTGCACCTCTCTGCCCTTGTTTCGACATTGTAATCAGTTGGTCCTGCACCTCTTTGCCCTTTTTGGTCTCTCTTCCCTTTGCATCGTGTTTATGCTTTCATCATTGCGTCGCCAAGGCATTTATCCCGGAGACTTCTTGGCCTTCATCCTTATTTTTTGGTAGGAAGACTTACTCCTCCGCGCAGGTTCGAGTTAGTCCTCCAATGAGTCCACACTTTGACTCCTCTTCTGGCTCATTAAGTTCCCCTTCTGGCTCCATCCCTGGTTCTCCCCCTGTCACCTTCACCATGTCTAGTTCAGGACCTAACACTAGTCACTAGCCCCGACCCTAATGCTGGGAATACTACTAGTGGGACTACAACAAGAACCATCCCAATTTCGCCCTTGCTCCCCTATGTGGCAGGCCTCAGTATTCCCGATTTTAACCAGTTGATCAATGACCCTATACGCCATGACGCTGGTTGGCATGTTATTCCAACCAAGATCCCTTCTGACATCTCCAAGTTTGAAGGTCTTTCTAGAGAAAATCCTACAAACCATGTTTGATCTTTCCACATGTGGTGTTCGTCTAACTCCATTACCAATGACTCTATCTGTCTTCGGTTGTTCCAATGTATGCTTGCCCGTGAAGCTTCTAAGTGGTATGTTGATCAAGCCTCCTCCTCTCATACCACCTTTGTGACTCTTGCCCGGGCTTTTATGTCTTATTTCAAGCTTCCCCTTCGTTATGACACGGGTACCGAACTTTTGACTTCTTTCCATCAATTGTTTGCGACCCGCCTATCCGATCATGTCCAGGAATGGCGGAGAAGAAAGAGCCTATGTTGAGCCACTACCTTCGAAGACCGTGTCTACATGGACTAGTTCCTTAGATCCCTTTTGCCTACTATCGGCAAAGATGTCGCATCGCATTTCCCTCAAACCGAAGAAGTTTCTCTCTAGATTGCATTAAAATATGACCTGATCTATGCTCAGTCGGGTTATGTTTATACCGTCTTACCTGATCTCCCTAGACTTGGTGGTGCCAATGCACCAGGGGCATATGATGTCGCCGATGATATCGTTGGAGCTATTTCTCATCCATATGCTCAGCCTCCCATGGGCTATGGTTTCCCCCATGGAGGGACCAACACCTCCAGCACTTTTACCCCTCTCGGTAGCATGTATCCAGGATACAACATGCCTCCTCCTTTTTCCCAACCTATTTTCCACATTGTTACCCAACCTCCTTATTATCCGTATCCACAGCCTGATGCTCCAGCTCCTCAAGCACTAGCACCCCTGCCTCCCTTTCCTTCTCAACCCCCGCAACATTAGCCACCGCCCTCTCAGGGGCAGCTGTATGCACAGCATGGCATGAATAATCCTCCAAATTCCAAAAAGAAGAGGAAAGGCACTTAAAATAAATATGCCCCCGGTAATCCTAGACCTAATCCCCAAGGTAATGCACCTCACACTGCTAACCAACAACAGGGCACTCAGCCCAAACAAGACAGTCTTGTTCGCACAAATAAGCCTTGTTCATGTTGTAGTGTATATGGTCATTACACCCACGATTGTCCTCTTTTACCATAGATGCAGCAGATGTGGGCGACTCAAGCAGCCTCACGAGGACAACAAGCCTCCCCTCCCGTCCCTCCCAACGATGCGCTTGGTCAGTCGACTGTGTTTACTAATCCTTTCCCTCAGTAAGGATTCGCGGCTACCCAACCACCTAAAGGTCAGACGGCCACTCAAATTCCTTCATATGGTACCTCTGATTACCAGATTCGCATGATGAAATCTGACCAACCCATTACCATTGACCTCAACCTTCAGACTCGGTCCCTTCAGTACAACAAGCCTCCTGCTATATCTGCCCCCGAGCCCCCTTCTTTAGGTTCTACAGAGCCTCTTTCGACAACCAATGGTCCTTTGCAGATCCCTTAGCCTAAGGCAGAGGTTCATACCAAGATCCCTAAGGGACCATTACGCTGAAATGCTGCTTCTGGAAAAGCTGTCCATTCGTATAGAATAGTAGATGATTTGGCGCAATCTCCTGCTGCCATCTCAATGCTAGAACTCCTCCAGTCATTCCCTTCACAGTGAAAAGATCTAACATCTGCCATTAGCACTGTAGATCCTTCAGATGATCATTTGATCATCTTTGATGTTGACCGGTCAGAACATCCTCCCCTTCTTGCTTCCATCGCCTTCCAAATCCTCGTCAAGATCCGAAACGCCAACGTCTCCCGTTGTATCAATGATGAGGGGGCATCCACCTGCTTGATGTCCACTTCGGTTTGGAAGCAACTCAGATCACCTGAGTTGGACCCTTCCACTATCACCCTCCGAGCGTGGTATGGCCACTCCTCCAAGCCCACTGGCATGTTTTGCAATTGTCCTATTACTCTTGCAGAAAATACTGTTTGCATTGACGTAGAAGTCATCGATGCCCCTTTAGATTACAACATTCTATTGGATCGTAGCTACACCTATGCAATGTCTGTTGTACCATCTGTGGTTCACTACAAGATGTACTTTCCCCATAATGGAAAGATAGTCACCATTAACCAGTTGACATATTACGAACCGAAGTATTATACCTCCCCTGAGTCCATCATCTCTTTGGTGGCCAATAAGAAAACCGTCGATCCCTTGACCAGTGTCTCACCCGGAGTCTACAAAGACTCCTCTTTTCTTGGTTCATTCCTTGGTCTTCCTCCTCATGTCTCTGATCCTAGCTTATCGAATGTTTGCATGATGCAATCATCTCGGGCTTCCCTCAAGTGGCCCCCTTCGGCTAGTAAGTAGCCCCACCCTCCACAACCTGCTCCTAACCCTTCGATTCAGCCTTCTGGACCCTCTCCTCCTGACCCTTCATCTGGAGCTGGTATCCATGAGCCTCTCTACCCTCCTGGCATGGTTCCTCTTAGCCTTAACCATATCAGAGCCGTCCCGCCTGGCCATTACCCCTCTGGTCAGATACCATTCCTAGCTCCCCCTTCTAGAGTACTCTCGGTACCTGTTATGGCTACCCTATCCCTTCCTAACCTGATCCTGGGGATTCCCATCTGGTACAACGATCCCTGAGCCGCTACCCTACCTGGTCAACCCAAACCTTATCTTGCTTTGACCCCGGTTCAACTGGTCCCCATGACTCCTCCCGCTGCTATCGTGCCTCAACCACCTCAAAAGGAACCTTCTCCTGTTGCGACAGCTTCAGGTCAAAAGGGCAAAGATTGCAAGAAGGCATAAAAAGACAAGGCTGCCTCGACTGACCCTGCTCCTCCTCAGCCTCCAAAGGCTTGTGATTTGTGTGATGTCGTCGGTCATGCCACCCATCATTGTCCTAAGTTGCCTCGTATCAAGCCCATGGTTAATGTTGCATTCCTTGAGTCTATGGTCCCTGAAGCCTCTGTTTCTTCCTCGACTGCAACCAAGAACCCTAAGACTATTCACACCAACCAACCTTGTGGTTTGTGTGATCTCCATGGCCATTATTCCCACCATTTTCCCCGCCTCACGCATTACCGCGCCTCTTTGGAGGTAGTTCGAGAGTACGAGATTGAACATAACCAGTCTGCCTCTCCCATCCTTGTGCAGTATGCTTCGAGCTAGCTTGAGGATTTACCGGCTCCCATTGACATTCCCCCTCCTGATGTTGAGATGAGGGAGCCTGCGGGCACTATAATCTACCTATCATCATTCATGAGATCCACAGTGGATGCTCCCTCTGAGACTTCCCCTTCTATTTCACTCAACCTCCCTTCAGCGATCACCTTGGGCTCAACATCAGTGGATCCCTTATTTTCTTATTCTTCTGTCACCCCTCGTGATGATGCGCATGTTAACCTTTCTTCTCATGATGATGAGTCAGGTAGCTTCGCCGCATCATGTGGTCCCTCTTCCTCCAGTCACCCCATCTTCTATTCTGATGATGACATCATGGAAGCCTTGTCCACCCCTAACTTTATATTTCCCGCCCATAAGTGGAATGGCACCATCTGTGTCTATGGTGACTTTCGCAGCCTGAGCACAAGCTGCCCGTAAGGTAGCTCCCACACACCACCTTCCCGACGGAGTGCGGGCAGTAGACATCCTACCCGGATCACTCCCTCTCACAGTGTTTGTTCGATTTCTACTTTGCACTCAGGTTGCCAGCATTGTTCATCATCCTCCCATATGTTTTCTTGTGGCACCTTTCAGAAGGACCTCCCATCCACACCTTATATCGTTTAAGCCGATGGTGCAAGTCTCTACTCACAGAATCTAGCCTCGGCAGGTTGGGCCATTTTCACCCCCTTTCATTTGCTTGTTCTCTTGAATGGTGTATGCATTGGGGGCAGCCCCCTTTTTTGGGGGGTTTGTAGGGGAGTGGTAGCCCCCCTACACGGAGTCCGGGGCAGTGCCCTACATTTTTTTTTTTTGGACCCTATATTAGGTGGGAGACCTACCTATGGTTTTGTGCATGGGTTTTGCACATGGTTTTGGCCATGATTTTTTTCTGTCAATGGTATTTTGTAGATCTGGTCAAGGGATCTATGATTATATTCTAATCCAGGGTTAATATATTGGGTTTTATCAATTCTTTGGCATGTATATATGTGTATTGTAACATTGTAAGGAATATAATGACACTACTAGCTTAGCTGCAGCTTTTATACATATTTTTCCTACTCATTTTGGAGGATTAACTTAACTGATTTTGATAATATCCTAGTCATTTCTACATTTCAATTAGCGTACAAAAATTGTTTAATACTTATATAGCTCAACTACTTCAATTTTTAGTGATCTTAATGGTTATAATGATTACAAATAATCATTTTAACTTTCCATGCATTCATTTCACTTAGAATTAGTTTTCATAATAGATAGACTTAGAATAGTTGCTAATAACATGATTTAATAACAAATTTACAACTAACCTAAGGTTCATTTTCTAAAATAAATAAATTTCATTCATTGTGACCAATGCCCTTAAGGAGAGTGGCTTCACTAAGATTCAACTAAACAACCTAATTGCATAGGTATAGTGAATCTCAAGCTTAAAGCAATCTAGGCTACCATCCCTATTTTCTCCTTGACAACCTAAAAGGGGTGTTTTCCATGTTATTTCATGTTATCCACTTCAAGCATCAACATAAATGGTGACCATGCTTGGGAATGAACATTATTAATGTTTTAAAGATTCACACATTAATGTATCTTCATTTCTCCTTGTAGATCCCAAGGAATTCAAGTCCAATACCCCGAGTTCGAGCATTTACTTGAAAGTAAATCCAATAAGGTGGTTTCTTGATCATTTTAAAAAGTTATCATCCCAATCATCTACAACAAAGGGACATATTCCTTATATTAACCCAACTCCTATGAATATGATTTCTTCTAGATCACATAGTAGTTCAGGTTTTGGGTCTAGTACTTCATCTTCTAGTTCCATCACAATAGGTAGCATGTTTAGCCAATTTTATCCCATGCTTATTCAAAGCAATCCCTTAAAAGTGATCAAGAAGCTAGGAATTTTCCATTATGAGATAGATGTAGATGCCACAACTTGAAATGTGTTGTCTCCTTTAAACATTGCACTAACTATATAATATTTTCCCAAGTCCAAAGATCATCTACTTAAATTTTCAAGAAATGGGGGAACTTATACCAATGAAAATTTGATTTTATTTTCTAATTCATGTGATAACATTGGTGCCCATGAAAATGATATTGTATGAAGTTTTTTTTTAAATATTTGGAAGGAAGTGCCACTACTAAATTCTTTGAGCGAAACCAAATTTCACTACAAATTGCTTTGCTCAGCGACCTCAATTTTTTCTATTGTCACATTCAACATTACCTTTTATGATCAAATAAGATTATATTAGGTCCTTCCTCTATCTCTCTCTAATGTGTTTTGACTATAAGCTTCGTGTATATGGTTTCCAGATAGACACACATTAATCTAAGGGAATAGATGTTATTATTGTATGTGTTTCCACTGTGGTATGCAAACTCTTGCACATCATATCCATTTTTCGATCCTGATCAAATTTGAATAATATGGATCCTTAAATGTATAATTTGGTAGATTTTATGGTGGATTGTGAAATTAATGTTGAGAATTTTTTTAAGAGATCACCTTTTTTTTTTACATTCTTATACATTTTCCACTTCTCAATTGACATGTAAGTTTTTTAATTTTTTAAGGCCAAATTTTGATGAACACTTTTCTAACAAGTTAAAACCCTTTAGTTGGGTTCAAATTTGATCGTTAGTATTCACCTTACAAACACTTTAACCGGTTGGTTGATTGAGCTTGTAAGTGACATGAACCTCAAGCATTTCTTTTACATCCATTTTTAGACTCAAAATGCAGATGATATCATGCAATCCACAATATCCACTCACAATAAAGAAATGTGAGCCCTCCTAAATTGCAGTTTTGTTAGGTACATAAATCAAATGGTGAAGGTAAAATAACAAAATAAAGGTTATTAGGGCAATCATGCTCGTGGAAAAAAAAAAACATTAGTGGAAACCCTCTAAAACCAAACAACTCACCTTCGATAATGGAATTCAACCATGATAATACCTTGCCAATATGAGAAATGCTAAATTTGTTTCTATGATACTGTTGGTACTACCACTATACCAATATATAAGTGCCCTAGACACAAATAGATTTCTTATGACCCATATGAAATAATACAGCTTGTATTTAACATTTGTAAGCATAATTCAAGAGCTTGGATCTACCATTATATGAGGTAATTCTTTGAGACACAATTGTTACCAACCAAAGGGGCCTTATAAGAATTAAATTGGGTTGTAAAGCTAATAGAATTGTGAACATTGTCAAGAATCATCACTACATACTCTTCATATAATTATGCTTGTTCACATTTACCCAAGTTAGTTTCTACAACATTTTAATAATCAATTCAATCATTCGATTACATGGACAATATAGGCAAACCCATTAAACAATTTCCCAATTTCTTTTTCTTTGGGGCAATTCCAACGAATTACTTAGAAAACAATCACAACTAAATTGTTGTATGAGGTAAGTCTCTTTCACCATAGAATCATACTTCTTATTTTAATATTTTTTACAAGCCATTAATATTTTCATTAATTTTCTAGATATAGGCTACAAGAAAAAGTACAATGGCATAAGCCACATGATTGGTAATTATAGGTATATGTAAAAACCAACATTCCTAAAATGATGAGCACACCATAGGTTCATTCACCATCCTATCAAGGTCCCCAAATCAAGGCTAATGGTTGAGTTCTACAATGATAAGTATCTTACAAATGCCATAATGAAAACCATCTATAAATCTATGAAAACCCCATCCCCAAATTCACCAATGTGTCTCATTTAGTGTCTAAGAAGCAACACATATGATTTTTCCAATGGGATGCCAACATGAAATGAACTATAGGTTTCGTAAACATGGAAAATACATATAAAAATGAGGGTTTTAATATCAAAATTTGAAGGGGTGAATTTTCACAAAGTTCTAACTCAAAATAGAGTCTTAAGAATTGTTAAAGGGAAATCTTCGGAAAATTATTTTTTTTCAAAATGAACATATAAACTAAGCAAGATGGGACACTATGCTCATCATCCGTTCTATGTATAATGTAATATGGATCTTCATGGTGTCTATTCCAGTTTTAAAATGTGTTAATAGAAGGGGAAAATAGTGACCATAAAAGGGCTTAAGCCAAGGGAGAAAATTGAGTTTTAATCAATCCAAATAAAGGTAAAATAAAGTACCCAAAAAACACTAACATTCTTATGCAAGTGATAAATTTAAGTGCAAGGATAATTTGAGTTATTTTAAAGTGATAGTGACTACCTCTTTATCGAATGTGGTTGGCTCCACCAATTTCTTTCTTACTGAGCTCGTCATTTGTGCTCTAAAACCTTTCCTTTAGCCATGAAACCGACCTCCCAAAGCAACATTTATATGATTGAAATTTTATTTTACTCACCACTTTCATGCTTACATAGGACAAAGGAGATTATCAAGGTGAAAAACGTAAATAAGGCCTCTCTTCAAACATGCACCAAAAAATTTAAGTAAGCATAATGAAACCAAATGTGCCCCAACTCAAGAAAAAACCAATATTAGATGAAAGAGCTTAACCACAAGTTCCAAATGTCATGGAGATATGCTAATAATAGTATATGTTGAATCTAAATCACTCTCTATCCATGAAACTCTCCAAGAAGCACTTTCTTCAACGTATCAGAATGAAAATCCACGTAGAGTGATCGCATTATCAACCATTTATTTGTATTCAATGACTAATATTAGATATCCAAAATTGATGTGATGTGGGAAAGCTATAAGGAAGCACTTGGTTATGGTTGGATACAACCAAGATTGTATAAAAACACCTTTATAGTAAATATTTAGTTAGTTGAAATATGGTGGCATATAAACTTTATGATGAATGGTGAATAGAAAAACAAATTTCCATATCCATTCCCATTAGAAAACAATCAAAACATTTTCCTTTACATATGAGCCCTTAGACACATTTTACATGGGTTGTAATTCAGCCACCATTCTATTGCCAAGCTACAACTTGGGCTTATAACTTGTTTTGATTATCCACATGGGTTAGGAGCCCAAGGAATTTTTCCTTTACCTTATCAAACAATACATTATTTACTCGCAATGCCAATTATAGTGGCAATATGCCTCTTAGCTTGTATTCACATGATTTTTTTGCTTTGTTTGCAACTTAACTTTGCTCACTTGCAAATTTTATTATCTTTGTAGGTATGACCACTCAATTCTAAGTATGATAGGAGAATCAATTAAGTCATTGTATTGCTCATCAAAACCACAATAAAAAAACATTATAAGACTTCCATAAACTACCTAAAATAATTCATCTAAGTCATAATATATGTTCAAGTAAACCATATCATCATCATCATCATCATGAAAAATGAGAATACTAAACATGTTTGAGAAATATTTTAACATGTCTTTCTAGTAGTATGTAATCAAGATATATAGGCATGAAATAACATCAATAACCATGTCAATGACATAAAAGAAAAATGTAAATAAGTGTTAAAACACATCATTGATATAACCTCAATGCACACTAGGAAGACTCCCTATTGTAGAAATTATACAAACATTATGTATATCATGAATTCAATCTGATCATGAAATGTTCTAAAGCAAGATACTGAATCCTTCTAACAATTCATTTGTGGAAATTAAACACGATCACATAATCATGCCAAGTAAAATAAAGAAGCAAATCAATACACAACACAGATAAGTTTCCTAGGGAAATCTTGCTGCTCAAAAACCCTCTATATTCTATTGTATATTCACCAATGAATCATGAAACAATACAATGCACACTTCTCACAAGAGTCTGTTGCACTCTGGCAATTGTCTCACACTGATCCGGGAAAAATTGGACCAACACTTAGCTAATTCTCAGTCTGTCTTCAGCCTTCCTTCCTCACGCAGTTTATGTGGAATGAAATCCCTATTCTCAAGGAATTTCAGCCTTCCTTAACTACAATGAGTATCATGGGAATCCTATGGTGCTTTAACTGTATCTGGGTAGTTTGCTAATATCACCACTGATAGTTAACTTCCCTTTAACCTTTGTCTCAACTGGGTCTCCACTTGAACTGATATGCATGCAACTATTAATAGTAAATCATCAGTCACTTAACAGATCACTGCATGTGAATCAAATCTGATTTGATTCACTTGACCTCTTACTAGTGCTACAATCAGTTACAACTAGTTAGACTGACTTTAACTCACCTAGATTGAGTTAACTGATTTCTCATGCATTAAACTAATGCACTAACTGCAACTTGAACTCTAATACAACTAGAATCACTTTGCATGCCTCACCAACCACCCTCAACTCGAAATTCATGAGCTAATTGAGTTTATCACACTCAGTTAACTATTAAAAGTGATTTTGAGATAAGATTACAATGTATTGTCCAATTTAATTAAGGGAAAATTAAATTAGACGCACTAATGTATCGCTAGGACCCATCACTATGTGACTATCACTTGGACCCATCACTGTGTGACTATCACTTGGACCCATCAATAGTGTGTATTGTCATGTTGTTTCTGGATGCCAATTTCACCATTTCTTGTTGCAAATTTCAACACCTATAGTTCCCTAGTAGGCTAGTAGGTCAACTACATAGTTTAGCATTCAATAGTCCTTGAAATTTTAGTAAAAAATCGCATGTATGGATTTGCTACAACACTTCATAATCATTGGAGTATTGACTAGTTTGAGAGTCAACAATGAGAAGTTTGTCTGGGTCAATATTTTATAGTCTAATTTTAAGGCTTAACATTCAATGAGTACGATATTATCTTCCATGAGGAGAATGAAATAAGGGGCATTGCTAATAATTTTAAAATTGTAAGCAATCAATTATTTTTAGATTTATTTAATTTTATTCCAAATTTAGTAGGATATGCTTCCGGCCCCAAATCTCACAACTATAAACCCATAAATCATTAATTTTATGTGGATAAATAAAAATTATTTAAATTTTTATTCCAATACCATATTTATACTTTTAAAATAGGATGGATGTATGTATGGAGTGGTGTGGTGTCACATGGTTTATGATCATAGATAATTATCTCTTTATCAATTTGAGAAAAAACTATTATGACTAAAACCCTTATCCATTTTAAATTATATTTGTAGAATGTAAACACTATTATATAATTTATTACATAAATATATTTATAAAGTATTTCTAAACATCAAACCATAATATAAATTATAAAATAAATGTGATATTTTAAAAATATATACAATACTATTATTTATATAAATATATTCTTAAAGTATTAATAAATATTATTTGATGAGGTGTAGAATAGTGATGATGAGTGTACTGTTAAGACATTCCATGATGTGAAGGCCATTGGTTCAAAACTCCATGGGAAAAAATCCAACCATGTTAAGGGTTGGTGTGGCCCGGGTCGAGTGCAATCCCTAGATATTTTGACGGTTTCAATGCCCTTGAGTCATGGTTTCTCAAGCCAAAAGTTAAATGCGCAATCATCTCAAGACTCAAGCAACGTAGCAAACAAAAAAAACATATTCATAATTTTCAAGCCATATTTATAAATATAAAATAAATTTTTAAAAATTAAGATGTTAAAAAAATATTCTTTCACTTTTATTTTTATTTTACATCAAAGTGCACTATTTTGTTGAAACCCATTGTTAATCAATATAAACTTAGTAAAAGAGAATTTAGAATTTATTTTGAAAATAATTTATTTTAATTTAATAGTTAAATAATAAGTGATAGATAATTATTATTAGTTATTATTTGTGAGCGTGCGGGTATGCACATTCACTAATCACTTTTATATAAAAAATAATTTATCAATAATACATAATAATAATAAAAAATTAGTCTTACACCACATATATATATATATATATATAATAGAAAGAAAAAAAAACATTTTTAAATATATATTTTATTATATTTAACAATATTTTATTTATTATATATATATTTCATAAATCCATTTAATATTTTAAATTTATATTTTATTTCCACAATAGTTTATGTATGAGTTCACATTATCATTAAAAGGTGACAATAATTAAATTAAGAGTATTCATGCCTCACAATTCACTCACAATTCAAAGATTCATATTTTTAATTTAATAATTTTTAAATTATAGCTTTTTATTACATAATTTTTTTAACATATTATAAAAGTGTTGTGAATTAAATATTTTATTATATTTAATGTTTTCATAAATCTATGTCATCTTTTAAATTTATATTTTATTTCCACAACTGTTTATATATGAATTCATATGATCATTAAAAGATGGCAATGTGTTATCCAATTAAATTAAGAGTGTTCGTGCCTCACAATTCACAGATTCATATTTTCAATTTAATAATTTTTAAAATATAACTTTTTATAACACAATTTTTTAAACATATTATAAAAGTGTTGTAATAAATCAATTTTCATTTTATCATTTAGTATTATTTTGGATAAGGGATCGGGGTTTTAACAATGATAGGCCTTTTCCGAATGGATAAAGAGATAATTAGCCATGAGTAAGCCACGTGAGAACACACCCATTATGTCGTTAGAGAACCCCTCAAGTTAACGCCTGTTGAGGCCTTCTAAATGTGTGGCATCGTTGAGGTTCCTTATAATTGCAGTAACCAAATTATGACTTATCGACTCTTGGAATATGCATCTAGCACTTATACATCTATTCATATGTTATTTATGTGTTAGATATATTATGTGTGTGGAATCTAACATACAACCATAACACAAGTATAATGCCTAACCTTTAATTTTCATCCATCTCATGTGCAAGAGTCCAATCATGACATAGTTATGACCATGCTATGTCACATTTATATAATTACAATGATGCTCATAAAGATGTACATCAGGATATGGAAAAGGGGACCTTTGGTCTGTTATTATGAATCTTGATTCGAAGCGTATGAAAAAAGACCACTTTAGCTGCGCATAACAAACAACCCTAACAGCAGAAATGACTGCTAATATCTTCAGATCTGCAGTTAGATGATCAAGACAAATGCTGCAAAAATTTAGATCTATGCATTAGAAGACATTAAATAGTAGAAAAAACAAGATTTACTCCATAGATCCAATAGACAAGACAAGAATATATCGAATGAAATATTTTATTAATGGCACCTGGGAGGAAAACACAAGAGGGTGTCCCCTGTTCTCCTCAATGGGATGGGTTCTTGTAAGCCCTCAGCACTTCAGATTTAGAATTCCTCTCTCTTGATGGTGTAGAAAACCCAGAAAAAAATGGAAAATATGGCTATGATGGTGGATCAATAGCCAGACCAAGAGTTGAGATCCAGAGTAATCTTTAGGCAACAAAAGGTGACAAATGAATGGGAAAACCCTTCTATTTATAACAAAATATTGAGTTAGTCTACATATTGGTGCATAATTAAAATATTATAAACCAAATCAAGATCCAACTTTTATGGAATATTTTATTATATTTGTTGGAGGGAAAAAGAATTTCACTTGAGTCAAATCCCCTTATTTGTAAATAATAAATAAATAAATGATTTATTTATCATTTTAAGGATGTGATTAGGTAATAATAAATAAATATATGATTTATTTATCATTTTAAGGATATGGTTGAGTAATAATCAAATAAAAAATGATTTATTTAATTATTTATGGGTGATTTAGTTATATTTAACAAAGAATATTATTTAATAAGGTTTAAATAACGAATCTTTAGGAAATAATAAGATAAATAATGATTTATCTAATTAATTATCTTGTTTTGGGTTAAATATAACCAGGAATATTTATCAAACTGTTGTTTAATTAATTATCATATGAGGAAAATCAAACAAATATAGATTTATTTAATATTTCTTCATGGGGTTTCCTATTTAGTCCATAAACAACTTAATAAAGGTGGTTTACTAAGTTATTTTTCATAGTGAATGCGATTTTACTTGGGGTAAAATCGGTCTTACTTGGTGTATTTGGGTCCATCTAATAACAATGGATTAGATGACCAAAAAAAGGTGTAAGAGTTGCCCCCAGTGTGCGAGCGTTAGGAGCTAATCGTATGACCGAAGTACGTTGTAAGGACTCAATCACTAGACGACAAAAGGGGAAGTCAAAGAGAGAGGAGTGTAAGGTAGACCAAAGTGCTGAAAGAACTAGACCCTGAGGAGATGAATTGCAGGTGCGAAAAGTCTCTTTGATGAGTGAGTACCTACTGTAGGCAGCGGGGGAGGCATACCTATGCTCGCCGAGGCAATAGTACAAACAATAAGGTGTCTGGAAAACCATGGGATGACATAATTTAGGATATGTTGGCATAAACATGAGCCAGATGAATAAAATGATGATGAATCCCACATACATATTGTACCTGGGATAACAACCAGGACTTTGAACAATAATATCTTAGTATATAAATGCAACCCAGATGCCCCTGAACATAGGAAAGGGCTCTGAAAATCTGACTGATACATGCAAACAAAAAGGTGCTGCAAGCAGCTGAGGCCGACATCATCAAATGTATGGAGCTGCATCGAAGGTTGTGATGAATAGGTCATCCAAGTGTGTGGGGGGCTACCTGTAGGGCCACCCCCTCATGAGGGCTGAGACATCTCACACACACTCGGGAATCACTGATGTCAACTGTTGCATCACTAAACCATCAAGTATACAGATCTCGATCATGCTGAAAGGAGCTGGAGCTGAGAAACAATCAAGTCAAAGGGCAATAAGGAGTCCCTTTGCCTGATCCAAGACGTTGAACAAGAGTGGAAGCTTGAACCAAGGTACACCGCCCTCTAAACCTATCTTCTGGAATGAATGAGATGATGTCGACAGAAGAAGGTCCGCCATAGGTGAGGCAATAGGGGATCCTCAACTAAGGCATGTGAGAAAATAGTAGAGTGACTGATAGACTGACACCAATGATGATGATGAAATGGGGGGGAATGAGTAGCGAACGGACGACTTCCCTTGTTAGAGAATAAATGGCATGGATGACCTGGCAGCGACTGACACAGAATCATGAGGGATAGGGGATAGTGGTGTTGGGAAAAATATTGAGAGGGGGGGGTGAATCAGTATTTAGGGCATACTCAAATATTTTTACTTTTTCATGCTCTAAAACCCATACGCTACTTTACTTGATCAGACTCGCGTATATACACAGATACCCTTCACAAAACTCGCGTATATGCAGAGATATTAATATGCAATTACTTCATTACTTAGATCCTTGCATTTATTCATTCATCAGATGTTTATATAGCAACAGACATGTGCAGTAATAACAGAGTAAATCATCACACATAAACACATGAACACCAGGATTTTAGGTGGAAACCCAAGTCGGGAGAAAACCATCGATGCCGTTGTCTCAGCCTTCAATATTTTATTATAAAGAAAACATCTTACAACTATGTACTGACGCAGACTCATACCAGTACGCAGGCACCCACTTGCGCTCGTTTACCAGCCTCTCCTGGAAGGGAGCTTCGACCCCCTGCTCTCGTTTACCAGCCTCACCTGGAAGGGAGCTACGACCCACTGCTCTCATTTACCAGCCTCACCTGGAAGGGAGCTACAACCCCCTGACTGAAGGCTACAACCCTCAACACCACCATGGACCACGTTTCATCAATTTTCACACTGGATCCAAAAGCTTTCTTTTAGAGGACAACTTGCAGGCCACTTTTCATCATATTTTCAGACTGGACCCACTCCACACATTTAAGCTCAATCATACATCAAACTGATACATTGACAGATAGCAGTAAACCAATAGAACAGATCAGACATCTTATACCACAAACTTCAGCAAACCCTAGTTTTGCATACGCGCTTTCCTTTCACTGATACCGCATATATATGCGCTTCCATTCACATCAACCCGCGTATACATCTGCACATTACAGACCAACCCATACACACTTTCTCTTCATAAAACCCACGTATATACGCGCTTCCGCTGCGACAAACTAGCGTATAGATCTTCAGACATTATAGAGCAGCATACTTCTTCAGATCAGATATTCAGTACAAATTTAACCCTTTACTTTAGACAAATGTTCGCCTCATCTCAGATCTAAAACATACCATAAACAGATCTAGAAGATACCAATACATTTCAGATCTAGATTCCCTTCTTCATCATTTTCTTCATAGGTGCATCACAGATTCAGATCTATCATCAAACTATTACCCTTTCCATTCAGACATACTTCAGAGTGAAGTATCCATTCAAACCCAGACTTGCACACCCATTGCACAATGATTTTCTCCTCCTTATATAGATTTAGCCTTTTTCAATACCATGAGACAAAACCACATCACTTCCGATGGTATTCCTGGACGGGATCAAATAGACAACTCAGCGCTCAATACAATGGGTCAATACCATGGTAGTAACCCCTGGTTTTACATATTTAGAGCGCAATTGAACATACGCGACTTGGCACGTACTTTTCCGCGTGCATACGCGCCTTCTATTAATCAAACCCGCGTATGCCTTGTGACATACACTTTTCATCATTACTCTTGCACATACTGATATTTCTTACTTCTGCAACTTCTGTACTACTTGTAGAACATCAGATTTACATCATTAATTAGTATATCAAATCAGTTTCCATCAAGTACAACTTCATCAAGTAGGTTTCCATTGTCTTCTTCAAGTGTTGCCATCATCTTCATCAAGTGGGTTGCCATCAAGGACAACACATTGCATCATATTGCCAACAATCTCCCCCTTTGGACTTGATGGCAACCACAATGGTGTTTGATCACCACAACAGATAGATACATTAAGCATAACCATTATTCTCCCCTTATTCAAACACCATGTCACTCTCCCCCTTTGACATCAAGGGCAAAGGGCGGATCAATACCAACACAAGGTTTTTCTCCTCATGTAGACTCCATGCTCCATGTAGATATGATGTGTACTGAAGTTTCCATGCTCCCCCTGAGTTCATGCTGAATCTTCAAACATATATATATATATATTTTAATGAAGTACATGACTCTATGACCTTCCTATCACCAAGGACTCATACTTACATCAAAGATCCAACCAAGTGGATTTACATATGAGACTCAAATACCCAACCAAGTGGGTTTACACAATTTGACTCAACTACCCAACCAAGAGGGTTTACACATTTTGACTCAAGTACCCAACCAAGTGGGTTTACATATTTGATCAAGTCCTTACATGACTGAATATTACAATTTTACATCATAGGTTTCAACATGACCTTTTCATCAAATTACAAATATGACTTTTTATGACCAGTACCAGAAAGACCTCAAGAGAGAGAGATCTTATTTCAGAATCATCATAATTCCAACAATGCATTATGCTCAGCAAGGTTAATGCTCCCCCCTGAAAAATGTGCATCCAAGCATCCTGTCCATATGACCAAGGCTCCTCCTTAGCTTGTGCAACCTGAACACCTTCAATAGCAAGTCATCAGCAACAATCTCTGCATGATCTGTCCTTATCTCTGAATCATAAGACTTCCATCTCATCCATGTGTGAAAGCAAAGAATATCCTTTAGGAAAAAGTAAGCAAGGCTCATCCACAATCATAAGAAACCATGTAACATGTCATCATCATTTAGAACTGAGAAATAAACAGATACAGTGCCAATAATACAATCATTAGTAGTCAGACTGATGCTCCCCCTGAACCTATGCTCCTGATCTTCAGTTGTCATACAAATTTTCTTATCAGAAGTGCATACGCGACTGTCTCCACTGTAACTCGCGTGTATACGCGGCTTTTGTTCACAGAACCCGCGTATGGAAAGTGAAACATAGAAAATTTCACATTCCTTCATCTCCCCCTGAGTTTGTACCACCTGTACCTGTCTTCTTCACATCAGATGCTCTGTCAAAAATAAACATAACCAGAATAACCAAACAATCATGAGAATCATCATACATTGCTCCCCCTGTGATGATACATTACTAATCCCTATAATGTATCTCACATCACTCCTGCAGTCATTAAGAGAAGTAAGCTTCAGAAGCGGATGACTGCAGTAGGGTCAATATTCCCTATGTTTCTGACCGGTCTTCCTTCCTTTTCCAGCTTTGCTTGAAGTTTCTTATTGTGTGCTGGAAATTGTTCAAATTCTTAGATCTGTTCATCCTGCATTCTTTTTCCACATGCCCATACTTGTTACAAGCATAACATCTTATATGACCAGAGAAGTAAGCATAAGGATCATAGTGTGTTTCTCTGTTCTTCCTTCTATTGCAATCAGCTGCTTTATGACCATACTTGTTGCATGAAAAACAATATCCCTTGAAGCAACCAGAGTACCTTTCTGAATAGAATCTGATTGATTGTGACTGAAATGATCTGCTTCTGCAATTTGCTGCAACATGCCCATAATTATGACATTTAAAGCATTCAATATTAGTGAATGATTTCCTTTGAGTGTTCATGTTTGTTGGTTGACCTTTTGTCTCTTTCACCACTTCTGGTTTTGCTTTGTCATCCTTTGAATTCTTAGCACTTCCTTGTAAACTAGATTCTCCTTTGATCGTTTCATGAAAAACAAGACCAAGTTTAATAGCTGGAGACCTTTGATTACTAAGAATATTGTCCAGAATCTTAGTACTATCTTGAAACCTCAAGAGTTTATCCTTTTCTTCTAATTTACCTTTAAGAATGTTTACCTCAACCTCCAATTTTTGGCATTGCTTCTTCATGCTTTCTTCAACCCTTTTTCCTTCTTCTACTTGATCATTCAATTTTAACATTTCTTCCTTCAACCAATTTTCTTGTTCTTCACATGTTTGTAGCAGCTCTTCATTCTTCTTATTTGATTTTTCCAGATCTTCTTTGAGAGAGATGATTTTTGCTTCAAGTCCTTCCTTTTCAAATGATAGGGGTTCTTCATTCTTCTTATTTGATTTTTCCAGATCTTCTTTGAGAGAGATGATTTCTGCTTCAAGTCTTTCACTTTGATTGGTTGCAAAAACATACAAATTTTGATACTTGTCTATCTGTCCATTTAGTATTTCTTTCTGTTCATTCATTCTAGAGATCATATCTTTGTAGACAGATTCTCTCTTATGGAATTGATTCCAATCATTGCTTTCATCATTGATCTTGAGTTTTTCTTCTAGACTTATACTGTTACGTTCACTATCTTCACCATTGCTTGCACAAGAAAGTGAATCACAAGAACAACAATCAGTACCTGTTTTATCTTCTTCATTTTCTACCGCACATGTCTTCTGAGATGTCTTCTTTTGAGTAGCCTTCTTCTTTTGCTTCTTTGCCATAAGCACTTGTAGATCTTGGTCAGAATCTTCTTCTTCCTCATCAGATACTTCATTTGTATAATAACTCTTTCTCTTTTCAAATTGTTTCCCTTTACCATGATTATCTTCATAAGGACATTTAGCAGCATAATGACCAACTTTTCCACAAGAAAAACACTTGAAGGGAAGCTTACCTTTGAATCTTCCAGTTCCTAGTTGGAGTTTTCTCACAAAATTTGCTTCTTCTTCTTCTGATATATAATTTGATTCCTTGACATCTGCCTTTTCTTTTCCTTTTGCACACACCTTAAAAGCAGCTTCTTTGATTTGAGAGGGACCTCCTTGTCTCATTTCATAAGCAGTCAGAATACCATGAAGTTGAACAATAGTAAGAGTTTGAAGATCTTGCCTTTCTTCAATAGCTGATACTTTTGACTCAAATTTTGAAGCCAGAGATCTTAAGAATTTTTCCACCAAAGTAGTATCGGTTATGGTTTCACCCAAACTTCTCATACGATTTACAATATCATTTAGACGTAAAAATAAACTGGCAATACTCTCATCACTATGCATCCTTAAATTTTCAAATTCAATTCTGAGAGTTTGGAGTTTTGCACTTTTTACCTTTGTATCTCCTTCATAGCTCAGAATGATTTTGTCCCATATTTCTTTTGCTGAATTTAGCTGCATCACTTTAGAAAATTCTGGTTCAGACATGCTTCCTAATAAGACATTGACTGCTTTGGCATTGACTTCATATTTCTTCCTTTCTGCTGCATCAGTGGGAATGCTTGCCGGATATTGATAACCTTCTTCCACGATTGCCCATACTTCTGCACCAAGACTTTGCAGATATGCTTTTGTTCGTATCTTCCAGAATAACAGATTATCTCCATTGAATAGAGGTGGCCTTATAGACATTACTCCTTCATGAATTCCCATTGCGACGGATCTCCTTCAAGCGATCAAGCTTCTGCAGAAGGACCTGCTCTGATACCAATTGTTGGGAAAAATACTGAGAGGGGGGGGTGAATCAGTATTTAGGGCAAACTAAAACTTTTTACTTTTTCATGCTCTAAAACCCATATGCTACTTTGCTGAAGCCAACTAGCGTATACACGCGGATATCCTTCATAAAACTCGCGTATACACAGAGATCTAATTATGCCATTAGTTCTTCACTTATATCATTCCATCATTCATTCATTAGATGTTCTATAAACAGTAAGCATGTGTAGTAAGAACAGAATAAACCATCACACATAAGCATCACACATGAACACCAAGATTTTAGGTGGAAACCCAAGTCGGGAGAAAACCACCGCTGCAGTTGCTCAGCCTTCAATATTTTATTATAGAGAAAACATCTTACAACATATGTGCTGGTGCAGACTCCTACCAGCACGCAGGCACCCACCTGCGCTTGTTTACCAGCCTCTCTTGGAAGGGAGCTCCAACCCCCTGACTCATTTACCAGCCTCTCCTGGAAGGGAGCTACGACCCCCTGATCTCGTTTACCAGCCTCACCTGGAAGGGAGCTACAACCCCCTGACTGAAGGCTACAACCCTCAGCACCACCATGGACCACGTTTCATCAATTTTCACACTGGATCCAAAAGCTTTCTTTAGAGCACAACTTGCAGGCCACTTTTCATCATATTTTCAGACTGGACCCACTCCACACATTTAAGCTCAATTATACATCAAACTGATACATTGACAGATAGCAGTAAACCAACAGAATAGATCAGACATCTCATACCACAAAATTCAGCAAACCCTAGTTTTGCATACGTGATTTTCTTTCACTGATACCGCGTATATACGCGCTCCCATTCACATCAACCTGTGTATACATCTGCACATTACAGACCAACCCATACGCGCTTCCACTGCGACAAACTAGCGTATAGATCTTCAGACATTATAGAGCAGCATACTTCTTCAGATCAGATATTTAGTACAGATTTAACCCTTTACTTCATATAGATGTTCACCTCATCTCAGATCTAAACATACCATAAACAGATCTAGAAGATACAAATACATTTCAGATCTAGATACCCTTCTTCATTATTTTCTTCATAGGTGCATCACAGATTCAGATCTATCATCAAACTGTTACCCTTTCCATTCAGACATATTTCAGAGTGAAGTATTCATTCAAACCCAGAAACTTGCACACACCTTGCACAATGATTTTCTCCTCCTTATATAGATTTAGCCTTTTACAATACCATGAGCCAAAACCACATCACTTTCGATGGTATTCCTGGACGGGATCAAATAGACAACTCAACGCTCAATACAATGGGTCAATACCATGGTAGTAACCCCTGGTTTTACACATTTAGAGCGCAATTGACCATACGTGACTTGGCACGTACTTTTCCGCGTGCATACGCGCTTTCGATTAAGCAAACCCGCATATGCCTTATGACATACACTTTTCATCATTACTCTTGCACATACTGATATTCCTTTCTTCTTGATATTCCTTTCTTCCGCAACTTCGTACTACTTGTAGAACATTAGATTTATATCATTAATTAGTATATCAAGCCGCTTCCATCAAGTACAACTCTTCATCAAGTAGGTTGCCATTATCTTCTTCAAGTGTTTCCACTATCTTCATCAAGTGGGTTGCCATCAAGGACAACACATTGCATCATATCGCATCATATTGCCAATAGATATAAGTACTTCTGTAGCTGGTGGTGAATGTAGTGACTCTTTGTCCAGAGTGGGAAGATTGACCAACTCCTTTGTTTCCTTAGGAAATGTCTCTTTGTGACATATCTCTGGTTTTCTCACATAAAAATTCTTTCTCAAATTTTGGAAGAAATATGAATATTTAGTCACCCTTGCATGCTCCATGTGACCAAACCACCAATCATTGGCTTCACCATGGAGATGAAGTTGTAATATTCCTAAATTAGCCATGAGCTAGTTGGAATATTAAATTTTGTTTTGCTGCTTTGTTTTATGAATAAGAGGACAATGGAGGTCCATAATTCTCCTTAATAATGAATACATCAATTCCAATGTGAAAAGGATAGATCTCGGTAGCTTTATTGAGCACCCTTAGGTGTGAATCGGGGATAGAACACCTTGAGTGGGTCAACTTTGACCAAATCAACATTGTTGTTGTGGAGGAGTGGTCATCAATGAATGACAGCACAGTTTTAGATGGAGATGCTTTGTGTGAAAGTAGTTCTATTATTGGATGGGGCTTAGGGTTTGCAAACTCATATCTTATTTAAGGAAGAGGATGGTAGCTATATTCATTATGTTTGGGTATTTGATATTTATGAATATATTGTCTGTTTAGACATATATCTTTCTCTTACTTTTTAGCTGAGATAGAGTGTTGTTTAGCATAGGGTGTTCCTGATCGGGAATCCCACCTCTTTCCTTGAGAGGCCTCTTGGAAGAGTCTTGTACTGCATTTTCCATTATCAAGATTAAGACCAAGATTCATATTTCATTTACAACACAGATCCTGTTGAGGGTTTGTTTTTTTTGCAGGTTGCAGCAAATGGAGATTAGATCTCTAGATCCAGGCCATTTCATTGCTCATTTTTAGTGGAGGGGGCTTCCTTACCATTGGGAGGATAGTATTGAAGGCCACTGTGCTTATTTTCAAATCTTGGCACTAGGCAAACTAGTTATTCATCCCTACAGCGCAGTTTACTTCTAGATCTACGTTATTTCTGTAGGATTTGAAGGGTTATTTGACACACCATTTGGAGAGTTTATTTTCTAGTGAAGGGGATCTGCCTTTCACTTAGAGGATCTATTGGAGGAGGCTATTCTATTGATCATATTAGATCATCCACACGTTCCAGATCTTTATTTTGTAGTATATATGCCAAGATAAACCAGTGCAACCATGCTTCTTGCTGGCCTATCTCATTGTTCTGCAAGTAGTTTGGCAACCCCTTGCTCCATATAATTAACCATTCATCCCAATGTGGATGATGGATCTTATCCTGCAAAAACATGGTATCCTCCCATTGTAGGACACCAACCTCCTCAAAATGTTGAAGAACTTTGCACTACATGATATTTTGAAGTGCACCTCTAATGAGATCTCCCCATGAGATTCTCTTTTCACCAATGGCCCTCCAAAACCAGTGAGATTATGGATCTACTACAGGTAGAAGTTTCTTTTTGACTTGTAAGGTGCTCGTTGAGAAAGTGTCATCTAGAAAGGAGAAAATATTTCTCATCTCAAGATGTCTACCATCTATCATCTTTACCTCCATTGCTTCATGAGTGAAGCTACCTTCAGAATGCTCCAAGAATAATGGGGCTATTTCATCATCACTACTACTAAGTGACAACCCTGTAGATTTGCGTGGTGGTACATATGATGTCTCATGGCAAGGCACAATTCTGAACTCATAGTCAGCCATTGTACATAGAATCATACTCATCCCATCTTCTGAAAATCTACACTTCAACTCAAAGGGTTGAATGTAGCTCAATAATGATGAGCTGGGATAGATTTGCATCTCTTCCTTGAT